>JAQNBH010000008.1:2811231-3191328 GCA_028752905.1 Cladorhizidae sp. MBARI D1340-BT2
ACTCATCGGAGTGAGGAGTTAGAGACAACTCATCGGAGTGAGGGAGTTAGAGGACAACTCATCGGAGTGAGGAGTTAGAGACAACTCATCGGAGTGAGGAGTTAGAGACAACTCATCGGAGTGAGGAGTTAGGGACAACTCATCGGAGTGAGGAGTTAGAGACAACTCATCGGAGTGGGGAGTTAGGGACAACTCATCGGAGTGAGGAGTTAGAGACAACTCATCGGAGTGAGGAGTTAGGGACAACTCATCGGAGTGAGGAGTTAGAGACAACTCATCGGAGTGAGGAGTTAGAGACAACTCATCGGAGTGAGGAGTTAGAGACAACTCATCGGAGTGAGGAGTTAGAGACAACTCATCGGAGTGAGGAGTTAGAGACAACTCATCGGAGTGAGGAGTTAGAGACAACTCATCGGAGTGAGGAGTTAGGGACAACTCATCGGGAGTGAGGAGTTAGAGACAACTCATCGGAGTGAGGAGTTAGAGACAACTCATCGGAGTGAGGAGTTAGGGACAACTCATCGGAGTGAGGAGTTAGAGACAACTCATCGGAGTGAGAGTTAGAGGACAACTCATCGGAGTGAGGAGTTAGAGACAACTCATCGGAGTGAGGGAGTTAGAGACAACTCATCGGAGAGTGAGGAGTTAGAGACAACTCATCGGAGTGAGGAGTTAGGGACAACTCATCGGAGTGAGGAGTTAGGGACAACTCATCGGAGTGAGGAGTTAGAGACAACTCATCGGAGTGAGGAGTTAGAGACAACTCATCGGAGTGAGGAGTTAGAGACAACTCATCGGAGTGAGGAGTTAGAGACAACTCATCGGAGGAGTCGAGGGGAGTTAGAGACAACTCATCGGAGTGAGGAGTTAGAGGACAACTCATCGGAGTGAGGAGTTAGGGACAACTCATCGGAGTGAGGAGTTAGAGACAACTCATCGGAGTGAGGAGTTAGAGACAACTCATCGGAGTGAGGAGTTAGAGACAACTCATCGGAGTGAGGAGTTAGAGACAACTCATCGGAGTGAGGAGTTAGAGACAACTCATCGGAGTGAGGAGTTAGAGACAACTCATCGGAGTGAGGAGTTAGGGACAACTCATCGGAGTGAGGAGTTAGAGACAACTCATCGGAGTGAGGAGTTAGAGACAACTCATCGGAGTGAGGAGTTAGAGACAACTCATCGGAGTGAGGAGTTAGAGACAACTCATCGGAGTGAGGAGTTAGAGACAACTCATCGGAGTGAGGAGTTAGAGACAACTCATCGGAGTGGGGAGTTAGAGACAACTCATCGGAGTGAGGAGTTAGAGACAACTCATCGGAGTGAGGAGTTAGGGACAACTCATCGGAGTGAGGAGTTAGAGACAACTCATCGGAGTGAGGAGTTAGGACAACTCATCGGAGTGAGGAGTTAGAGACAACTCATCGGAGTGAGGAGTTAGAGACAACTCATCGGAGTGAGGAGTTAGGGACAACTCATCGGAGTGAGGAGTTAGAGACAACTCATCGGAGTGAGGAGTTAGAGACAACTCATCGGAGTGAGGAGTTAGAGACAACTCATCGGAGTGGGGAGTTAGGAGACAACTCATCGGAGTGAGGAGTTAGAGACAACTCATCGGAGTGAGGAGTTAGAGACAACTCATCGGAGTGGGGAGTTAGGGAAACTCATCGGAGTGAGGAGTTAGAGACAACTCATCGGAGTGAGGAGTTAGGGACAACTCATCGGAGTGAGGAGTTAGAGACAACTCATCGGAGTGGGGAGTTAGAGACAACTCATCGGAGTGAGGAGTTAGAGACAACTCATCGGAGTGAGGAGTTAGAGACAACTCATCGGAGTGAGGAGTTAGAGACAACTCATCGGAGTGAGGAGTTAGGGACAACTCATCGGAGTGAGGAGTTAGGAGACAACTCATCGGAGTGGAGGAGTTAGAGACAACTCATCGGAGTGAGGAGTTAGAGACAACTCATCGGAGTGAGGAGTTAGAGACAACTCATCGGAGTGAGGAGTTAGAGACAACTCATCGGAGTGAGGAGTTAGAGGACAACTCATCGGAGTGAGGAGTTAGGGACAACTCATCGGAGTGAGGAGTTAGAGACAACTCATCGGAGTGAGGAGTTAGAGACAACTCATCGGAGTGAGGAGTTAGAGACAACTCATCGGAGTGAGGAGTTAGAGACAACTCATCGGAGTGAGGGAGTTAGAGACAACTCATCGGAGTGAGGAGTTAGAGACAACTCATCGGAGTGAGGAGTTAGAGACAACTCATCGGAGTGAGGAGTTAGAGACAACTCATCGGAGTGAGGAGTTAGAGACAACTCATCGGAGTGAGGAGTTAGGGACAACTCATCGGAGTGAGGAGTTAGAGACAACTCATCGGAGTGAGGAGTTAGAGACAACTCATCGGAGTGAGGAGTTAGAGACAACTCATCGGAGTGAGGAGTTAGAGACAACTCATCGAGTGAGGAGTTAGAGACAACTCATCGGAGTGAGGAGTTAGGAGACAACTCATCGGAGTGAGGAGTTAGAGACAACTCATCGGAGTGAGGAGTTAGAGACAACTCATCGGAGTGAGGAGTTAGGAGACAACTCATCGGAGTGAGGAGTTAGGGACAACTCATCGGAGTGAGGAGTTAGAGACAACTCATCGGAGTGAGGAGTTAGAGGACAACTCATCGGAGTGAGGAGTTAGAGACAACTCATCGGAGTGAGGAGTTAGAGGACAACTCATCGGAGTGAGGAGTTAGAGACAACTCATCGGAGTGAGGAGTTAGAGACAACTCATCGGAGTGAGGAGTTAGAGACAACTCATCGGAGTGAGGAGTTAGAGACAACTCATCGGAGTGAGGAGTTAGGGACAACTCATCGGAGTGAGGAGTTAGAGACAACTCATCGGAGTGAGGAGTTAGAGACAACTCATCGGAGTGAGGAGTTAGGGACAACTCATCGGAGTGAGGAGTTAGAGACAACTCATCGGAGTGAGGAGTTAGGGACAACTCATCGGAGTGAGGAGTTAGAGACAACTCATCGGAGTGAGGAGTTAGAGACAACTCATCGGAGTGAGGAGTTAGGAGACAACTCATCGGAGTGAGGAGTTAGAGACAACTCATCGGAGTGAGGAGTTAGGGACAACTCATCGGAGTGAGGAGTTAGAGACAACTCATCGGAGTGAGGAGTTAGAGACAACTCATCGGAGTGAGGAGTTAGAGACAACTCATCGGAGTGAGGAGTTAGAGACAACTCATCGGAGTGAGGAGTTAGGGACAACTCATCGGAGTGAGGAGTTAGAGACAACTCATCGGAGTGAGGAGTTAGAGACAACTCATCGGAGTGAGGAGTTAGAGACAACTCATCGGAGTGAGGAGTTAGAGACAACTCATCGGAGTGGGGAGTTAGGGACAACTCATCGGAGTGAGGAGTTAGAGACAACTCATCGGAGTCAGGAGTTAGAGACAACTCATCGGAGTAAGGAGTTAGGGACAACTCATCGGAGTGGGGAGTTAGAGACAACTCATCGGAGTGAGGAGTTAGGGACAACTCATCGGAGTGAGGAGTTAGGGACAACTCATCGGAGTGAGGAGTTAGAGACAACTCATCGGAGTGAGGAGTTAGAGACAACTCATCGGAGTGAGGAGTTAGAGACAACTCATCGGAGTGAGGAGTTAGAGACAACTCATCGGAGTGAGTAGTTAGGGACAACTCATCGGAGTGAGGAGTTAGGGACAACTCATCGGAGTGAGGAGTTAGAGACAACTCATCGGAGTGGGTAGTTAGAGACAACTCATCGGAGTGAGGAGTTAGAGACAACTCATCGGAGTGAGGAGTTAGGGACAACTCATCGGAGTGAGGAGTTAGAGACAACTCATCGGAGTGAGGAGTTAGAGACAACTCATCGGAGTGAGGAGTTAGAGACAACTCATCGGAGTGAGGAGTTAGAGACAACTCATCGGAGTGAGGAGTTAGAGACAACTCATCGGAGTGAGGAGTTAGAGACAACTCATCGGAGTGAGGAGTTAGAGACAACTCATCGGAGTGAGGAGTTAGAGACAACTCATCGGAGTGGGGAGTTAGAGACAACTCATCGGAGTGGGGAGTTAGGGACAACTCATCGGAGTGAGGAGTTAGAGACAACTCATCGGAGTGAGGAGTTAGAGACAACTCATCGGAGTGGGGAGTTAGAGACAACTCATCGGAGTGAGGAGTTAGGGACAACTCATCGGAGTGAGGAGTTAGGGACAACTCATCGGAGTGAGGAGTTAGAGACAACTCATCGGAGTGAGGAGTTAGGAACAACTCATCGGAGTGAGGAGTTAGGAACAACTCATCGGAGTGAGGAGTTAGGGACAACTCATCGGAGTGAGGAGTTAGGGACAACTCATCGGAGTGAGGAGTTAGAGACAACTCATCGGAGTGAGGAGTTAGAGACAACTCATCGGAGTGGGGAGTTAGAGACAACTCATCGGAGTGAGGAGTTAGGGACAACTCATCGGAGTGAGGAGTTAGAGACAACTCATCGGAGTGAGGAGTTAGGGACAACTCATCGGAGTGAGGAGTTAGAGACAACTCATCGGAGTGAGGAGTTAGAGACAACTCATCGGAGTGAGGAGTTAGGGACAACTCATCGGAGTGAGGAGTTAGGGACAACTCATCGGAGTGAGGAGTTAGAGACAACTCATCGGAGTGAGGAGTTAGGGACAACTCATCGGAGTGAGGAGTTAGGACAACTCATCGGAGTGAGGAGTTAGAGACAACTCATCGGAGTGAGGAGTTAGGAACAACTCATCGGAGTGAGGAGTTAGGAACAACTCATCGGAGTGAGGAGTTAGGAACAACTCATCGGAGTGAGGAGTTAGGGACAACTCATCGGAGTGAGGAGTTAGAGACAACTCATCGGAGTGAGGAGTTAGGAACAACTCATCGGAGTGAGGAGTTAGAGACAACTCATCGGAGTGAGGAGTTAGAGACAACTCATCGGAGTGAGGAACAACTCATCGGAGTGAGGAGTTAGAGACAACTCATCGGAGTGGGGGGTTAGAGACAACTCATCGGAGTGAGGAGTTAGAGACAACTCATCGGAGTGAGGAGTTAGAGACAACTCATCGGAGTGAGGAGTTAGAGACAACTCATCGGAGTGAGGAGTTAGAGACAACTCATCGGAGTGAGGAGTTAGAGACAACTCATCGGAGTCAGGAGTTAGAGACAACTCATCGGAGTGAGGAGTTAGAGACAACTCATCGGAGTGAGGAGTTAGAGACAACTCATCGGAGTGAGGAGTTAGAGACAACTCATCGGAGTGAGGAGTTAGGGACAACTCATCGGAGTGAGGAGTTAGAGACAACTCATCGGAGTGGGTAGTTAGAGACAACTCATCGGAGTGAGGAGTTAGAGACAACTCATCGGAGTGAGGAGTTAGGGACAACTCATCGGAGTGAGGAGTTAGAGACAACTCATCGGAGTGAGGAGTTAGAGACAACTCATCGGAGTGAGGAGTTAGAGACAACTCATCGGAGTGGGGAGTTAGGGACAACTCATCGGAGTGAGGAGTTAGGGACAACTCATCGGAGTGAGGAGTTAGGGACAACTCATCGGAGTGAGGAGTTAGAGACAACTCATCGGAGTGAGGAGTTAGAGACAACTCATCGGAGTGAGGAGTTAGGGACAACTCATCGGAGTGAGGAGTTAGAGACAACTCATCGGAGTGAGGAGTTAGAGACAACTCATCGGAGTGAGGAGTTAGAGACAACTCATCGGAGTGAGGAGTTAGGGACAACTCATCGGAGTGAGGAGTTAGAGACAACTCATCGGAGTGAGGAGTTAGAGACAACTCATCGGAGTGAGGAGTTAGAGACAACTCATCGGAGTGAGGAGTTAGAGACAACTCATCGGAGTGAGGAGTTAGAGACAACTCATCGGAGTGAGGAGTTAGAGACAACTCATCGGAGTGAGGAGTTAGGGACAACTCATCGGAGTGAGGAGTTAGAGACAACTCATCGGAGTGAGGAGTTAGAGACAACTCATCGGAGTGAGGAGTTAGAGACAACTCATCGGAGTGAGGAGTTAGAGACAACTCATCGGAGTGGGGAGTTAGAGACAACTCATCGGAGTGAGGAGTTAGAGACAACTCATCGGAGTGTGGAGTTAGAGACAAATCATCGGAGTGGGGAGTTAGAGACAACTCATCGGAGTGGGGAGTTAGAGACAACTCATCGGAGTGAGGAGTTAGAGACAACTCATCGGAGTGAGGAGTTAGAGACAACTCATCGGAGTGAGGAGTTAGAGACAACTCATCGGAGTGAGGAGTTAGAGACAACTCATCGGAGTGAGGAGTTAGAGACAACTCATCGGAGTGAGGAGTTAGGGACAACTCATCGGAGAGGGAGTTAGGGATATATAGCACATTCAGTACTTCAAACACTCAGTCCCTAGATGTCTTTAGGGCATCACAGGAATGGCATGCCTCACTATCTCGGAGTTGCATCGCTGTATCTCTCTTGTCCTGTTCCTTCATAAGTACAGTGTAAGTGGATTAAAACTTCATTTGTAGTGGGTGCATCATCATGCACGCTCCCCTGTTGGTCTCGGGTCAGCGTGGATGAGACATGCTCCCTGCTGGTCTCGGGTCAGCATGGATGAGACATGCTCCCTGCTGGGCTCAGGTCAGCGTGGATGAGACATGCTCCCCTACTGGTCTCGGGTCAGCGTGGATGAGACATGCTCCCTGCTGGTCTCGGGTCAGCATGGATGAGACATGCTCCTCTACTGGTCTCTGGTCAGCATGGATGAGACATGCTCCCCTGCTGGTTTCTGGTCAGCGTGGATGAGACATGCTCCCTGCTGGTCTCGGGTCAGCATGGACGAGACATGCTCCTCCCCTGCTGGTCTCAGGTCAGCGTGAATGAGACATGCTCGCCTACTGGTCTCAGGTCAGCGTGGATGAGACATGCTCCCCTGCTGGTCTCGGGTCAGCGTGTATGAGACATGCTCCCCTGCTGGTCTCGGGTCAGCGTATGAGAATTTGATATTCAGTGCTGGCCAGTAGATTTTCAATCGCAAACTTGAAACTCCTTACAAACTTGAAACTCCTTAACGAATGTTGTTCAACATTGCTTGAGATCTATAGATTACACTCTATTGCAAAGCCCTCGATGTCTGTGTTGGGCCTAGTCAATGAATTACACATGAAATACAATGAAGGAACTCGTGCTCTTCTTGTTGTCAGGAGGTAGAGAGCCAATCAGATGATACACCTGGCCTTGGAACTTTAAATATTCGCATTAATCTAGGCTCAACAATTTCCTGGGCACCAAAATATATCATTTGGAAGGTGGAGTTGAGCTTGGATGTTATCCTAAGAAGTGTACCACCAAGCATCAGCTCTCTCAAAACTTGAAGTGGTAATTCCAAGTGAGGCAGATTATTGATGATGTGTGTGGAGGGGATGTTGAAGTAGAATTGGAATGTGGAATGTGAGATGTTAAGGGTTAATAGAATCAGATGGTAAAAATAAGTACAACTACTTTTGCATATTGCTTCAGGGTGATGAACCTTCAGCCAGGCTTCATACCTTGGATCAGAGCCTTCTTGCAAAAACTGTATTAACCTTGCCACCATTGCAGCACATGCCAGGTATCTCTCCAGGATACTTCAATGATCCACCATTACAGCACATGTCTCTCCAGGATACTTCAATGCTCCACCATTGCAGCACATGTCTCTCCAGGATACTTCAATGCTCCACCATTGCAGCACATGTCTCTCCAGGATACTTCAATGCTCCACCATTGCAGCTCATGTCTGTCTCTGCCTGTCTCTCTGCCTGTCTCTCTGCCTCTGTCTCTCTGCCTCTGTCTCTCTGCCTCTCTGCCTGTCTCTCTGCCTCTGTCTCTCTGCCTTTGTCTCTCTGCCTCTGTCTCTCTGCCTCTGTCTCTCTGCCTCTGTCTCTCTGCCTGTCTCTCTGCCTGTCTCTCTCTGCCTCTGCCTCTGTCTCTCTGCCTCTGCCTCTGTCTCTGTCTCTGCCTCTGTGCCTGCCTCTGTCTCTCTGCCTGCCTCTGTCTCTCTGCCTCTCTGCCTGTCTCTCTGCTGCTGTCTCTCTGCCTGCCTCTGTCTCTCTGCCTAGAGCTGTCTCTGTCTCTCTCTCTCTGCTGCTGTCTCTCTGCTGCTGTCTCTCTGCTGCTGTAGCTCTATCTCATACTCGCAGCATTTTTCAGGCTAGCTGCTACTGTTGCACTGCACATGCTCAGTAGTGTGACACACACACACACACACACACAAGCATATTATCATGGTCTTATAAATAAGCAAACTCTACTGCATATACTGTACATGTATGTAGACTAGATGACTCTTTACCAATTTATAAACAAATTGCATGCCCATATATTATTTAAATTTGTTTATAAATTGGTAAAGGGTCTTCTAAATTGTTATGGTCTACACTGGGTTGGTGGTTACATCATGGCTAATAATTAAAATATTTTTCCTCACGCACATGTTCCTTCAGTTGGTCTGCTAACTTCTGCTGGTGACACTGCCACTCTGAAGCAAGAGAAGTAACATGTGACCCGTGCTCAGTCACAACACACACACACGCACACACACACACCACACACACACACACCACATACACACGTACCTTCTTCCGAGGCAGGATCAAAGACGGTTAGCTGTAAGTGCCACACTTCCCAATTAGTAATCTCCGTTGGAAATAGCCAGCGACTTTTCTTGCGCTCATAAAACTCGAGAGTGAGCTAGACCGTCAGAGGGGGTGAGTAGGAGTGGCTACATAATTGCTTCACACCTGAATACTACTAGCATGACACACGTCACTAACCTTTCCAGTGCGACACCGATCAGGTGCTTGCTGACATAGCGACAGGGCAAAGCCTTCTACTTGCTGAGTCAGCCATTGATCCAACTCCATTGACTCACAGCGAACCTACACACCACAATACATGCACACACACACACCACAATACATGCACACACACACACCACAATACATGCACACACATACACAAGGTTGGAAGGAGAAGGATTTGTATAAAGAGCACTATATGTGCATGTGTATGTGTGTGTGTGTACGTGTATGCACATGTGTGTGCATATGTGTGTGTGTGTGCATGTGTGTGTGTCTGTGTGCATGTGTGTGTGTGTGCATGCGTGTCATACATACATAGGTGAAGCCTCCAGACAGACAGTCATGGTCCTCCCAGCCAACAGAGCCCACGGAGAAAGATCCGCTCTGAAGGGTGTTATACGAGTACTACAGCAAGACAACAGTTTCATCATGCAACCCAACAATGCTGAACACTGGTATAGCCTAGGACAGTGTTCCTCAATGCTGAACACGGTACAGCCTAGGACAGTGTTCCTCAATGCTGAACACTGGTACAGCCTAGGACAGTGTTCCTCAATGCTGAACACTGGTATAGCCTAGGACAGTGTTCCTCAATGCTGAACACGGTACAGCCTAGGACAGTGTTCCTCAATGCTGAACACTGGTACAGCCTAGGACAGTGTTCCTCAATGCTGAACACTGGTACAGTCTAGGACAGTGTTCCTCAATGCTGAACACTGGTACAGCCTAGGACAGTGTTCCTCAATGGTGAACACTGGCACAGCCTAGGACAGTGTTCCTCAATGCTGAACACTGGTACAGCCTAGGACAGTGTTCCTCAATGCTGAACACTGGCACAGCCTAGGACAGTGTTCCTCAATGCTGAACACTGGTACAGCCTATGACAGTATTCCTCAATGCTGAACACTGGTACAGCCTAGGACAGTGTTCCTCAATGCTGAACACTGGTACAGCCTAGGACAGTGTTCCTCAATGGTGAACACTGGTACAGTCTAGGACAGTGTTCCTCAATGCTGAACACTGGTACAGCCTAGGACAGTGTTCCTCAATGGTGAACACTGGTACAGCCTAGGACAGTGTTCCTCAATGCTGAACACTGGCACAGCCTAGGACAGTGTTCCTCAATGCTGAACACTGGTACAGCCTATGACAGTATTCCTCAATGCTGAACACTGGTACAGCCTAGGACAGTGTTCCTCAATGCTGAACACTGGTACAGCCTAGGACAGTGTTCCTCAATGCTGAACACTGGCACAGCCTAGGACAGTGTTCCTCAATGCTGAACACTGGTACAGCCTAGGACAGTGTTCCTCAATGCTGAACACTGGCACAGTCTAGGACAGTGTTCCTCAATGCTGAACACTGGTACAGCCTAGGACAGTGTTCCTCAATGCTGAACACTGGTACAGCCTAGGACAGTGTTCCTCAATGCTGAACACTGGCACAGTCTAGGACAGTGTTCCTCAATGCTGAACACTGGTACAGCCTAGGACAGTGTTCCTCAATGCTGAACACTGGTACAGCCTAGGACAGTGTTCCTCAATGCTGAACACTGGTATAGCCTAGGACAGTGTTCCTCAATGCTGAACACTGGTACAGCCTAGGACAGTGTTCCTCAATGCTGAACACTGGACAGTGTTCCTCAATGCTGAACACTGGCACAGCCTAGGACAGTGTTCCTCAATGCTGAACACTGGCACAGCCTAGGACAGTGTTCCTCAATGCTGAACACTGGTACAGTCTAGGACAGTGTTCCTCAATGCTGAACACTGGCACAGCCTAGGACAGTGTTCCTCAATGCTGAACACTGGTACAGCCTAGGACAGTGTTCCTCAATGCTGAACACTGGTATAGCCTAGGACAGTGTTCCTCAATGCTGAACACTGGCACAGCCTAGGACAGTGTTCCTCAATGCTGAACACTGGTACAGCCTAGGACAGTGTTCCTCAATGCTGAACACTGGTACAGCCTAGGACAGTGTTCCTCAATGCTGAACACTGGCACAGTCTAGGACAGTGTTCCTCAATGCTGAACACTGGTACAGCCTAGGACAGTGTTCCTCAATGCTGAACACTGGCACAGTCTAGGACAGTGTTCCTCAATGCTGAACACTGGCACAGCCTAGGACAGTGTTCCTCAATGCTGAACACTGGCACAGTCTAGGACAGTGTTCCTCAATGCTGAACACTGGTACAGCCTAGGACAGTGTTCCTCAATGCTGAACACTGGTATAGCCTAGGACAGTGTTCCTCAATGCTGAACACTGGCACAGCCTAGGACAGTGTTCCTCAATGCTGAACACTGGCACAGTCTAGGACAGTGTTCCTCAATGCTGAACACTGGTACAGCCTAGGACAGTGTTCCTCAATGCTGAACACTGGTACAGCCTAGGACAGTGTTCCTCAATGCTGAACACTGGTACAGCCTAGGACAGTGTTCCTCAATGCTGAACACTGGACAGTGTTCCTCAATGCTGAACACTGGTACAGCCTAGGACAGTGTTCCTCAATGCTGAACACTGGTACAGCCTAGGACAGTGTTCCTCAATGCTGAACACTGGTACAGCCTAGGACAGTGTTCCTCAATGCTGAACACTGGTATAGCCTAGGACAGTGTTCCTCAATGCTGAACACTGGTACAGCCTAGGACAGTGTTCCTCAATGCTGAACACTGGTACAGCCTAGGACAGTGTTCCTCAATGCTGAACACTGGTATAGCCTAGGACAGTGTTCCTCAATGCTGAACACTGGTACAGCCTAGGACAGTGTTCCTCAATGCTGAACACTGGACAGTGTTCCTCAATGCTGAACACTGGTACAGCCTAGGACAGTGTTCCTCAATGCTGAACACTGGTACAGCCTAGGACAGTGTTCCTCAATGCTGAACACTGGTACAGCCTAGGACAGTGTTCCTCAATGCTGAACACTGGTACAGCCTAGGACAGTGTTCCTCAATGCTGAACACTGGTACAGCCTAGGACAGTGTTCCTCAATGCTGAACACTGGTACAGCCTAGGACAGTGTTCCTCAATGCTGAACACTGGTACAGCCTAGGACAGTGTTCCTCAATGCTGAACACTGGTACAGTCTAGGACAGTGTTCCTCAATGCTGAACACTGGTACAGCCTAGGACAGTGTTCCTCAATGCTGAACACTGGTATAGCCTAGGACAGTTTTCCTCAATGGTGAACACTGGTACAGCCTAGGACAGTGTTCCTCAATGCTGAACACTGGTACAGCCTAGGACAGTGTTTCTCGAATATGGGGTCTGTGACAAGTAATTAATTAAATCGTAACTAGCTCTATATACCTAGCAGTGTGGTCTTCCACCACTTTACTACGCATAATATACAGAAACTACAAAGCAAAAACTTCCATTGGATTTAAACAAACAAGACTGTTTCCATGTAGACCACAACCAGCAGTTAGATGATCCTTTACCATTTAACTTCATCTAAATGGTAAAGGGTCATCTAACTGGTATTAGTCAACATGGAAACATTCAATGAACTCTCAGTAGACATAATACATTACAATAAAATTTCTCGATAATCAACTTGAAATTATACTCTCTCGATGTTCTGACAGATGCTCTATAGCCTTCATCAGGATTAGATTATTCCTGATGAAGGCTAGAGCATCTGTCGAAACGTCGAGAGAGTACAATTCCAAGTTGCTATTGAAACAGTCTCGTTTCCTTGCCTAATTAGTATTTAGCTTCTTTCTCTGCTTTACTGCAGCGTCCTATCCAATGTCTTGCACTACTACTACTACTACTATTATACTACTACTATTACTACTATTACACTATTATACTACTACTATTACTATTTCTACTGCTACTGCTACACTGCTGCTACTTCTACTGCACTAATACTACTACTACAATGACTACTACTACTATACTGCTACTACTATACTACTACTACTATACTGCTACTACTATACTGCTACTACTATACTACTACTACTATACTGCTACTACTATACTACTACTACTATACTGCTACTACTATACTGCTACTACTATACTACTACTACTATACTGCTACTACTATACTGCTACTACTATACTACTACTACTATACTGCTACTACTATACTACTACTACTATACTGCTACTACTATACTGCTACTACTATACTACTACTACTATACTGCTACTACTATACTACTACTACTATACTGCTACTACTATACTGCTTCTACTATACTGCTACTACTATACTACTACTACTATACTACTACTACTATACTACTACTACAATGACTACTACTACTATACTGCTACTACTATACTACTACTACTATACTACTACTACTATACTGCTACTACTATACTACTACTACTATACTGCTACTACTATACTACTACTACTATACTGCTACTACTATACTGCTACTACTATACTACTACTACTATACTGCTACTACTATACTACTACTACTATACTGCTACTACTATACTACTACTACTATACTGCTACTACTATACTGCTTCTACTGCACTAATACTACTACTACAATGACTACTACTACTACTACTATACTGCTACTATTTCTACTGTAATGATCTTGTTATGCTCGACTTAACAACTGTGAACAGGTCTCCTAAACTCGCACTTGTGAATGTCCTAGTGTGTGCATGTCTGCAAGTAAGACAACATGGACTCCCTCATCTTGGCCATCACCTAGACCATCGCCTGGGCCATCACCTAGGCCATCGCCTGGGCCATCACCTGGACCATCACCTGGGCCATCACCTAGACCATCGCCTGGGCCATCATCCAGGCCATCACCTGGGCTATCATCTAGGCCATCACCTGGGCTATCATCTAGGCCATCACCTGGGCTATCAGCTAGGCCATCAGCTAGGCAGGCCATCATCTAGCCATCACCTAGGCCATCATCTAGGCCATAACCTGGGTCATCATCTAGGCCATCACCTGGGCATAACCTGGGTCATCATCTAGGCCATCACCTGGGCCATCATCTAGGTCATCACCAGGCCATCATCTAGGTCATCACCTAGGCCATCATCTAGGCCATCACCTGGGCCATCATCTAGGTCATCATCGGGCCATCACCTGGGCCATCATCTAGGCCATCACCTGGGCCATCAGCAAGGCCATCATCTAGGCAGGCCATCATCTAGCCATCACTGGGCCATCACCTGGGCCATCAACACGGCCATCATCTAGGTTCATCTATGCCATCAGCTAGGAGATCATCTAGGTTCTCACTAGGGCAGCACTACCTGGGCCATCATCATCTATGCCATCACCTAGGCCATCAACTAGGCGATCAAATAGGTTCATCTATGCCATCAGCTAGGAGATCATCTAGGTTCATCTAGGGCAGCACCTGTGCCATTACCTGGGCCATCATCATCTATGCCATCACCTAGGCCATCAACTAGGCGATCAAATAGGTTCATCTATGCCATCAGCTAGGAGATCATCTAGGTTCATCTAGGGCAGCACCTGTGCCATTACCTGGGCCATCATCATCTATGCCATCACCTAGGCCATCAACTAGGCGATCAAATAGGTTCATCTATGCCATCAGCTGGGCCATCAGCTAGGCCATTATCTAAGCCCTCAACTAGGGCATCACTAAAGCCCCATAAAGTGGGACAAACTACAAGTGGTAACAGTAGTAGTAGTAACAGTAGTAGTAGTAGAAGTAGAAGTAGTAGTAACAGTAGTGGTAGTAGTAGTAGTAGTACATAGGATTATCCATTGTTAATGACTCGTCCATGTGGGGGGAGGTGACCTGTCATATTAATAATTGGTGGGTAGGATTATGAGCTCATTACTGTGGGCAGGGCATGGCCAGCCTCCCATGCACCTAATTAGCACGGTAAATAGCATAAGTAAGTGATGATCTCACTCACCACTCACCTTGCCGGTGGTCCGGTGGAACAAGATGGTGTGAAGTAACGCTGCAACACACGAAAACAATAACAATTACTAGTGGGTGGAGTTCTAGGAACAGGATGTGAATTTAGATACACCATGTAAAATGAAGGCACTCTGTTGCAGTAGATGTTCCTTGCAACCTATTAACCACCCTCCCCTCCCCCCAAATCCCGTTAGTGGTAACAAATATTCCCCTCCGCTAGTGACAACATACCTTTAGTCACCTCCAAGACTTGCCTGGGGGTCACAGTCTATCAATAAAGACAAAATAATATCAGAGGCAGGAATCTCGCTATAAGAACCACAGCTGGGTTACATCCAGCAAAAGGCTCTCTAGAAGACCCCTTACCAACCATTACTCACAAGAGCTCTCATCTAGTAAACATCTACACTGTAAGATTATCCGCAGTCCGATCAGATTGCAGCACTTGTATGCAATTAGTTTTGTCGTCATCACATGCCCCGTGAGTGAAACTTCATCAGATGTGTTTTAGCACGTGCCATCTCAACCAGCTAACAGTCAGGCTAAGCACTATCAGGAGCACTCTACATGACGACACCAAAGAGACCAATCAGCTCAGAGCAGTAGATGAGCTTGAATTTCTCGACAAGCTTGGTTAATTAGGCATTTTGAAATTCCTAAGCGACTGAGATACAAGTGCTATAAGACTCACATCCTTCTACTTAGAGGGTAGTGGCTGCGGCAGCCCAATTAAGCAAGAGATAGAAAAACAGTTCTATGTCTTTTTAATACCCTTTCTAGTCGGGTATAGGTCAAGCAGTGATATGATAAATAATCCACATACGTCAAACCTGCTGTCATATTAACCGCGGATACAGTACACCAAGTCTCACGAAGACTGGACATCAGGCCTAGTCACGCTAGCTACCAAATAAACTCTGCCAGAAAAGGAAGCGTACTCATCAGCAGAGCCATTTCATTCTTTCCTGCCCCCTCAAAGATTATTTTGCTAGGGTGCTGTGTATCTTCATGGTTTATGTCTTCCAGTCCACGCTGAGGATTTGGAACCAATTTCCATTTAATCTTCTCCATTTTGGTTCCCTTGGCTGACCACTTCCATATGCAAAATAGAGAGCCTGGACTACAAATGGAGGCATAGAATTGAGCATTTGAGCGACATCGATACCTCCACCTGTTATTTTAGAGAAGCACAGATTATGGCCGTCATCAACATCCCAACAAGATCAGGAAAAAAAACTGCTCTATGGAAGAGTACATATCCTTTGCACTGGTAAGGGATGAATGGCTACCAGCTCCTTTTTTGGTTGAGTAACAACAGTGTGCTAAAACATCACTAGATGCTATTCATTAGAATTTTATCATGGATTACAAAGTCTTGCAGTATCTTGTGACTGTCAATATCCAGTCCTCAAGTTGCTGGTTGTCCAAAAACAAAACTGAAGAATACGACCCTTTCCCTGAAGAAGGAAAAAAATCTGGCCTGACACTAAAAGGGAGTCCCCAATGTCAGGCCCTCTGAGATTAGGAGCCTCCTTATTACAAAACAGTGAAACAGTGACAACAGTGTACAAGAAGAGAACTCACTGTTTCTAAGGAGTGGGCCCTTGTGTTCATGACCGGTGCAAGTTAGCTGGCAAAACAATAACGATCCTTTACCCACTCCATGGTTGGAATGACGTCTTTTCACCTCGTTTGAGAGGTCAAAGTTCGCGAAAAATAAGAAACCTAGCTTAGCCATGGCAGTGTGGACGGAAGGCTTGTTCAAGTAGGGAGGCTACTATATTGGAGTGGTACAAGAAGATCGCCTGGACATCACTCCAACCCGAACCCCACCCTTAGAGATTCTAAACTACACGAGTAGGAGTGGCCTGCGAACTTTGACCTCTAGAGGACATCATTTTACGTGCCTGTGTGTTTCTTGACGTCATCTTTTTTAATTTCCCCCTAGTGGGGTATTTATTCGTGGGATAATTAGATTCTTCATTCTTTTTCAGTTTACAACTGACATTATGACTCAAGTATGATAAATGCAAAGGTTTTGGTGAAAGTTGGCTCTTAGGACCAGCTAGATGATTGTAATCTTGATATTGCTGAGCCTGTTAAGGCCATCACATATATATTACACCACAGTGTGGAACTATTTAGGAACTAACCTAATAACAATCTATATTAAAAAAGGAACAGTACTTAATTATCCACAATATTAAGTTACGAGTGTCCTGCTGCTCAAGGACGACTGGGGTGGGGGGAACAAAGATCATTCCTCAGCTCACCATACACACACAACAGTTCCTTTCTCCTCTGTGAGGAAACATAATCCCTTGATTGAGTTGGGAATTAGTCGATCAAAAATGAGGATCAAGTGATTATACGTGAGAACAACTGATGGTTGATGGTTTGAGGGCAAAGCTTGAGATCAAGAACATTTCCACAGGCAGAACAAATCTGTTGAAATGTAAATGCCATGAGGGTGATGTTCTACATATTTGTGCTGTGCTTACTAGAGGAGTTTGATCTGGTGGATCCAGTTACAAATGTCCGTTGAAAAAATGTTCAAGCTGAATAATTAGCTACCTATCTTCGAGATATTCAAAACATTCTGAACTTCAAGCCAGAACATCAGTTAGTAATTGCTAGATTACCAGCAGCTCTAGGTTTAGAAGAGTCCTGCCAGAGATTTTGAGACATGCATATGCTTATTGTGCCAGGAAGATTGCTATTCAGAGGCAGGGAAGAACTTGAGAGGCCAAACCGTCAGCTAATGGTCGCTGCTATACTGTCTATCAGTGTAGTCTTTTAACTAAGCCTTCATTCCCATTTTGTTTTTGCAGCCTTAGTAAGATCTTGCTGATCTAGGACCTTTTAGTCAATATGCTAATTTCACTTGAATTCAAGTTGTCGGCTCCCTCTTCATAACAGGCTTCACAGAGAGCTTGTTGGTACATAATGAATATAATTATATAGACTACAATGACAGCTTGTTGGTACTGATAAATGACATGAACAAATAATGGCTATCCGCTTAAAGGTTGCAAGTCAACCTGCACTTTCTCCCCTTCACTGAGCAAGCCTACTATAGGGTACAGGCCACTTTTAGGCATGTTTACTTTAGTCTTCCCCACCATTTCTCCATTCTTTGTGAAGAACACCATCCATTTATTTGTCGAGTTGTCCACTGTTAGATTGTTTCTATGTGACAATCTTTTAGCAAAGATCCTTTCGGGAAGGTTGAGTCCACCTTGACCACCAAAACCAATGGCCCTCTTCTGCACTGCATTGTTTCGTATTAGATATGGGTTTGCTTCTGGGCGACGATTTAACCCTATTCCAAATAACGGGGGTCTCAAACCTCTTGGTGGCAATCCTTCAAAGAGGTCGTCGGCCATAAAGTCTTCATCATCGTCCATGTACTCATAATAATCATCTCGGTCAGAGGGGTCTTTGTCACTATCACCACTTTCCATACTCAGCCCTCCTCCATCCTTCCCCTCGGCTTCTTCACCTCTTCCCTCATTGTCCTCTTCCTCTTCCAGTGCATCAAATAGGATCCCACAACCCATTCTGTCACCCTCACTACAGGATGGGCCAAACTCCATTCCAATCCCACGCTCCACAAACAGCTTCCCATCATCGGCATGGTAACCTACAACTCCGGGGGAATAACCGGGATGAGTATGCAGAGGACAGGAGGACTTTCCCAGGCCAATAGCAATGGCCCCAAGTGACCCAGATGACAGAATCACCAGTTCAAAGTAATGGTTTATTTTGTTAAGAGGGAACTTGGCCTGAGCAAGACTAGGGTCTTGTCCATCTTCTCCCTGGCCACAATACTCTAGTGTTCTCCCATCCTCAAGGAACTGCACTCCATTGGAGCGTAGCCAGATGTTGGACGGGGAGTGGTCTAACACCATGGGCTCTAGCAGGCCTTGCCGCTGTCTGTGCCAATGTCCAAGGTACCGTACCTTCTCGCCATGACTGTGTAGGCCAATGATTGGATACAGACCATACACTGGACGCTTCATTCGAACTGGTGCTCCTACCTGTCCCCCATTCTTGGTGAAGAACACATCACAGTAGCCGTCGGCCATATCTTGGTCAAAGTCCACCCCACAGCCCATGCGATCTCCCTCTGTACAGGTGGGACCAAAACCTCTTCCACCTCCACTCTCATGGTACAACTTGCCATCGTCACCATGGTAACCAATGCTGTTCCGATTCCACCCTGGCATTCGGTTTAATGCATAACCACGTCTTCCAATACCTATCCCAATGGACGCCTCTACCCCTATGGACAAGATGACGAGCTCATAGTAGTTGAAGATGGGAGACAGTGGCTCCATAATCATTACACAACTTGTGGCATCGCCTTTTGAAGAAAACACATCCCCGTTCACCTCTGCTGTGGCAGCATGATTTATACGCCCAAAGGTGTGCACTTTAAACCCTTCCTCGGTAGAACTACTCATCTTGCTCGTCTATAAGTGCGAGGCGTGGCAAACAGTGGCAGGTAGTACTGTGGGGGGAGGCTGAGGAAGCTTCGTGAAATGGGCACTTCAAAAACTTAGTCCCGCTCTCCACAATTCACCTCCTTACTCCCTCTCTCGCATACATGGCCGAGCGAGCAGAGACTTGAAACTACTGGTCCCTAACGAGGCACTCAAACATATTTAGCTATTGCGTCACTTCGGGTTTCCCCTTCTGCAAGTGCGTAGTATATCGCTGCTTGACTAGCCCCACCTCTAACCAGCGAATGGTTGGCTTGGGAATCAAATCTGCAGCCGAGCTGAGCCACAAATAATAATGAGGTCTCTCTCCAATTTACGCTAGCTCACTGGTCGCGGGTTAGCGTTGCGCCGCACGAAAGTGCCCCCCCTGCCTAAAGACGGTCTCAGCGATGGAGTATGGAACCTGGGTGGTTGTGCCTCGGGGATCTCTATGGTGGTGGACTCTCTTACCCCTGGTGTTCTTAGGAGTGAGTGCAAGTGACTGCCCTAGCCAGTGCAATTGTTTCCTAAACTTTGGCCATGAGCAGACGCTCACTGTGGACTGTCACGGGAGAGACCTTTATGCCATTCCTTCCCCAATTCCCAATGCAACAAGCCACCTGTGAGGAAATTATAGCGCATCTGTTATGAAGCTCTCTATACTAAGTATACTTCTTTCCCTCTAGAGATCTAAGTAACAACATCATTCAGACTGTGTCTGCAGCAGATTTCTTGGGAGCTACTGGCATCATACATCTGTATGTGTGAGAGCTTGTGCATGTCAGCGGTTCTATACAATGTATGACCCATGGATCAGTGCCTCACCGTGGCAACCCCTAGGTGTCTGTTCACTAATGGGTGTCTGTTCACTAATGGTTGATGCTCCTCGAATTTTTTGTGAGATTTGTTTACCACAAGCAAAGGCAGTGTGTGGTGTGTTGCTAGTTGTGGAGAGGGCTATGGTGTACCTTGTGAGGGATGTACATGTGCGAGTGAATATGTGCGGAGTGTCGCATGCATGTGTGCAAGTGTCACATGTGAGTGAGTGTCACGTGACTATCACACATGCATGTGAGTGTCACATGTGAGTATGTGTGAATGTCACGTGACTATCACACGTGCATGTGAGTGTGATATGTGAGTGCTGCATGTGAGTATGCGATGTTACATGTGTTACATGCAAGTGTAAGTGTCACATGCATGTGTGGAGGTGTCGCATGCAAGTCCAAGTGTGACATGCTGCATGCGAGTGTAGTTCACTCATGAGTGGATCAATGACACTGGTGGCAATTGTTGCCTCTTCCATGCTACTTTGTCTTACCTGCTCAGACAACTGCAAAATAATGACCTCCTCTTCATCGAGCCCAGAGCTTTCCAGTCCCTCCCTCTTCTGGAAACACTGTGAGTCAGCTACTGCAACATGCACAACTATAATATTTGTCTGCTCTGTGCCTAAGATAATAACTATGTAAGTTAATAACTATGCTGTACAGTTTCGGTAGTGCTTCTTTATTTAACCAAACTGAACCAAACTGCGAGTGAAATACTGCTTAGTGGGGTTAAATATTCGGGGGGGATATTCCAGGCTTGTGTAGTGACTTGTGCCTTCTGCTGCCCTGTCTCACCTATTCGCAGATTGGGTTCTAACCATAAACACCTAGATTATTAACCTCCTTGAGTGTGCAGTGTTGTGTTGCTGGAGTAGCCTTCAGTTGGACTCAACACCACTACACAGAAAGTAAACTTTCTTGTGTACATGTGACCCATACCAGGTATTCATGAACACCTTACTGGGTGTTATGACACTTTATTGGGTGTTATGACACTTTACTGAGTGTTATGACCCTTTACCAGGTTATTCATGTAAAACTGACACTTTACCGGGTGTAGGTATTCATGTAACATCTTACTGGGTGTCATGACCCTCTACCAGGTTGTTCATGCAAAACTTAACCGGGAGCTGCGACCCTTTACCAGGTTATCCATGTAAAACTTTACTGGGAGCTATGACCCTTTACTGGGTTATTCAAGTAACATTTTACCAGGCGCATTTCGGCATTTTCACCTACCTTGTGTGTGTATATGTGTAACCCTTTACCTAGTTTTAGCCCGTGTTCTCCTTTACACTGCATGTGTGATAATTTATAGGTTACCCAAATCTCCCACATGATCCTATAGACCTTGTGTGAATATTGTAGGTCGTGTGACCCTTTACCAGAACATCTTTATAATACCTCTCTGACCCTTTTCACTTTGTGAGTTTGACTTTATCACCATTTCCATTGATGACCCTTTACCAGAATGATTCCTTACCATTACCCTGCGAGTCTTCCATTGACCTTGTGTGACCCCTGTGAGTGTTACTCTGGGATGGTAGAAGAACTGGTTTTGTCTCGATATCCAATCATCTCTTCAGATTGCTAGATAGCGTAGAAGTTGAAGAATCCATTTCTAGTTAGAGGCCTATACAAGTATCATCGAAACTCTGTCATTATTGTTGTTGTTGTTGTTGTTGCTACTGTTGCAGTATCCTCTATAACAATTACCAGCTGGGAGACTTGAACGAAACCTTTGAAGGTCTCGGTAACCTTCGCAAGCTGTAAGTCACTCTTTACCAAAATCACGATTCCCAGAGTAAATTGTGCCCGTAATGAACATCCAGGGTTGCGTACAACATTGGACTTCGGACTCTCTCTCGGGAACTGCTCGACCCGTTGCTGAACATTGTGGAGATGTAGGGAAATAATATCTTACAATATTTTCCCCTCTTACATTACGTTACAAACGTTCTTGACTGTTGAGCATGTTTCAGCCGACAGAATACACCGTCAATGCAACTGTTTCATGTGACAAAACTCCAGTGCATCTGTTGTGACTGTCAACATGTTTCATGTGACAAAACAGCCTTGTTGCAGCCTAGTAATTGTCTTTGCATTATGATGGTTACTCCATGTTACTCCGTGTTAATTTGACACAGTGTGGTTTAAATGTCTAAACTTGTGTTGTGCTTCATCCATCCAGTCTAATAAATGTTATTGCATTATGATTGGTTACTTCATGTTACTCAGTGTTAATTTGACACAGTATGGTTTAAATGTCTAAACTTGTGTTGAGCTTCTTCGGTCTCATTGCAAGTGTTAATCATGTTGACATGCAAGTGTTTGTTGACATGCAGTGTTAATGATGTTGACATGCAAGTGTTAATGCATGTTGACATGCAAGTGTTAATGCATGTTGACATGCAAGTGTTAATGCATGCTGACATGCAAGTGTTAATCATGTTGACATGCGAGTGTTAATCATGTTGACATGCAAGTGTTAATAGTGTTAATGTGTGTTGACATGCAAGTGTTAATCATGTTGACATGCAAGTGTTAATCATGCCGACATGCAAGTGTTAATCATGTTGATATGCAAGAATGTGTTTCTGGCAACTTCCCCATGCAGAGACTTTAGCTTCAATCAGTTGAAGCAGATCTCTTCTGGCACCTTCTCTGACTTGCTTCGGCTGAAAACTCTGTAAGGGATACCTCACTTCCTGGTTGTGTATGCATGTAGTCACCAGATCAATACACTCTCTGGTAGGTGCCATGCTCGCTAATTATTTCTGCCCCCTCCACCGCAAATACTCTAGGAGGGATGGTTACTGTTATGAAATTTCAGTTTGAAGGTGTGCATGAGGATCATTAAAGCTAAAGATTGCCACTGCCGTTGCTGACGATCTCTTTCAGTCCAGTCCAGTCCTGCTGTTTCTAGAAGCTCTTCTGCTGAGGAATGGAATGTCTACCGGACCTAGCCCTAGCCCCAGCCCTAGCCCTAGTCCTAGCCCCTAGTCTAGTCCTAGCCCCTTCCTAGCCCTAGCCCTAGTCCTAGCCCTAGCCCTAGTCCTAGCCCTAGCCCCTAGTCCTAGCCCCTAATCCTAGCACTAGCCCCTAATCCTAGCACTAGTCCTAGCCCCTTCCTAGCCCTAGTCCTAGCCCTAGCCCCTAATCCTAGCACTAGCCCTAGCCCCTTCCTAGCCCCTAGACCAAGCCCTAGCCCCTAGTCCTAGCCCTAGCCCCTAGTCCTAGCCCTAGCCCCTAGCCCTAGTCCTAGCCCCTTCCTAGCCCCTAGTCCTAGCCCTAGCCCCTAATCCTAGCACTAGCCCTAGCCCCTTCCTAGCCCCTAGACCTAGCCCTAGCCCCTAATCCTAGCACTAGCCCTAGCCCCTAGACATAGCCCTAGCCCCTAGTCCTAGCCCTAGTCCTAGCCCTAGTCCTAGCCCTAGTCCTAGCCCTAGTCCTAGCCCTAGCCCCTAGTCCTAGCCCCTTCCTAGTCCTAGCCCTAGCCCCTAGCCCTAGTCCTAGCCCTAGTTAGCCCCGAGCCCGAGCCCTAGAACCACTCGGAGTCCCTCCGCCTTAAAGTAGGGATGGGCCTCCTGGATGAATTTCTTTGCTGTAAGGTTTTCGTAGCCCTAGCCCTAGTCCGACGTAGCTGTCATTTGCGTACCTCAATGGACCAGCTTCCAGCTTCTGTTAGCGTTCTAGTGTCTAGTGACGTCGGTTGATGACTCTTTTAAAAAGGTTCCAGCTATAAATTTGACATGGTTACAATTAGAGGAGCAGTTACAATTAGAGGAGCAGTTCTTATAGATACTGAGGTGCGGTGTCTGTTAGAAGATATGCAAGAGGTGGTCATCTGCAGTATTTGCTTCACAGTAGGAGTCAGTTATCCTGGGACCAGGGAGGGTGTTTAGACAGGAGTCAGTTATCCTGGGACCAGGGAGGGTGTTTAGACAGGAGTCAGTTATCCTGGGACCAGGGAGGGTGTTTAGACAGTAGGAGTCAGTTATCCTGGGACCAGGGAGGGTGTTTGGACAGTAGGAGTCAGTTATCCTGGGACCAGGGAGGGTGTTTAGACAGTAGGAGTCAGTTATCCTGGGACCAGGGAGGGTGTTTAGACAGTAGGAGTCAGTTATCCTAGGACCAGGGAGGGTGTTTAGACACTAGGAGTCAGTTATCCTGGGACCAGGGAGGGTGTTTAGACAGTAGGGGTCAGTTATCCTGAACCAGGGAGGGTGTTTAGACTCTAGGAGTCAGTTATCCTGGGACCAGGGAGGGTGTTTAGACAGTAGGAGTCAGTTATCCTGAACCAGGGAGGGTGTTTAGACTCTAGGAGTCAGTTATCCTGGGACCAGGGAGGGTGTTTAGACAGTAGGAGTCAGTTATCCTGGGACCAGGGAGGGTGTTTAGACAGTAGGAGTTGGGACCAGGGAGGGTGTTTAGACAGTAGGAGTCAGTTATCCTGGGACCAGGGAGGGTGTTTAGACACTAGGAGTCAGTTATCCTGGGACGACCAGGGAGGGTGTTTAGACAGTAGGAGTCAGTTATCCTGGGACCAGGGAGGGTGTTTAGACAGTAGAAGTCCGTTATCCTAGGACCATGGAGGGTGTTTAGACAGCTGAACTTCAGTGTGGGAGAGTTTGTGCTCTAATCACAATGAACACTTTTGAGTAGGTGTGGCCATGCTCTTAGCTTTGACATCAGGGAGGGTGTTTAGACAGCTGAACTTCAGTGTGGGAGAGTTTGTGCTCTAATCACAATGAACACTTTTGAGTAGGTGTGGCCATGCTCTTAGCTTTGACATACAGCGAGAAGAAGCAAAGGAAACTGCTGGACGAGCTTTTACGCTGGGCGTATGGTACGCATTACGCATGTGCAAAGGAATCCCCCCCCCCCAAACCCGAAGTACACTGAATGTAACCTACATTGCTATGGGAGGGAGTGGCTAGCGTTGCTGTGGGAGTGGCTAAGCATTGCTGTGGGAGTGGCTAGCGTTGCATTGGGAGTGGCTAGCATTGCATTAGGCATGGCTTCTGTAGTGTTTGGTTGATTGATTATTCGGATAACTTGAAGTTTGGTACTGAAGTTTGGTGCTGAAATTTGGTACTGACTTCCAACTGTCCTATACACACATCCACATAATGAATGTGGTTTTTCATTGTTCCTTCCTCCTTGTAGCTTGCTAAGCAACAACTTCATCTCCAGCTTAGAGTCTGGCTCCTTCTCCAACTTGACCTCACTCTACTATCTGTGAGTCACATGACTGTTGTCTATACCGTAGCTAATGATGTGTGAGTCACATGACTGTTGTCTATACCGTAGCTAATGATGTGTGAGTCACATGACTGTTGTCTATACTAGCTAATGATGTGTGAGTCACATGACTGTTGTTTATACTGTAGCTAATGATGTGTGAGTCACATGACTGTTGTTGTCTATACTAGCTAATGATGTGTGAGTCACATGACTGTTGTTGTCTATACTGTAGCTAATGATGTGTGAGTCACATGACTGTTGTCTATACCATAGCTAATGATGTGTGAGTCACATGACTGTTGTCTATACTGTAGCTAATGATGTGTGAGTCACATGACTGTTGTTGTCTATAACTAATGATGAGTGAGTCACATGACTGTTGTTGTCTATACCGTAACTAATGATGTGTGAGTCACATGACTGTTGTTGTCTATAACTAATGATGAGTGAGTCACATGACTGTTGTTGTCTATACTGTAGCTAATGATGTGTGAGTCACATGACTGTTGTTGTCTATAACTAATGATGAGTGAGTCACATGACTGTTGTTGTCTATACTGTAGCTAATGATGTGTGAGTCACATGACTGTTGTCTATACCGTAACTAATGATGTGTGAGTCACATGACTGTTGTCTATACCGTAACTAATGATGAGTGAGTCACATGAATGTTGTTGTCTATAACTAATGATGTGTGAGTCACATGAATGTTGTCTATACCGTAACTAATGATGAGTGAGTCACATGAATGTTGTTGTCTATAACTAATGATGTGTGAGTCACATGAATGTTGTCTATACTTTAGCTAATGATGTGTGAATCACATGACTGTTGTTGTCTATACTTTAGCTAATAATGTGTAAGTCAAATGACTGTTGTGTCTATACTGTACAGCTAATGATGTGTTAGTCACATGACTTGTTAATTAATGATGTGTGAGTCACATGACTATTGTTGTGAATGTCTATACTGTAACTAACGACATGTGAGTTACATGACTGTTGTTGTTTATACTGTAGCGTGAGTCACATGACTGTTGTTGTCTATACTGTACCTAATGCATGTGTTCTGCAAGAGAGGATATATTGGAGGCAAGCTTGTGGATATGACAATGTATGCACACAATATATAATACAATATCCAATAACTCAAATAGCACAATGTTGTGTTTTGGCCATACAAAAACCTACAAGTGTGGATAGGATATTGGGAGTTGCAACATGCCAGTTACATGTTGTGACAGTTATGTGCTTCCTTTGTCTCTAATACCTTGGCTACTTATAGTCGTGTTTGCATTTTATCAAACTCAATTTAAAAAATTAAATCACCTTCTCAATAATTAAATCACCTTCTCAATAATTAACTTCAAATTGTATTAACTCGACGGTTAGACTAGATGCTCTAGCCTTCATCAAGAATAATGGAGTCGAAACGCGAGTGAATATAATTTGAAGTTGATTATTGAGAAGGTGATTTTAATGACACATGTATTATGTCAACTGAGAACAAACCAAAAAATGATTGCTGAAAAATGCTAAAACAACAACAACTATGTTCCAATATAAATGAGATAAAGATAATGATATTCATATTTGGTGGTCAGCATGTGATCATAAACTTGACCACAGTGTTTATCAACAGTAATGCTATCCCATAATATATGGTTGCTAGGGACTTGAGTGAATTTCTGACTTGCTGTAGATGTTGAACTATTAACTATTAAACTCTCCCAGGAATCCGACGTGGACAAGATTACTGTCGGAGAGTGTGCTAACACTTTCTCTCTATTGCCTATTTCAAAATGCAGGATTCTAAAATCACACGCACAAAACAACCTCATATCCCAGCTAAAACTTACTTTGGCAGTCTTAGTATCCTAAACAGTCGTTTGGGAATTTTAGCTCTCAAAACACTTTCGCCATTTGAACCGCTTGCTATGATAGTAAACAGATCCCTAAAAATCCATTAAAAACTGTCAAGTTCGTCTTAAACCTTTCCCCCCAACCCCATAACTTCTATCCCTTTCCCCCCAACTCCATAACTTCTATCTATCCCTTTCCCCCCAACCCCATAACTTCTATCTATCCCTTTCCCCCCAACCCCATAACTCCTTTCCCCCCAACCCCATAACTTCTATCTATCCCTTTCCCCCCAACCCCATAACTCCTTTCCCCCCAACCCCATAACTTCTATCTATCCCTCCCCCCCAACCCCATAACTCCTTTCCCCCCAACCCATAACTTCTATCTATCCCTTTCCCCCAACCCCATAACTTCCATCTATCCCTTTCCCCCCAACCCATAACTTCTATCTATCCCTTTCCCCCCAACTCCATAACTTCTATCTATCCCTTTCCCCCCAACCCCATAACTTCTATCTATCCCTTTCCCCCCAACCCCATAACTTATCTATCCCTCCCCCCCAACCCCATAACTTCTATCTATCCCTTCCCCCCCCAACCCCATAACTTCTATCTATCCCTCCCCCCCAACCCCATAACTTCTATCTATCCCTTTCCCCCCAACCCCATAACTTCTATCTATCCCTTTCCCCCCAACCCCATAACTTCTATCTATCCCTTTCCCCCCAACCCCATAACTTCTATCTATCCCTTTCCCCCCAACCCCATAACTCCCTTTCCCCCCAACCCCATAACTTCTATCTAGCCCTTTCCCCCCAACTCCATAACTTCTATCTATCCCCTTTCCCCCCAACCCCATAACTTCTATCTATCCCTTTCCCCCCAACCCCATGTAACTCCTTTCCCCCCAACCCCATAACTTCTATCTATCCCTCCCCCCCACCCCCATAACTTCTATCTATCCCTTTCCCCCCAACCCCATAACTCCTTTCCCCCCAACCCCATAACTTCTATCTATCCCTTTCCCCCCAACCCCATAACTCCTTTTCCCCCAACCGCATAACTTGTGCATAGTAAATGTCCATCCATAGCAATTTTACCAGAAGACTTCAAATGTTCCATTGGCTTGAAGGAACTACTTGTAACTCGTCTTGCTCAATAATCAACATAAAATGCATTTCTCAATGTGTGGACTAGATGCTCTAGCCTTCATCTGGAATTATTCCTGGATTATTCCCGGTGAAGACAAGAGCATCTAGCAGAGCCATCGAGGAGCCAAGCCACGTAAGTAAGCTTCAAACTCGACTTGAAAGGAGCAAAACAGGAAGATTATGGCCCCCCCCCCCCCACGACCAGAAGGGCATGAGAAGTGGGTGGTGGACCTATCAGATGAAGTACTTGCATCTGCTCAAGAGGAGGTTTTGAAGCTTGGTCTAAATTTGTGTCTGTGTCCGCAAGACTCCCTCTGATGACACCATAGCTGCAGTGGAACTCACCGCCAAGAAACTGAATGGGATTCAAGCAAACGAGATACGCATGAGCGCATGCATGAGCGCATGCATGAGCATGTGTGCCATTTTTTGAAGATTTCCTGCCGAAGAGTGAGGAGCACTCAAGGAATTGAAGAATATAGAAAATGTTGTTATCCTTCCAGCAGAAAAGGGAATGCCCCTTTCATTTTAAAACAAGCTAGTATCATTCAAATCTTATCACTACAGGACTGTCACACCTACAAATTACTGAGAGGGATCCACCCCCCAAAAAGCGAGTTGTGTATTTAGAGAGGACAGGGGAAATGTCAACTGTGTTTCTTGCTAACAGGAAGTAGACCACCATTGTTATGTGGCCTTCCAAAAATACACAAAAATGATAACTTGAGGGGTGACAAATATGCTTACAACAACGCGTGGTTAAACTTTGGAGCTCCATAGATTCTGCACACTTCAGTCTATGAATTTGGTGTGTAGCTCAAAAGATAGCACTCTCTGGGTGCTCTTATTTGACACTAAAATATATTGCATAGGTGTAACGCTGCCAAAGCTACAGGCAGTCAAAGTTGGGAACCTCAAAACCTGCGTGCCTGGATTGTCTACAGTGTGCTCCTGATTGGAAAGTCAACAATATTGACATTACGTATTGTATTGGTATAGAATTCAATGGATTTCACTGTAGTGATATTCGAGCCTCACTCATGGCAAGGTCGATCGGTGATGTTTCATGAATGGGGTGGCCTGAGGTAGATCTAGCACCCCTGAGACAAGTGATGGTTGACCTCAGAAGAGAGAAGCTAAGAAGGACACGCAACCAGGCCATGACAGTGCTGTAGTGCTGATCTCTTTTTGCTGCAAGTAAGGGAGGCAAGCCTTTTGTAGGCTACTGTTGCAGACTTTGCCATTCCCCCCAGAGGTAGTGCTAGATGCTGAACTACTACATTGTCAAGGGTAGGTGCTAAACGTTTGATTTTCAGCAACCAGGCTTGACCACTTAGTCGCAGTTTAGCACCTAATCAGCTATTTCGCACTTTCCAATGGGGAGCCACAACTTGCAGAACACTCAAACGTGCAGGTTTTGAGGACTCCAACTTTGGCTGCATGTAAATTTGGCATGGTTATATGTATGCAACACTTTTTGGTATCTAAAGAGAGCACACAGAGAGATCCATCTTTTGAGCTGTAGATCAAATTCATAGAATGAAGTGTGCGGAATCTATGGAGCTCCAAAGTTGTAATCACAAGTTTTTGTAAGAATTTGTATTTTAAGGTATGGTCCCCCCTTGAGACCTATTGTTTCAGGTATATATATAGGTTGCCATGCTCACCAACTTAAAAAATATATAGCATGGTTGAACTCTACATTTGGAGGAAAACTGATCCCTACATATGTGAAAGACTCTGGACATTTTATGAATGGACCAAAAATGTATCTCTTAGTTCAGATTAGATGCTGGTCCTAGTGTGTCATCCATACGGAAGTGTGTCCCCCATACAGAACATACAGAAGTGTGTCCCCCATACAGAAGTGTGTCCACCATACAGAAGTGTGTCTTCCATACAGAAGTGTGTCCCCATACAGAAGTATGTCCTCCATACAGAAGTGTGTCCACCATACAGAAGTATGTCCCCCATACAGAAGTGTGTCCCCATACAGAAGTGTGTCCTCCATACAGAAGTGTGTCTTCCATACAGAAGTGTGTCCCCATACAGAAGTGTGTCTTCCATACAGAAGTGTGTCTTCCATACAGAAGTGTGTCTTCCATACAGAAGTGTGTCCCCATACAGAAGTATGTCCCCATACAGAAGTGTGTCCTCCATAAAGAAGTGTGTCTTCCATACAGAAGTGTGTCTTCCATACAGAAGTGTGTCCCCATACAGAAGTGTGTCTTCCATACAGAAGTGTGTCTTCCATACAGAATTGTGTCCCCATACAGAAGTGTGTCCCCATACAGAAGTGTGTCCTCCATACAGAAGTGTGTCCTCCATACAGAAGTGTGTCCTCCATACAGAAGTATGTCCCCATACAGAAGTGTGTATTCCATACAGAAGTGTGTCCTCCATACAGAAGTGTGTCCCCATACAGAAGTGTGTCCTCCATACAGAAGTGTGTCTTCCATACAGAAGTGTGTCCCCCATACAGAAGTGTGTCCCCCATACAGAAGTGTGTCCCCCATACAGAAGTGTGTCCCCATACAGAAGTGTGTCCCCCATACAGAAGTGTGTCCCCATACAGAAGTGTGTCCTCCATACAGAAGTATGTCCTCCATACAGAAGTGTGTCTTCCATACAGAAGTGTGTCCCCATACAGAAGTGTGTCCTCCATACAGAAGTGTGTCCCCATACAGAAGTGTGTCCCCCATACAGAAGTGTGTCCCCATACAGAAGTGTGTCCTCCATACAGAAGTGTGTCTTCCATACAGAAGTGTGTCTTCCATACAGAAGTGTGTCCTCCATACAGAAGTGTGTCTTCCATACAGAAGTGTGTCCTCCATACAGAAGTGTGTCTTCCATACAGAAGTGTGTCTTCCATACAGAAGTGTGTCTTCCATACAGAAGTATGTCCCCATACAGAAGTGTGTCCCCATACAGAAGTGTGTCTTCCATACAGAAGTGTGTCTTCCATACAGAAGTGTGTCCCCATACAGAAGTGTGTCTTCCATACAGAAGTGTGTCCTCCATACAGAAGTGTGTCCTCCATACAGAAGTGTGTCCTCCATACAGAAGTGTGTCCTCCATACAGAAGTATGCCCCCATACAGAAGTATGTCTTCCATACAGAAGTGTGTCCCCCATACAGAAGTGTGTCTTCCATACAGAAGTGTGTCCCCATACAGAAGTATGTCCTCCATACAGAAGTGTGTCCTCCATACAGAAGTATGTCCCCATACAGAAGTGTGTCTTCCATACAGAAGTGTGTCCCCATACAGAAGTGTGTCCCCATACAGAAGTGTGTCTTCCATACAGAAGTGTGTCCTCCATACAGAAGTGTGTCTTCCATACAGAAGTGTGTCCTCCATACAGAAGTGTGTCCCCATACAGAAGTGTGTCTTCCATACAGAAGTATGTCCTCCATACAGAAGTGTGTCCCCCATACAGAAGTGTGTCTTCCATACAGAAGTATGTCCTCCATACAGAAGTGTGTCCCCATACAGAAGTGTGTCCCCATACAGAAGTGTGTCTTCCATACAGAAGTGTGTCCCCATACAGAAGTGTGTCCCCATACAGAAGTGTGTCCCCATACAGAAGTGTGTCCCCCATACAGAAGTGTGTCCCCATACAGAAGTGTGTCCCCATACAGAAGTGTGTCCCCATACAGAAGTATGTCCTCCATACAGAAGTGTGTCTTCCATACAGAAGTGTGTCCCCATACAGAAGTGTGTCCTCCATACAGAAGTGTGTTCTCCATACAGAAGTGTGTCCCCATACAGAAGTGTGTCTTCCATACAGAAGTGTGTCCCCCATACAGAAGTGTGTCTTCCATACAGAAGTGTGTCCCCATACAGAAGTGTGTCCCCATACAGAAGTGTGTCTTCCATACAGAAGTGTGTCCTCCATACAGAAGTGTGTCCTCCATACAGAAGTGTGTCCTCCATACAGAAGTATGTCTTCCATACAGAAGTGTGTCCCCATACAGAAGTGTGTCCTCCATACAGAAGTATGTCCCCATACAGAAGTGTGTTCCCCATACAGAAGTGTGTCCTCCATACAAAGTGTGTCCTCCATACAGAAGTGTGTCCTCCATACAAAGTGTGTCCTCCATACAGAAGTGTGTCCTCCATACAGAAGTGTGTTCCCCATACAGAAGTGTGTTCTCCATACAGAAGTGTGTCCTCCTTACAGAAGTGTGTCCTCCATACAGAAGTGTGTCCCCATACAGAAGTATGTCCTCCATACAGAAGTGTGTCCCCCATACAGAAGTGTGTCCTCCATACAGAAGTGTGTCCCCATACAGAAGTGTGTCCTCCATACAGAAGTGTGTCTTCCATACAGAAGTGTGTCCCCATACAGAAGTGTGTCCTCCATACAGAAGTGTGTTCCCCATACAGAAGTGTGTCCTCCATACAGAAGTGTGTCTTCCATACAGAAGTGTGTCCTCCATACAGAAGTGTGTCCCCCATACAGAAGTATGTCCCCATACAGAAGTGTGTCCTCCATACAGAAGTGTGTCCCCATACAGAAGTGTGTTCTCCATACAGAAGTGTGTCCTCCATACAGAAGTGTGTCCCCATACAGAAGTGTGTCCTCCATACAGAAGTGTGTCCCCATACAGAAGTGTGTCCCCATACAGAAGTGTGTCCTCCATACAGAAGTGTGTCCTCCATACAGAAGTGTGTCCTCCATACAGAAGTGTGTCCTCCATACAGAAGTGTGTCCTCCATACAGAAGTGTGTCCTCCATACAGAAGTGTGTCCTCCATACAGAAGTGTGTCCTCCATACAGAAGTGTGTCTTCCATACAGAAGTGTGTCCCCATACAGAAGTGTGTCCTCCATACAGAAGTGTGTTCCCCATACAGAAGTGTGTCCTCCATACAGAAGTATGTCCTCCATACAGAAGTGTGTCCTCCATACAGAAGTGTGTCCCCATACAGAAGTGTGTCCTCCATACAGAAGTGTGTCTTCCATACAGAAGTGTGTCCCCATACAGAAGTGTGTCCCCATACAGAAGTGTGTCCTCCATACAGAAGTGTGTCCTCCATACAGAAGTGTGTCCTCCATACAGAAGTGTGTCTTCCATACAGAAGTGTGTCCCCATACAGAAGTGTGTCCCCCATACAGAAGTATGTCCCCATACAGAAGTGTGTCTTCCATACAGAAGTGTGTTCCCCATACAGAAGTGTGTCCTCCATACAGAAGTGTGTTCTCCATACAGAAGTGTGTCCCCCATACAGAAGTGTGTCCTCCATACAGAATAGCTTGCATGGTGTTGGGTTAACTATGTACTTTACACATCTACATGTACATAGTAATTCACTCCACCCTTCCCCTTCTAAAACCATTTTCTCTGATGAGTCGCTCTTGCCAAGATCCCTTACCATATTTCTGACAGACCCACCGTGTGCCGTACTTATCTCCCTGTGCCGTACTTATCTTCCTGTGCATTTATCACTGCAGGGCATTGAACTACAACCAGATCCAGGCAGTACCCTCCGAGACCTTTGTGGGCCTTGACAAGCTACGCTCACTGTAAGTGTATCATACAGGTCATGTTGAAATATCTGCAAACTTGTGTTGCTATGGTTATCCTGTACTGAAAGTTGCATGGATGAAGAAACATTTATCTCTCTCAGTTCAGCAGCCTATTAATCTAAGGTGTGCTCTAATTAGAGTTACACCCTACTTCAGCTGGTTTGTATTCAAGCTGAGCCCACTGAAAAAAAATTGCTACATCAAAGTCAGTCACATAGAAACTTACATGTATGTATCAGGAAGCCACTTGGTTGTAGTTGTTGTTGTTGCTGCTGCTGCTGCTGTTGTTGTTGCTCTCTTGAGTTGTGTCTGTGTGTGTGCGTATGCCGCAGTGATCTCACAGGCAACCCTATCCAATGCACATGCTCAGTACTCGACCTGCAGCAGTTCCTATTAGACCAGAAACTTTCTGGCGCTATCTGTGGGGGGCCACAAGAATTCAAAGATCGAATGCTCGTGGAGTTAAAGCCAGGGGAATTCTGTGGTCAGTTCCCCCCTCCCTGTCATGCCCCCCCTCTCATGCCACCCTGTCATGCCCCCTCCCCGTCAAGCCTCTCTGTCATGCCCCCTCCGTCATGCCCCCTTCGTCATGCCACCCTGTCATTCCCCCCTCCCTGTCTTGCCCCTCTCCCTGTCATGCCCCTCTCCCTGTCATGCCCCTCCCCCTGCCATGCCCCCTCCCTGCCATGCCCCCCCCCCTGCCACATGCCCCTCGTCATGCCCCCCCTTCCTCCCACTCTCCTGTTACAACAGCAAAGTGTGTTAATAATTTGTCTTATAGAGTATAAGTTATTAACGCAATATGCACTAACACTGTGTGAGCAATTAACACACATGCTCTTACACTGTGTGAATGTATTATCATGTATGCTCTTACACGCTGTGAGTGATTAACACATGGTGTTACACTGTGAGTAATTAACCGATTGACCACCGACTTTATTTGTAGTTTGTTTAACAATAATGTTACTAACTGTAACATTTTTTTCAAGCATGAATTTTTCAAGCTGTTCATATCCCGTATTTCTGGAGTGATTACCGCGGGATTCAAATATTTTCAGGCGTCCAAATGGAACGAACACTAAGCGAGGGGGGGGCAATTCGATGGCGTCCATAATTAACCCCAAACCCATCTCATTTAGCCTCGCGCACTGTAGCGCCTCCCAGTCATTGCTGAGCTCCAACCAACAAACACTAACACAAAGAAATTGAATATAGTGAGAGTAAATAAGGGCCCCACAAAGTTGGAGACAAGGTTTGCCGGTCCTCAATCATCAACTAGTATTTAGTTTAGTTTCCTGTCCTTCTTCATCGTCAAGGTCTGGGACAGGGTCGCTAGAATCCTGACATTCTTAACTTTCCAGCTTGAGGGTGAGCTCTGCAATTTATAGTGCGCCTTCAGCTGCCACCTCTCCTTGTATTTCACCATCTTTACTGCCATCCTCTCGAATCTAGATGTTCTTGACTTTCAGCTTGGGATTTAAATTTATCTGCACACATTGCGATACACATTGCGAATACAATTTAAGGATGGGCTCTATTTTGTCCCATTGGAGTGAGCATTATCTGAAGGTGGGCTCTATTTTGTTCAGCTCCTGGATGCATTTTGTTGGTATAAGTTTTGTTGTAGAGATATACATACATAGCTACGTACGTAATGCTGTGTAAGTTGTTTTCTTGCTTACCTCTATGGAGCTGATTCTGTTTATTGTATTTCCATTCTGAACAGTTCATTCTTTATAGAAATAGTTGTATATATATATAAAGCTAAAAATATTATTATTACAACAAACAGCAAATAAAGTCAGCATTCAATGGGTTAATGTGCATTGACGTACATACGATCACACAAGGTGGCAGGCGTTCCATTGCCTTTGTGTTGTGTCACCATTAGCTCAGATCTATAGTCTATAGGACAAAGAATAAAAACAGAATATGTATAATATTATATTATAATATAATATAATATATTATTATAATATGATATTATAATATATTATTATAATAATATTATAATATATTATATTATTGTAATATATATATTATTATTATATAATACTGTATATTATTATAATATATTATAATATAATATAATATAATATATTATTATAATATAATATATTATTATAATATAATATATTATTATAATATAATATATTATTATTATATATAATAATATAATATATTATAATACATTATTATAATATAATATAATATAATGTAATATAATATAATGTATTATAATATACTATAATATACTATAATATAATATAATATACTATATTATAATATACTCTACGTAGAGAAGGTGGTATTCTCTCGCCTGCTTAGCTTGTCCATTACTCTACTCCTCTGCTGATACACATGCACTTCTCCTGACCTTCATGGCTCTGACAGGGGCTGAATCTGCCATCTTCTTCTTCCACATGCTTAGAGTCGCTTTAACCCTCTGAATGCTGGAGGTCCATTCAATTTTATTGCCCCATTCAAGCAGGGAAGATTTTTTTCCATGGAGACTTGTAGTAAAATGCAATCTCAAGCATAAAGGCAACTACATCACTCTACAGTTATTCCCAATTAGTTACCCTCTAGACCTACAACTGCTTAGAGGGAAGTTTGAAGCTACCTCCAGTGCAATGGAGCTACACACAGCTGTAGCTATGGCAACTGCTTAGAGGGAAGTCTGAAGTTACCTCCAGTGCAATGGAGCTACACACAGCTGTAGCTATGGCAACTGCTTAGAGGGAAGTCTGAAGCTACCTCCAGTGCAATGGAGCTACACACAGCTGTAGTTATAGCAACTGCTTAAAGGGAAGTCTGAAGCTACCTCCAGTGCAATGGAGCTACACACAGCTGTAGTTATAGCAACTGTTAGAGGGAAGTCAGAAGCTACCTCCAGTGCAGTGGAGCTACACACAGCTGTAGCTATAGCAACTGCTTAGAGGGAAGTCAGAAGCTACCTCCAGTGTGAAGGGTCTTAAACACCCGAAAGACAGAGTACATTTTTAGTGATGAGGTAAAGAATCACATAAACCAAAAGACCAAGGAATGTTTATAACACGTGAGAGTACGAGTAAATCCCACAGAACCCCCCCCAGTACACGAACTAATGTTCAATGAGTCGTTGTCTTGGTCTGACTGGACGTCCTGATCTCGTTACCACTGGCACAAATGGGACTGCTTCTGTATTTAGGCCTGTACCAACCAGAGTGGCGGGAGATTGATGAGGTGTGCTGTAATCCACCGGAGCCGGCTTGAGACGATCCACTGAGATGTTGTCCAGCCTTGACCCAAGATCAACAGTGTAGAACTTGTTAGACTTGCTGACCACTCGAAAGGGACCGTCGTACGGACGTGTAAGGGGAGGTCTGTGCTTGTCGCGGCGGATGAAAACCTGGGTACAGTTGTCGAGTGCAGGAGGTCTGTTGGTGCGGGTGGCGCCATGCCGAACCACAGAAGCTGTACGAAGGTTGTCCATTGCTCTACGGAGTGATGGAAGGAAGTCGACTGGACGGGATGGTTCGAATGCTCCTGGTGCCTCAAAAAACCCACCAGGAAGCCGAAGACAAGTGCCATAAACCATCTCCGCACTGGAGCAGCCCAAGTCCTCCTTAAAAGCAGTGCGGAGACCCAACATAACCACTGGAAGCTCCTCCATCCAGTTCGGATTGTTTCCGAGACGGGCCATGAGGGAAGCTTTCATGGTGCGATGGAATCTCTCCACCATACCATTGGCCTGAGGATGGTACGAAGCTGTGCGGTTGGCCTTCGTTCCTAAGATATGGTGTAGCTGGTCCCAGAGCTCAGACGTGAACTGGGGACCACGGTCCGAAGTCATCTCACCTGGTACGCCGAACCTGGAGATCCATTCACGGAAAAGCGCTCTGCCACACGTTGATGCAGTCGAATCCGTCATGGGAATGGCCTCGGTCCAACGAGTGAACCTGTCGATGATGGTGAAGAGGTAGGTAAATCCCTGAGAGGGTGTGAGGGGCCCCACAATGTCTACGTGGAGATGGTCGAAACGGCAGTCTGGCTCCTCAAAGTCCTGCAGGGAAGCACGAGTATGTTGGCTGACCTTGCTCTGATGACAGTCCAAGCACAACTTGCACCAGTTGGTGATGTCTTTGTTCATGCAGGGCCACACAAACTCACTGGAGACTGCCCTGAGAGTGGGCTTTTTACCCAGATGAGCGAGACCGTGGAGGGCATCAAACACCTTTTTACGCCATGGTGCTGGAACAAAAGGCCTCGAGCGCCTACGTGCCGTATCACACAGTAGTTTGATGCCGCCAATGTCGACCTCTCGTAATACCATGCCCGTATCAACTTTGACTTTGTAGTTGATGGAGTCGGGATCGGTCTGTTGACAGGTAGCCATATCCCTGAAGTCAATTGGGGATGTAAGGACAGCGTTGAGTTCTGCGCAGGACCTGCTGAGGGCATCGGCTACCACATTAGTTTTTCCAGGCAAGTAGCGAAGGTCAGTCGTGAATTCTGCAATGTAACTCAGGTGCCTTGTTTGTCGAGGTGAACGGTCAGCAGCTGATGTAATGGCAGTGGTTAGTGGAAGGTGGTCTGTGTAAATTGTAAACTGTCGACCCTCCAGGAAGTAGCGGAAATGCTTGGTGCTGAGGTAAATGGCCAATAGCTCGCGGTCAAAAGCACTGTACTTGAGCTCAGCGCATGACAGCTTCCTGGAGAAAAAGGCAAGTGGTTTCCATTCTCCATCGATCAACTGATCGAGGCTGGCGCCAACAGCTGTACCCGAAGCATCGCATGTGACAGCAGTAGCCGCCTTGATGTTCGGGTGTACAAGCAGTGTGGCATCGCTGAGTGCTTGCTTGGCATTACGGAAGGCAATACTCTGTTCACGACCCCATGTGAGCTTCCGGGGGCTTCCCTGGAGAACTGCATGTAAGGGGCGAAGCACCTCAGCGGCATGGGGAATAAAACGGTGGTAGAAATTGATGGCTCCCAAGAACTGTTGAAGCGCCTTGACGGAATCTGGTTCTTGTATCCGCAGGATGCAGTCGACCCTGTCAGCAGGAGGGGTGATGCCGTTCTTGCTGACTGTGTGGCCCAAGAATTCGAGAGTGGTCTTACCGAAGACGCACTTATCACGGTTAATCACCAAGCCATTCTCCGTCAATACCTGAAAGATCTGTTTCAGATGGCCAGCATGCTCCTCCTGGTTGTGAGATGCAATGAGTATATCATCCAGGTAGACAAACGCAAAAGAGAGGCCTCGCAGGATGTGATCCATCAACCTCTGAAATGTCTGCCCAGCGTTGGAGAGGCCGAATGGCATCCGCAGAAATTCGAACAAGCCAAAGGGTGTGATGACTGCCGTCTTGTGAATGTCCTCAGGTGCTACTGGAATCTGATGATAACCCTTGCGAAGGTCAATCTTGGAAAAAACAGTGCAGCCATCCAGTTTGGCATTGAAATCCTGGATATGAGGGACGGGGTAGCGGTCATTTGTTGTAGAGGCGTTGAGCTGCCTGAAATCGCCACATGGCCTCCATGAGCCATCTGGTTTCCTCACCATGTGGAGGGGAGTGGCGTAGGGACTGGATGATCTCCGACAGATACGATCTTCTACCATACCCTCGAAGGCCTTTTTGGCATCTGCAAGTCGGTCCGGGGGAAGACGTCGGGCATGCATGTGAGGAGGAGGGCCATTAGTTGGAATGTAATGGAAAACACCGTGCTTGTTGATGGGCGAACGAAAGTTGGGTACCATTATGTTGGGGAACTCGAAGAGAATGGAGGACCACTGGTCGTGCTCCGGGGTGTCGACGTGTAGCACGGCACAGTTTCCGTGAATGGCCTTCCCAGCCGTCATGCCAGCGTAGGAGGGAATTGCATAGAGTGTGCGTCGTTGAAAGTCAACAGCTAGGTTATTGGAAGACAGGAAGTCGAGGCCGAGGATGGGCTTGGTGACGGTAGCTAGTCTGAACGACCAACTCATTTGTCGAAAACCCAGGTCGATGCAGATTTCCCGTGTACCATAGGTTGTGATGTGGGAGCCATTGGCAGCTATAAGAGGGGCAGTTTGTGGTCGAGTTTTCTGATCCTGGAAGGATGCTGGAAAGATGCTGACAGTCGCACCAGAGTCAACCAAAAAACGTGTGCCGGAACGCCTGTCAGTGAGGTAGAGGAGGGGGACAGCCGTATCTCCATTGTCAATTGTATAGATGGAGTGGTTTAATAGTAGCTGCTTGTCACCAGACTTGTTGATTTGTTGAGAGCTCTTTGTATGATTGCCGGGCGCAGGAGCTACTGGCGACCGGCCGAGTCGTTTCCCGTCATCTTGAACTTGCAAGGGGCCTTGCACTTTTGCGCCTTACTACCAAAGCGTGTGTGGTAAAAGCACAATCCGGAGGCGCTCGTCTTGTCCATTCCAGGCGGCCGGCTGACCATATGCACATTGATACATTCCTGGATGGTTTCGGCCACGTCGTCGGCTGCCTCCGCATATGCCTCTATGTTCGCAAACTTCCTGCCGGCCAATGCAGTTCTGACTCCAGGCGGCATGACGCTTTTGAATTGGTGGAAGAACTCCTCGGAGGTAGAATCGGATGAAAGGGGGCGCATATGCATCAGCAGTGTAGTGGGTGTCATGCTTGGATCCAGGGTGGTAAATGAGGCCAGCTTCTTGGCCTTCTGTGCCTTCGTGAGGCCAAACTGCTTGATGAGGGCAGCCTTGAGCGAGCCATACTGGTCGTCCTCTGTGGCGTTTTCCACAGCAAACTCCATGAGTTCAGCGATGTCGGCTGGAAGGGTCGAGAGGAGGTAGGCGAACTTAGTTTTGTCAGCTACAATGGCGGGGTTGCGGATGGCAAACTGGGCTTCTACTTGACGGAACCACATGGCGGGGTTGGACTTGTAGAAGGGAGGCAGTTTGAGTGCCACTGCGTTGGTCTCTGCCATTCTGGCGCGAACTTTTTCCAATCTTGTGCACTTGAACTAATTGGAGTGGAGATTGCTACAAGGAGAGGTTGTTCAGCTGTAGAATGTCTTGGGTGTCGTAGCGTGTCTCTTGCTGCTCGTCGGGGTCACCATTGAAGGGTCTTAAACACCCGAAAGACAGAGTACATTTTTAGTGATGAGGTAAAGAATCACATAAACCAAAAGACCAAGGAATGTTTATAACACGTGAGAGTACGAGTAAATCCCACAAGTGCAATGGAGCTACACACAGCTGTAGCTATAGCAACTGCTTAGAGGGAAGTCAGAAGCTACCTCCAGTGCAATGGAGCTACACACAGCTGTAGCTATAGCAACTGCTTAGAGGGAAGTCAGAAGCTACCTCCAGTGCAGTGGAGCTACACACAGCTGTAGCTATAGCAACTGCTTAGAGGGAAGTCTGAAGCTACCTCCAGTGCAATGGAGCTACACACAGCTGTAGCTATAGCAACTGCTTAGAGGGAAGTCTGAAGCTACCTCCAGTGCTATGGAAAAGTGATATAAGCCCAGCACCTGCAGCTGTTCTAGGCTTGCAATTATGTAGTTAATGTAATATCATGCAAGCATCTCATTTCCAGTTCTTAAAGAAGCCCCCCACAAATATAATACAACAGATTTAAAAAAAGAAATTTTAACAAGTAATATATGCAGAGCATCGAGTGGCGAGCAAGGTGCGATGGAGGGGTAGAGGGGGGAGGAGGGGGGGGGGGGGGGGGGGAGAAGAGGAGGACGAAGGAATTTTCTTAGCTGATACTGTTCCAGACAAAACTTGAAGTCCTACCACTCCATTGCTCTAGCCATTGTCCTAGCCATGGCATAGCTGAAGGTCACTGATCTGTTTAGTTTGGAATCCTAGCATTGTTAGATTGCATTGCTCTAGCCATTGTCCTAGCCCTGGCATAGCTGAAGGCCTAATACAGCACTGATCTGTGTATTATTTTAGTTTGGAATCCTAGCATTGTTAGATTGCATTGCTCTAGCCATTGTCCTAGCCCTGGCATAGCTGAAGGCCTAATACAGCACTGATCTGTGTATTATTTTAATTTGGAATCCTAGCATTATTAGATTGCATTGCTCTAGCCATTGTCCTAGCCCTGGCATAGGCCTGATATAGTGCACTGATCTGTACATTATCGATGTCTCAATTACAACGACTCTCAATAATCAAAGTTCTTTAAATTTGCTCTCTCAATGTTTTGACGAGATACTCCAGGAATTAGAATTAGATGCCCCAGGAATTAGATGCTCCTGGAATTAGATGCTCCAGGAATTGGAATTAGATGCTCCAGGAATTAGATACTCCAGGAATTAGAATTAGATGCTCCAGGAATTAGATGCTCCAGGAATTAGATGCTCCAGGAATTAGATGCTCCAGGAATTAGATGCTCCAGGAATTAGATGCTCCAGGAATTAGAATTAGATGCTCCAGGAATTAGATACTCCAGGAATTAGAATTAAATGCTCCAGGAATTAGATGCTCCAGGAATTAGGTGCTCCAGGAATTAGATGCTCCAGGAATTAGAATTAGATACTCCAGGAATTAGATGCTCCAGGAATTAGATGCTCCAGGAATTAGATGCTCCAGGAATTAGATGCTCCAGGAATTAGATGCTCCAGGAATTAGAATTAGATGCTCCAGGAATTAGAATTAGATGCTCCAGGAATTAGATGCTCCAGGAATTAGATGCTCCAGGAATTAGATGCTCCAGGAATTAGATGCTCCAGGAATTAGATGCTCCAGGAATTAGATGCTCCAGGAATTAGATGCTCAAGGAATTAGATGCTCCAGGAATTAGATGCTCCAGGAATTAGATGCTCCAGGAATTAGATGCTCCAGGAATTAGATGCTCCAGGAATTAGATACTCCAGGAATTAGAATTAAATGCTCCAGGAATTAGATGCTCCAGGAATTAGATGCTCCAGGAATTAGAATTATACTCCAGGAATTAGAATTAGATACTCCAGGAATTAGATGCTCCAGGAATTAGAATTATACTCCAGGAATTAGAATTAGATACTCCAGGAATTAGATGCTCCAGGAATTAGATGCTCCAGGAATTAGATGCTCCAGGAATTAGATGCTCCAGGAATTAGATGCTCCAGGAATTAGATGCTCCAGGAATTAGATGCTCCAGGAATTAGATGCTCCAGGAATTAGATGCTCCAGGAATTAGAATTAAATGCTCCAGAAATTAGATGCTCCAGGAATTAGGTGCTCCAGGAATTAGAATTAGATACTCCAGGAATTAGAATTAGATACTCCAGGAATTAGATGCTCCAGGAATTAGATGCTCCAGGAATTAGATGCTCCAGGAATTAGATACTCCAGGAATTACATACTCCAGGAATTAGATACTCCATTAATTAGAATTAGATGCTCCAGGAATTAGATGCTCCAGGAATTAGAAACTTTGTCACATCTTTAACCATCATGCCCCCCCCCCCCCCCCTTAATATCCAGATTCCTCCAGTTGCCCCCCCTTGGACAATTTTCTAAATGAAATCCTGCTACTTAAGGGAGGCTTGTGAGAGGGTCAAGAGATTAGGCGACGAGTTATTGCTTGTCTAGCAATAACTCGTCGACTAATCTCTTGACCCTCTTAGTTTCTAATGAATTTTAATAATACAATTTCCAACTTACTCAGTGTAACACCAAGCAGTCACTTACAAGAAGTTACTCAGTGTAACACCAAGCAGCCACTTACAGGAACTTACTCAGTGTATCACCAAGTAGCCACTTACAAGAAGTTACTCAGTGTAACACCAAGCAGCCACTTACAAGAAGTTACTCATTGTAACACCACAAGTAACCATAATCTAGTCATATGCATTGAAAGTAGTTACCTGGTTTTGTTGAAGGTCTGAAATTAACACTGTAAAGCATGTGATGATGTTCACAATGTGTTTGGCTGGGCAGAGAAGCAGATGAGTCGTTACAATGTGCTGGACAGTTTGGAGTCTTCTTATGACTAGCGGACATATTGTACACAAGTTACTTGTAGGGGGGAAATGAGAGGGATGCAAGAGATGGATTTCACACTTTTTAACCTTTTCTTGTCTGCCAGTTTCACACTTGACCTTTTCTTGTCTGCCAGTTTCACACTTTTGACCTTTTATTGCCTGCCAGTTTCACACTTTTAACCTTTTATTGCCTGCCAGTTTCACACTTTTAACTTTTTATTGCCTGCCAGTTTCACACTTTTAACACTTTTAACCTTTTATTGCCTGCCAGTTTCACACTTTTAACCTTTTCTTGCCTGCCAGTTTCACACTTTTAACCTTTTCTTGCCTGTCAGTTTCACACTTAACCTTTTCTTGCCTGCCAGTTTCACACTTTTAACCTTTTCTTGCCTGCCAGTTTCACACTTTTAACCTTTTCTTGCCTGCCAGTTTCACACTTTTAACCTTTTCTTGCCTGCCAGTTTCACACTTAACCTTTTCTTGCCTGCCAGTTTCACACTTTTAACTTTTTCTTGCCTGCCGCCAGTTTCACACTTTTTAACCTTTTCTTGCCTGCCAATTTTTCACACTTTTAACCTTTTCTTGCCTGCCAGGTTCACACTTTTAACCTTTTATTGCCTGCCTGTTTTTCACACTTTTAACCTTTTCTTGCCTGCAAGTTTCACACTTTTTAACCTTTTCTTGTCTGCCAGTTTTACACTTTTAACCTTTTCTTGCCTGCCAGATTTTCACACTTTTAACCTTTTGTCTGCCAGTTTTTCACACTTTTAACCTTTTCTTGCCTGCCAGTTTTTCGCACTTTCTTTGCCTGCCAGTTTCACACTTTTAACCTTTTCTTGCCTGCCAATTTTTCACACTTTTTAACCTTTTCTTGCCTGCCAGTTTTTCACGCTTTTTAACCTTTTCTTGTCTGCCATTTTTTCACACTTTTTAACCTTTTCTTGCCTGCCAGTTTTTCACGCTTTTTAACCTTTTCTTGCCTTCACACTTTTTAACCTTCCAGTTTTTCACACTTTCTTTGCCTGCCAGTTTTTCACGCTTTTTAACCTTTTCTTGCCTGCCATTTTTTCACACTTTTTAACCTTTTCTTGTCTGCCATTTTTTCACACTTTTTAACCTTTTCTTGCCTGCCAATTTACTTCCTTTAAGGTTTTGATGACGCTGAAATTATAATCGGCTGAATTCACCGCTTGCAGTACTTAGAAGCTGCCAAAGTTCTAGCGGAGTATAAACTTTTGTCTGCCATTTAAAATCGGGGGGGTCAATCCAATTAGGGGTACAACTACACTCCCCGATAATTAAGACTTATATTATGTCGGTAAACTTAAGAGGCTTGTCAATTTGAAGTTGAGTAGGTGTGGTTCAAATGTTTATTTGATGTCTTGCTCGGTGTGAGTCAGTATTTATACAGTTGTTGATGAAACCTTCTGCAGAGCCACCTACGGCTGGCGTTCTCAGCTCCTCGGCTCCACTAGTTCTCCTGGCTCCCTCTGAGTTTCGGATCAGCTGCAACGTAACTGGAATCCCACCTCCTGTGGTCACCTGGTCCCGCAATGGGCAGATACTGGTAACCGATGGGAGCCGGGTGGTAACCATGGAGGAGAGTTTGTTGGTGGCAGAGACGCAGAGCTCGGACTCCGGGACCTACCACTGCTCCGTCTCCTCCAGCGCGGGATTGGCCTCGGCCTCGCTGGAGGTGGTGGTGTTGGATGTGCCTCCTTTCGACATGACCGCAGTTGTGATACACGAGGATGCGGTGCTGTTGTGCGGAGGTCAGGAACTCCCCGCCGGCATACCTGTAGTGTGGCTGTACAATGGGTCACGTGTGGGACCTGTCTCCATCAAGCATGTGGTGATTGAGGGCGGGGCTTTACTCGTACGGGACGTGGGTCTGGTGGACATGGGGGACTACACCTGCCAGGTGGCGGAGCAGGTCGACTTCACACTGATGCTCATCATCACGGGTGAGGCAGACCAACATACCTGCGTTGTGTGTGTGTTCCATCTTCTTTCCTGTCTTCTCTCTCTCCTCCAGCAAGGCCTGAGATTATTTCCATCACTCAAGGACGCTGTCAGGAGCCCGACATTCTGAGGATCGACTCGGACTCGACAAATGTAGCACTTGCTTGTGTTGCCTTCGGCATTCCTCCTCCTGTTCTCCAGTGGACACTCAACGGAGTAGTCCTAGTGAGTGGGAGGTGGAGGGGTGGTATAAATGATGATCCTTTACCTTCTTTATCATTGGGGTGTGGGGAAATAGGAAATAAAGGTGTGGTATTTTTAGCATACGGTGTTGTATACGCATCAGCAGAACCATGCCAATCAGGTTGTAGTGTTCCATTTACAGCACGTCTTTCTCGATAATCAACTTAAATCTACCCACTTGACTTTTCGGCTGGACACTCTGGCCTCCATCAAGCCGGAACATCGAGAGTTGATTATCGAGGAAGTCATTGTATTAGCTATGCCAACTGAGAGTTCGTTGAAAGTGTTCCAGTTGGTTGCATTCCAAGCACATAACATGTAGATCAGCGATTGTCACTACCTGTAAAACATTGTCCAATATTATTGTGGTTGCTTAGCGATGATGGTTGCTTAGCGATGATGGTTGCTTAGCGATGTGATGATGAGTGCTAAATTCTTGCTTGAACAAGTCCTGTACACTAGAAACATCGCACTATTTCCTTCCCTCCCCAACGACGAAGGAGGTCAAGGTTTGTCTATGGCAGACTATTATAAAGAGTTGCTAACCTTTGCCAGAGTAGTAGGCATGGTCTTAGCAAGCAATGGGAGGTGTGGTGTGCACTATTATCGACGTATTTGTGCTCTCATAGAACACATCAGTACCAGCGCCTAATATGGAAGGGGGCGTGATAGATGTCATACATGAGTTAGGGCGTCCACTGCCTGGGGGAGATTATACTTGTACAGCCAGAAACTCTGTGGGAAATGTCTCCAGCACACTCACGGTCATCATCAGGGGTGAGTGTGACTTCCTGTGGGTGTGGGGTGTGGTTTATTCTGAGAATTAATCCATGATGGTCATGGCTTAATTATTGGTGTGACTATAATACATGATTGTGCCTTGTAATGTGGGTGTGGTTTTTAAGTTAACAATGAGGTGGATACCGAGTGTGACAGTGACCTTTGTACTGATGCACATAACCACGGTACCTCTTCCACTTTTCTCACACACCTTTCTCCTCAATCTCTCCCACTTCCCTTTCCCCATCCTCTCCTCATCAGACATCACGCGCATGACTTTTGGTGCAATGGAGGTTCTCACACACTTTGCGGGGGACACGGTCGTCCTGAATTGCCCCGTACAAGGCTTCGTGTTCGAGGAAGGGTCGACCATCGCGTGGTCTACGAATGAACAACTTCCCATCCCCCTGGACCGGGCAAACTTTACGTGTGAAAATCGCACCTTGATCATTAGGAGTGCAGTAAGTACGGATGACACCACCCGCTATATCTGTCGAGTGCAGGAGCCTTCGGGAAGACAATTCGAGTTCTCCATCTTCCTCACTCTCTACGGTGAGTTCATAAGCTCAGTTGTATTTGTGTACATATGCATGCACCCTGCACTCGCAATGCATGAAGTAGCTGAGGAGGAGTGACAAATAAGTGGAGATCATTTTCTCTCCTTCTGCTGGTGAAGCTTGCATCAATCAATAAGTGCTGGTGAAGCTTGTATCAACCAATAAGTGCTGGTGAAGCTTGTATCAACCAATAAGTGATGGTGGAGCTTGTATCAACCAATAAGTGCTAGTGAAGCTTGAATCAACCAATAAGTGATGGTGGAGCTTGTATCAACCAATAAGTGCTGGTGAAGCTTGTATCAACCAATAAGTGTTGGTGGAGCTTGTATCAACCAATAAGTGCTGGTGGAGCTTGTATCAACCAATAAGTGCTGGTGAAGCTTGTATCAGCCAATAAGTGTTGGTGGAGCTTGTATCAACCAATAAGTGCTGGTGGAGCTTGTATCAACCAATAAGTGTTGGTGAAGCTTGTATCAACCAATAAGTGTTGGTGAAGCTTGTATCAACCAATAAGTGTTGGTGAAGCTTGTATCAGCCAATAAGTGCTGGTGAAGCTTGTATCAACCAATAAGTGTTGGTGGAGCTTGTATCAACCAATAAGTGCTGGTGGAGCTTGTATCAACCAATAAGTGCTGGTGAAGCTTGTATCAACCAATAAGTGCTGATGAAGCTTGTATCAACCAATAATTGATGGGGGAGCTTGTATCAACCAATAATTGATGGGGGAGCTTGTATCAACCAATAATTGATGGGGGAGCTTGTATCAACCAATAAGTGATGGTGGAGCTTGTATCAACCAATAAGTGCTGGTGGAGCTTGTATCAACCAATAAGTGCTGGTGGAGCTTGTATCAACCAATAAGTGCTGGTGGAGCTTGTATCAACCAATAAGTGCTGGTGGAGCTTGTATCAACCAATAAGTGTTGGTGAAGCTTGTATCAACCAATAAGTGATGGTGGAGCTTGTATCAACCAATAAGTGCTGGTGGAGCTGCATCAACCAATAAGTGTTGGTGAAGCTTGTATCAACCAATAAGTGCTGGTGAAGCTTGTATCAACCAATAAGTGATGGTGGAGCTTGTATCAACCAATAAGTGCTAGTGAAGCTTGAATCAACCAATAAGTGATGGTGGAGCTTGTATCAACCAATAAGTGCTGGTGAAGCTTGTATCAACCAATAAGTGTTGGTGAAGCTTGTATCAACCAATAAGTGTTGGTGGAGCTTGTATCAACCAATAAGTGCTGGTGGAGCTTGTATCAACCAATAAGTGCTGGTGAAGCTTGTATCAGCCAATAAGTGTTGGTGGAGCTTGTATCAACCAATAAGTGCTGGTGGAGCTTGTATCAACCAATAAGTGTTGGTGAAGCTTGTATCAACCAATAAGTGCTGGTGAAGCTTGTATCAACCAATAAGTGTTGGTGAAGCTTGTATCAACCAATAAGTGTTGGTGAAGCTTGTATCAGCCAATAAGTGCTGGTGAAGCTTGTATCAACCAATAAGTGTTGGTGGAGCTTGTATCAACCAATAAGTGCTGGTGGAGCTTGTATCAACCAATAAGTGCTGGTGAAGCTTGTATCAACCAATAAGTGCTGATGAAGCTTGTATCAACCAATAATTGATGGGGGAGCTTGTATCAACCAATAATTGATGGGGGAGCTTGTATCAACCAATAATTGATGGGGGAGCTTGTATCAACCAATAAGTGATGGTGGAGCTTGTATCAACCAATAAGTGCTGGTGGAGCTTGTATCAACCAATAAGTGCTGGTGGAGCTTGTATCAACCAATAAGTGCTGGTGGAGCTTGTATCAACCAATAAGTGCTGGTGGAGCTTGTATCAACCAATAAGTGTTGGTGAAGCTTGTATCAACCAATAAGTGATGGTGGAGCTTGTATCAACCAATAAGTGATGGTGGAGCTTTAATCAACCAATAAGTGCTGGTGGAGCTTTTATCAACCAATAAGTGCTGGTGGAGCCAATAAGTGTTGGTGAAGCTTGTATCAACCAATAAGTGCTGGTGGAGCTTGCATCAACCAATAAGTGCTGGTGGAGCTTGTATCAACCAATAAGTGCTGGTGGAGCTTGTATCAACCAATAAGTGATGGAGCTTGTATCAACCAATAAGTGATGGTGGAGCTTGTATCAACCAATAAGTGTTGGTGAAGCTTGTATCAGCCAATAAGTGCTGGTGGAGCTTGTATCAGCCAATAAGTGCTGGTGGAGCTTGCATCAACCAATAAGTGCTGGTGGAGCTTGTATCAACCAATAAGTGCTGGTGGAGCTTGTATCAACCAATAAGTGTTGGTGGAGCTTGTATCAACCAATAAGTGTTGGTGAAGCTTGTATCAACCAATAAGTGCTGGTGGAGCTTGTATCAACCAATAAGTGCTGGTGGAGCTTGTATCAACCAATAAGTGATGGTGGAGCTTGTATCAACCAATAAGTGTTGGTGAAGCTTGTATCAACCAATAAGTGATGGTGGAGCTTGTATCAACCAATAAGTGATGGTGGAGCTTGTATCAACCAATAAGTGATGGTGGAGCTTTAATCAACCAATAAGTGCTGGTGGAGCTTTTATCAACCAATAAGTGCTGGTGGAGCCAATAAGTGTTGGTGAAGCTTGTAGCAACCAATAAGTGCTGGTGGAGCTTGCATCAACCAATAAGTGCTGGTGGAGCTTGTATCAACCAATAAGTGCTGGTGGAGCTTGTATCAACCAATAAGTGATGGAGCTTGTATCAACCAATAAGTGATGGTGGAGCTTGTATCAACCAATAAGTGATGGTGAGGCTTGAATAAGTGCTGGTGAAGCTTGTATCAACCAATAAGTGTTGGTGAAGCTTGTATCAGCCAATAAGTGCTGGTGGAGCTTGTATCAACCAATAAGTGATGGTGGGCTTGTATCAACCAATAAGTGATGGTGAAGCTTGTATCAACCAATAAGTGATGGTGGTGCTTGTATCAACCAATAAGTGTTGGTGGAGCTTGTATCAACCAATAAGTGCTGGTGAAGCTTGTATCAACCAATAAGTGCTGGTGGAGCTTGTATCAACCAATAAGTGCTTGTATCAACCAATAAGTGCTGGTGGAGCTTGTATCAACCAATAAGTGTTGGTGGAGCTTGTATCAACCAATAAGTGCTGGTGGAGCTTGTATCAACCAATAAGTGATGGAGCTTGTATCAACCAATAAGTGCTGGTGGAGCTTGTATCAACCAATAAGTGCTGGTGGAGCTTGCATCAACCAATAAGTGTCTTACTACCATTCATATTTATGGTGATCTAATCTTTGTCTCTGGTGCCAGAAGTGCAAGGGCATTGTCTTTGGTTGGTTCTTGTTCAACAAGCCACCAAGTGGCCTGGTATAAAGAACTCTATTATACATGCATGCATGGATGTGCTCTACCCTCTGCTGGCTAGCTAGTAGTAATGGTGGCCATGCCTTGTCTTCCTCTGATTGTTGCTAGTAGTAATGGTGGCCATGTCTTGTCTTCCTCTGATTGTTGCTAGTAGTAATGGTGGCCATGCCTTGTCTTCCTCTGATTGTTGCTAGTAGTAATGGTGGCCATGCCTTGTCCTCCTCTGATTGTTGCTAGTAGTAATGGTGGCCTTGTCTTCCTCTGATTGTTGCTAGTAGTAATGGTGGCCATGTCTTGTCTTCCTCTGATTGTTGCTAGTAGTAATGGTGGCCATGCCTTGTCTTCCTCTGATTGTTACTAGTAGTAATGGCGGCCATGTCTTGTCTTCCTCTGATTGTTGCTAGTAGTAATGGTGGCCATGCCTTGTCCTCCTCTGATTGTTGCTAGTAGTAATGGTGGCCATGCCTTGTCTTCCTCTGATTGTTGCTAGTAGTAATGGCGGCCATGTCTTGTCTTCCTCTGATTGTTGCTAGTAGTAATGGTGGCCATGCCTTGCCTTCCTCTGATTGTTGCTAGTAGTAATGGTGGCCATGCCTTGTCTTCCTCTGATTGTTGCTAGTAGTAATGGTGGCCATGCCTTGTCTTCCTCTGATTGTTGCTAGTAGTAATGGTGGCCATGCCTTGTCTTCCTCTGATTGTTGCTAGTAGTAATGGTGGCCATGTCTTGTCTTCTTCCTTTGATTGTTACTAGTAGTAATGGTGGCCATGTCTTCCTCTGATTGTTTCTAGTAGTAATGGCGGCCATGTCTTGTCTTCCTCTGATTGTTGCTAGTAGTAATGGTGGCCATGCCTTGTCTTCCTCTGATTGTTGCTAGTAGTAATGGTGGCCATGCCTTGTCTTCTTCCTCTGATTGTTGCTAGTAGTAATGGTGGCCATGCCTTGTCTTCCTCTGATTGTTGCTAGTAGTAATGGTGGCCATGCCTTCCTCTGATTGTTGCTAGTAGTAATGGTGGCCATGCCATGTCTTCCTCTGATTGTTACTAGTAGTAATGGTGGCCATGTCTTCCTCTGATTGTTGCTAGTAGTAATGGTGGCCATGTCTTCCTCTGATTGTTGCTGGTAGTAATGGTGGCCATGTCTTGCCTTCCTCTGATTGTTGCTAGTAGTAATGGTGGCCATGTCTTCCTCTGATTGTTGCTAGTAGTAATGGTGGCCATGCCTTCCTCTGATTGTTACTAGTAGTAATGGTGGCCTTGTCTTCCTCTGATTGTTGCTAGTAGTAATGGTGGCCATGCCTTGTCTTCCTCTGATTGTTGCTAGTAGTAATGGTGGCCATGCCATGTCTTCCTCTGATTGTTGCTAGTAGTAATGGCGGCCATGCCTTGTCTTCCTCTGATTGTTGCTAGTAGTAATGGTGGCCATGCCTTATCTTCCTCTGATTGTTGCTAGTAGTAATGGTGGCCATGCCTTGTCTTCCTCTGATTGTTACTAGTAGTAATGGTGGCCATGCCTTCCTCTGATTGTTGCTAGTAGTAATGGTGGCCATGCCTTGTCTTCCTCTGATTGTTGCTAGTAGTAATGGTGGCCATGTCTTGTCTTCCTCTGATTGTTGCTAGTAGTAATGGTGGCCATGCCTTATCTTCCTCTGATTGTTACTAGTAGTAATGGCGGCCATGTCTTCCTCTGATTGTTACTAGTAGTAATGGCGGCCATGCCTTGTCTTCCTCTGATTGTTGCTAGTAGTAATGGCGGCCATGCCTTGTCTTCCTCTGATTGTTGCTAGTAGTAATGGTGGCCATGCATTGTCTTCCTCTGATTGTTGCTAGTAGTAATGGTGGCCATGCCATGTCTTCCTCTGATTGTTGCTAGTAGTAATGGTGGCCATGCCTTGTCTTCCTCTGATTGTTGCTAGTAGTAATGGTGGCCATGTCTTGTCTTCCTCTGATTGTTGCTAGTAGTAATGGTGGCCATGCCTTCCTCTGATTGTTGCTAGTAGTAATGGTGGCCATGTCTTGTCTTCCTCTGATTGTTGCTAGTAGTAATGGTGGCCATGCCTTGTCTTCCTCTGATTCTTGCAGAGCGTCCGGTGATAGAGAGGGAGTGTGGGATGGAAGTGATAGTGGAGATGGTGGGAGGCGTGGCTCTACTCCCCTGCCCTTCTGAGGGATTCCCCAGGGTCACCACAGAGTGGCGGAAAGATGGACAGGGTGGGATAATCATGCCCCCGCGGATAACAATTCTACGAAGTGGCCAACTTCGGATTCGCTCGCTAGAATTGGAAGACGGTGGAGTTTTTACTTGCACTGTCAGCAATGAAATACAAGGCCGAGTGGAGAATGATTCCTACGCACTACAACTAGTAGTCCAGAGTAAGTGATGGAGGGTGTGTGTGTGGGGGGGGGGGGAGGAGGCAAGGAAGGGCAGAAGGAGCTAGAGAGAGGGAGAGGTGGTGAAGTGAGGAGGGGGGGGGGGGAGGAGGAGGGAGTTGGTGAGAAAGCGAAGAGGGATGGAGGTGCCTTGGTGAAGGGAGGAGGTGTGAGAGTAAGTATGGAGGTGTCTTGGTGAATGGAGGAGGTGTGAGGTGAGGGTGTATAGCGGTGTCTTTATGAAGGGAGGAGGTTTGTGGAGGTGTCTTTGTGAAGGGAGGAGGTGTGAGGGTGAGGGTGTGTGGAGGTGTCTTAGTGAAGGGAGGAGGTGTGAGTGTGTGTGGAGGTGTCTTGGTGAAGGGAGGAGGTGTGAGGGTGAGTGTGTATGGATATACATGTATGCAAGGTAAAGTTCTGCCTTGTCAGTAAATATGGTGAGGTGAAAGAGATTACAGGAGCTATGGCCCAGGTGTCTAGTATACTATAGCATAGGTGTCTAATATATGACAGGAAGTGACTAGTATACTACAGGAAGCACTGTAATGAGATTTATGGAATGATAATCCCTCTAACTCGAGACCTATTGATAGACACTTGAAGTTTGTACTGTGCTATGATGGCTCACCATGGAGAATCTGGTTGGGGGGGGGGGGGGGGGGGGGGGGGGGGGTAGCTTTCTGCTGGTGAGAGGTGGAAGCTTATTGGGCCACCATGGAGCATCTGGTTAGAGGGGAGGGCAGCTTTCTGCTGGTGAGAGGTGGAAGCTTATTGGACCACCATGGAGCATCTGGTTAGAGGGAGGGTAGCTTTCTGCTGGTGAGAGGTGAAGCTTATTGGGCCACCATGGAGCATCTGGTTAGAGGGGGGGCAGCTTTCTGCTGGTGAGAGGTGGAAGCTTATTGGGCCACCATGGAGCATCTGGTTGGAGTGCAGGGCAGCTTTCTGCTGGTGTTTAACCCTTTCACTGGTGACTTTATTTCAAACACAACCTTACGCCTTGCTATCTCAGCAATACTTCGTAAAACTCCCTAGGAACCATACCACATGTGATAGCATAAATGGTATTGACCAACATTGTGGTTAGTGTATGTTTACATACCACAAAACCACATTGAGGTGAATCTTATTTGAACTTGGTAATTCTTGTTTTGTGTGCTGATCCAGTAAAAAAAAATAATAAGCTGTCTTCATGTATATTTATCATATAGTCATTATAGGTTACAAGGAAGAAAAAAAATACACAATGTGCCGTGAATACTCTAATACCGTAGACAATAATGTGAATAGGTTTCAGGAGACTCTAAAACGAAGAGCCCTATCACAGGAATGAGTGTTTTGAATGTGTCTTCATAACAATGAAAACATATTAATTTACATCTACAGTGCACGAAAATTTGATATTTTGATCCGAATTATAACATTCCAGAAGTGTGAGTACATATATGCATGCTAGCACAATACATGACCCTCACAATGAATCACATGAATATGTAACAGAGAGAGAAAATACCTGCAGAAACCAATAAATGCAACAAACAACAACAGATTGAAGTAAAACACAAGGAAACTACTGCTGGGTGAAGTATACCATGCTGTGATGTTTGGCGGTGACACACAGTGGTTCTGATTAAAAAAAAAATTCTCGAATTAACATTTTTTCGTGGACTACCCACGAACAAGGAAACTAAAACAGACTTTGCAGTTCATGGTGCTTGCTCACTGCACAGCTAACTATAGCTAAACTCACAGTCAATGCCTTCTTGATCGCTAAGCACTCTCATCTTCATCCAAATCGTCAGCTCGAATGAGAGCGCTAGGCTTGCTTGAAGGTAAGTCAGGCCCGACTCCTTTGCCAAGAGATAGCAGAGATTCAGTGTCAACACTGGCCTGGCCAAGATAAGATGAGATGCCATCACCTTCTTCATCTATGCTTTCCCCCTCAGAGAGTCCAAAATCATCATCCAGCCGAGAAAGCACAATCCTAGGTTAGACGACAGGACATCTTGTTTGCTGTGAAAAATCTGCTTGAATTCTGAACCTGCCATGTTTTTCAATATTTTCCCCTTAGTTACCATAGTTACCAAGTCTATAAGCCTTTATATTCGGTAGGTAAGTAGAGAAAGAATGTAGCTATTTTTTTAACCTTTATTGGATATTTTTTAACCCTATAATCGATTTTTTAATCGAGCTTTTGGCGTATATATACACTTACACAAGTGAATGCTTATGGCAGCTGCTGTAAGTAGCCAATTTTGCTGCAATGGAGCCAAGCAGGAAACTTTGCAGTCACTAACACAACAATCAAGGTCAGAGTTCACTTGAGTTACAGCAACTCCTGTGCAACTTTCAACTAAGTCTACGGACGGCACGCACTAGCTCATTTGCCTCGTGCTGTGCATAGTGACCACACCCACTTCACACCCACAGGTGGCCCTCGATTCCTCTCCACGCCTGTCAATGTGTCCGTGGTAGCCGGTGAGAGTGTGCAGCTCCCATGCTCTGGTTCAGGGAGCCCCACCCCATCCGTCACGTGGTGGCGGCAGGTGGGAAATGACTCTGTGATGCAGCTGGTCACTGATGGCCTGTATTTTGTGGCGCAAGACTTCCTACTGTTGACGTGGGTCTCCCCCAGAGTGGACGAGGGCACGTACTACTGCAACCTCACATCCAGTGCTGGCACTGAGACCTCTGACCCCATCTATCTTAACGTACTTAGTAAGTCACCAACATATCTAGTAATAGCAGCACAAAGTTGTCCTTGACCAATTTTGCAATATTTACAGTCACACTTGTTAGTCAACCTCTTCCCAGATATATATACCTGATTTGTGTCGTTATTGCATGCAAGCTATCCAGTTAGCTGTCGGTAGATGAACATATGTAGATATTTGTCCAGAGAAAAGTGTGACGAAATTTCTCCTCTTGGTAGCTGTCTATCTATGGGTCATTAAGAAGTGCATGCTTCTTATTAGGCACATGCTTCTTATTAGGCACGTGCTTCTTGTTAGGCGCGTGCCTCTTGTTAGGTGCATGCTTCTTATTAGGTGTATGCTTCTTATTAGGTGCGTGCTTCTTGTTAGGTGCATGCCTCTTGTTAGGTGCATGCTTCTTATTAGGTGCATGCTTCTTATTAGGAACGTACTTCTTATTAGGCACATGCTTCTTATTAGGCGCATGCTTCTTATTAGGAACGTGCTTCTTATTAGGCGCATGCTTCTTATTAGGCGCATGCTTCTTATTAGGAACGTACTTCTTATTAGGCACATGCTTCTTATTAGGAACGTGCTTCGTATTAGGCGCATGCTTCTTATTAGGCGCATGCTTCTTATTAGGAACGTGCTTCTTGTTAGGCACATGCTTCTTGTTAGGCGCGTGCCTCTTGTTAGGCGCGTGCCTCTTGTTAGGTGAGTGCTTCTTGTTAGGTGCATGCTTCTTATTAGGAGCGTGCTTCTTGTTAGGTGCATGCTTCTTGTTAGGTGAGTGCTTCTTGTTAGGTGCGTGCTTCTTATTAGGCGCATGCTTCTTATTAGGCGCATGCTTCTTATTAGGAACGTTCTTCTTATTAGGCGCATGCTTCTTATTAGGAACGTACTTCTTATTAGGCGCATGCTTCTTATTAGGCGCATGCTTCTTATTAGGAACGTGCTTCTTATTAGGTGCATGCTTCTTATTAGGAACGTGCTTCTTATTAGGAACGTGCTTCTTGTTAGGCACATGCTTCTTGTTAGGTGCATGCTTCTTATTAGGAACGTGCTTCTAGTTAGGTGCATGCTTCTTGTTAGGTGCATGCTTCTTATTAGGAACGTACTTCTTGTTAGGTGCATGCTTCTTGTTAGGTGCATGCTTCTTGTTTTCCTGTGTGTTCCAGCTCCTCCTGTGCTGGGCCCTGTCCGGCAGAGCTATACATTGAAGGCAGGGAGTGTGAATGCTACTCTCAGCTGCAGTGGGTCGGGGGACCCGCCCCCTCTTGTTTCTTGGCTTCGTCTCCCGGATAGAACTCTCGTTCCCTCGCTGAACTTCACGAACTTTGTAAGTGTAGAAATGTTTCTATACTGTGCATGAACTATGGAATTTGCAGCATTGCAACGATTATGTCTCTCCAATGCATGTGTGTCTTCAATACATGTCTCACCAATGCATGTGTGTATTCAACACATGTCTCCAATGCATGTGTGTCTTCAACACATGTCTCCAATGCATGTGTGTCTCCAATGCATGTCTCCAATGCATGTCTCCAATGCATGTGTGTCTTCAACACATGTCTCCAATGCATGTGTGTCTTCAACACATGTCTCCAATGCATGTGTGTCTTCAACACATGTCTCCAATGCATGTGTCATGTGTACCTACTTGTGTGTGTCTTCAACACACGTGATTCTGTGTGTGAACAACAATTGTGTGCGTGTTGTCTGTGCACGTACTGTTTGTTGTGGGGTGTCCTGTGTAGGTGAGAGATGGCAATGATTTGGTGATCACTAACGTCAGTAAGGAAGATGCAGGGACGTATCGTTGCTTATTGACTAGCACTGTGGGACAAGTCTTCCAGGACATTCAAGTCATCGTCAAAGGTAAGGAGAGGCCCTTCCACTTCCACACTTGACACACCTCCTTCCTCCTTTTCTCAACACGATCCTCCTCACCCCCTCCTTATCCCTCCGCTCCTTACCCCTCCCTCCTTACCCCTCCCTCCTTACCCCTCCCTCCTTACCCCTCCCTCCTTACCCTCCCCCTCTCCCTTACCCCTCCCCTCCTTACCCCTCCCTCCTTACCCCTCCCTCCTTACCCCTCCCCTCCTTACCCCTCCCTCCTTACCCCTCCCTCCTTACCACTCCCTCCTTACCCTCCCCCTCTCCCTTACCCCTCCCCTCCTTACCCCTCCCCTCCTTACCCCTCCCTCCTTACCTCTCCCCTCCTTACCCCTCCCCCCTTACCCCTCCCCTTCCCTCCCCCTCCCCCTTATCTCTCACTGTCTTTACCCCTACCCCCTGCATACCGCTCCCCTTCCCTCTCCCCCTTATCTCTCACTGTCTTTACCCCTACCCCCTGCATACCGCTCCCCTTCCCTCCCCAGCCCCTCCCGACACCATGGTGGTGCCGACCAGTCTAGCAGCCAACGTGGGTTGTGAGGTGATGTTCCAGTGCTTGGACGGAGGCCTTCTCCCCGGGGACTTCCAGTGGCTGTTTAACGGTGTGCCTGTGCAAACCAGATCTGGCCTGCTAGTCAGGTCAACAGGGGAACTGCAGTTCTCTGACCTACAAGTAGAGGATGCTGGCAACTACTCCTGCACTGTGCGGGGTGACCTGCAGGACACCACCAGCACTGCTGTCCTGACTGTGGTGGATCCTATATTCTCTCCTGGATCTCCAGCCTTTGCCCCCACTATCTTCAGTCCGACTCTCTCCACACAGACACTGGCTGTGCAACAAACTGCCCAGTTTGTGTGTCTGGTTGATGGTCTCCCTCCTCCTCGCGTTGTGTGGCTGAAGGACGGCAAGCCCCAGCCAAACTTGCGCAGGGTGAAGATCTTGAACGAGTCCCTCAGCATCAGAGGTCTTCGGGTGACAGACTCTGCCACTTACGAGTGTGTAGCCAGCAACGCCTTGGGGGAGGAGAGAGAAGTGTTCCAACTGGTTGTGGGAGGTGTGTCTCCTTGTCCAAGGAGGTTGTGCATACAGTGTGACATGTCAGATACATGCATGTGCACATGTGTCACCTACATGCATGTGTACATGTCAGTTTGGTAAATTGTCAGTTACATGCATGCACACATGTCCGATGCATGCATGTGTACATGTCAGATACATGAATGTGCACATGTGTCACCTACATTCATGTGCACATGTCAGATACATGCATGTGTGCATGTGTCGCCATGCATGTGCACATGTCAGGTACATGCATGTGTACAAGTTTCTGTTACATGCATACACAAATGTGTCAGCTACATGCACATGTATCAGATACATGCATGTATGTGTCAGCTACATGCATGTGTACATGTTTTAGCTAATTGTATGAATGAATGCGTTTCTACATGCATATGTGCATGTCAGCTACATGCATGTACATATGTGTTAGAAACATGCATGAGTACATGTTTTGACTATGTGCATGTTACATCTGCACATGTGTCAGCTACATGCATCTGCACATGTGTCAGCTACATGCATGTACACATGTGCTGTCTACAGTTAAAGTGAAAGATATTTTGAATGAAGTCATTTACTGCAGCCTCAGAATTATACCTGTGATGCATGCACACTGTACCACACCCACACTGGGTTGAGGCAGGTTGAAGTAGGTTGACAATAGCTCTATGGGGACACACACTGGACCAACATCACACTGGGTTGAAGCAGGTTGAAGTAGGTTGACAATAGATCTATGGGGACACACACTGGACCAACACCACACTGGGTTGAGGCAGGTTGAAGTAGGGTGACAATAGCTCTATGGGGACACACACTGGACCAACATCACACTGGGTGGAGGCAGGTTGAAGTAGGTTGACAATAGCTCTATGGGGATACACACTGGACTAATACCACACTGGGTTGAGGCAGGTTGAAGTAGGTTGACAATAGCTCTATGGGGACACACACTGGACCAACATAACAGTGGGTTGAAGCAGGTTGAAGTAGGTTGACAATAGCTCTATGGGGACACACACTGATAGCTCTATGGGGACACACACTGGACCAGTACCACGCTGGGTTGAGGCAGGTTGAAGTAGGTTGACAAGAGCTCTATGGGGACACACACTGATAGCTCTATGGGGACACACACTGGACCAGTACCACGCTGGGTTGAGGCAGGTTGAAGTAGGTTGACAATAGCTCTATGGGGACACACACTGGACCAACATCACACTGGGTTGAAGCAGGTTGAAGTAGGTTGACAATAGATCTATGGGGACACACACTGGACCAACACCACACTGGGTTGAGGCAGGTTGAAGTAGGGTGACAATAGCTCTATGGGGACACACACTGGACCAACATCACACTGGGTGGAGGCAGGTTGAAGTAGGTTGACAATAGCTCTATGGGGACACACACTGGACCAACATAACAGTGGGTTGAAGCAGGTTGAAGTAGGTTGACAATAGCTCTATGGGGACACACACTGATAGCTCTATGGGGACACACACTGGACCAGTACCACGCTGGGTTGAGGCAGGTTGAAGTAGGTTGACAAGAGCTCTATGGGGACACACACTGATAGCTCTATGGGGACACACACTGGACCAGTACCACGCTGGGTTGAGGCAGGTTGAAGTAGGTTGACAATAGCTCTATGGGGACACACACTGGACCAACATCACACTGGGTTGAGGCAGGTTGGAGTGGGTTGACAATAGCTCTATGAGGACACACACTGGACCAACACCACACTGGGGTTGAAGTGGGTTGACAATAGCTCTATGGGGGACACACACTGGTCCAACACCACACTGGGTTGAGGCAGGTTGAAGTGGGTTGACAATAGCTCTATGGGGACACACTCTGGACCAACATCACACTGGGTTGAAGCAGGTCTATGGGAACTCAAAGTATCGGGATGACATAAGATAACCCACACGTGCATACCACAACCTCATGTGTGTCCAGTCCGGCAGACTGAGAGAGACCTGTGTGGTTGGTTATGAATGGCTGTGTGTGTCTGCAGTTCATCCCTTCATCATCAGACACCCTCTGCCTCAAGTGCTGGGTGAAGGACTGGACTTGACGCTGATCTGTACGACGGGTGGATCCCCTCTGCCCAACATCACTTGGCTCTTGAATAACACTGAGGTGGGAGATATAGCTAGCAGTCTCTCTCTCATGCATGTAGTGATGTCATTGCATGTTGTGATGCTCTCTCTCATGCATGTAGTGATCTCATTGCATGAGTGATGTCATTGCATGTTGTAATGCTCTCTCTCATGCATGTAGCGATGTCATTGCATGTTGTGATGCTCTCTCTCATGCATGTAGTGATGTCATTGCATGTTGTGATGCTCTCTCATGCATGTAGTGATGTCATTGCATGTTGTGATGCTCTCTCATGCATGTAGTGATGTCATTGCATGTTGTGATGCTCTCTCATGCATGTAGTGATGTCATTGCATGTTGTAATGCTCTCTCTCATGCATGTAGTGATGTCATTGCATGTTGTAATGCTCTCTCTCATGCATGTAGTGATGTCATTGCATGTTTTGATGCTCTCTCTCATGCATGTAGTGATGTCATTGCATGTTGTGATGCTCTCTCATGCATGTAGTGATGTCATTGCATGTTGTGATGCTCTCTCATGCATGTAGTGATGTCATTGCATGTTGTGATGCTCTCTCTCATGCATATAGTGATGTCATTGCATGTTGTAATGCTCTCTCTCATGCATGTAGTGATGTCATTACATGTGATGCTCTCTCATGCATGTAGTGATGTCATTGCATGTTGTAATGCTCTCTCTCATGCATGTAGTGATGTCATTGCATGTTGTGATCTCTCTCTCATGCATGTAGTGATGTCATTGCATGAGTGATGTCATTGCATGTTGTAATGCTCTCTCTCATGCATGTAGCGATGTCATTGCATGTTGTGATGCTCTCTCTCATGCATGTAGTGATGCCATTGCATGTTGTAATGCTCTCTCTCATGCATGTAGTGATGTCATTGCATGTTGTGATGCTCTCTCTCATGCATGTAGTGATGTCATTGCATGTTGTGATGCTCTCTCATGCATGTAGTGATGTCATTGCATGTTGTGATGCTCTCTCTCATGCATGTAGTGATGTCATTGCATGAGTGATGTCATTGCATGTTGTAATGCTCTCTCTCATGCATGTAGCGATGTCATTGCATGTTGTGATGCTCTCTCTCATGCATGTAGTGATGTCATTGCATGTTGTAATGCTCTCTCTCATGCATGTAGTGATGTCATTGCATGTTGTGATGCTCTCTCATGCATGTAGTGATGTCATTGCATGTTGTGATGCTCTCTCTCATGCATGTAGTGATGTCATTGCATGTTGTGATGCTCTCTCATGCATTTAGTGATGTCATTGCATGTTTTGATGCTCTCTCTCATGCATGTAGTGATGTCATTGCATGTTGTAATGCTCTCTCTCATGCATGTAGTGATGTCATTGCATGTTGTGATGCTCTCTCTCATGCATGCAGTGATGTCATTGCATGTTGTGATGTTCTCTCTCATGCATGTAGTGATGCCATTGCATGTTGTAATGCTCTCTCTCATGCATGTAGTGATGTCATTGCATGTTGTGATGCGCTCTCTCATGCATGTAGTGATGTCATTGCATGTTGTGATGCTCTCTCATGCATGTAGTGATGTCATTGCATGTTGTGATGCTCTCTCTCATGCATGTAGTGATGTCATTGCATGTTGTAATGCTCTCTCTCATGCATGTAGTGATGTCATTGCATGTTGTGATGCTCTCTCTCATGCATGTAGTGATGTCATTGCATGTTGTGATGCTCTCTCTCATGCATGTAGTGATGTCATTGCATGTTGTGATGCTCTCTCTCTCGTGCATGTAGTGATGTCATTGCATGTTGTGATGCTCTCTCTCATGCATGTAGTGATGTGATTGCATGTTGTGATGCTCTCTCATGCATGTAGTGATGGGTTGTTGTATTGTGTAGATTGTTCCAAGTGAGAAGCACTTGATCAGCCTGGACTACACTAGCCTCACAGTGCTGAATGTTTCCATGGCGACAGATAACGGAAGTTACACATGCTTGGCTCGGAACTTTGCCGGAGTCGCACGATATTCTAGCGTGATCTCCATCATCGAGTTTACCAGTCAGTTCTGAGGTCTGAGTGAAGGGAGGGTGTGAAGGATGGGAGGGGGGGGGGGGGGGGGGGTGGAGGGAGTGTGATAGCTAGAACAGTGAAGAAGAGGGTAATTGTGGAAGGGAGAGAGAGGAAGAAAGTGTATGGAGGGGAGGGGGTGGGGGCGAGGAAGAGGGAAGAAGGGAATAGGTGACAAAAGGGTGAGATGAGGAGGTAGGGATGGATGGGAAATGGGTGTGGTCACGTAATATACTTCACAAGCAGCTCTGGAGCTCACTGGCTTCTATATACTTCATCACAAGCACCTCTGGAGCTCACTGGCTTCATCACAAGCACCTCTGGAGCTCACTGGCTTCTATATACTTCATCACAAGCACCTCTGGAGCTCACTGGCTTCTATATACTTCACCACAAGCACCTCTGGAGCTCACTGGCTTCTATATACTTCATCACAAGCACCTCTGGAGCTCACTGGCTTCTATATACTTCATCACAAGCCCCTCTGGAGCTCACTGGCTTCTGCTCTGGAGCTCAGTGGCTTCTGCTCTGGAGCTCACTGGCTTCTATATACTTCATCACAAGCACCTCTGGAGCTCACTGGCTTCTATATACTTCATCACAAGCACCTCTGGAGCTCACTGGCTTCTATATACTTCATCACAAGCACCTCTGGAGCTCAGTGGCTTCATCACAAGCAGCTCTGGAGCTCAGTGGCTTCTATATACTTCATCACAAGCCCCTCTGGAGCTCACTGGCTTCTATTTACTTCATCACAAGCACCTCTGGAGCTCACTGGCTTCTATATACTTCATCACAAGCACCTCTGGAGCTCAGTGGCTTCATCACAAGCAGCTCTGGAGCTCACTGGCTTCTATATACTTCATCACAAGCACCTCTGGAGCTCACTGGCTTCTATATACTTCATCACAAGCACCTCTGGAGCTCACTGGCTTCATCACAAGCAGCTCTGGAGCTCACTGGCTTCTATATACTTCATCACAAGCACCTCTGGAGCTCAGTGGCTTCTATTTACTTCATCACAAGCACCTCTGGAGCTCACTGGCTTCTATATACTTCATCACAAGCACCTCTGGAGCTCAGTGGCTTCATCACAAGCAGCTCTGGAGCTCACTGGCTTCTATATACTTCATCACAAGCACCTCTGGAGCTCACTGGCTTCTATATACTTCATCACAAGCACCTCTGGAGCTCACTGGCTTCATCACAAGCAGCTCTGGAGCTCACTGGCTTCTATATACTTCATCACAAGCACCTCTGGAGCTCACTGGCTTCATCACAAGCAGCTCTGGAGCTCACTGGCTTCTATATACTTCATTACAAGCACCTCTGGAGCTCACTGGCTTCATCACAAGCAGCTCTGGAGCTCAGTGGCTTCTGTATACTTCATCACAAGCAGCTCTGGAGCTCACTGGCTTCTATATACTTCATCACCAGCCCCTCTGGAGCTCAGTGGCTTCTATTTACTTCATCACAAGCACCTCTGGAGCTCACTGGCTTCTATATACTTCATCACAAGCACCTCTGGAGCTCACTGGCTTCATCACAAGCACCTCTGGAGCTCACTGGCTTCATCTCAAGAAGCTCAGTGGCTTCTATATACTTCATCACAAGCACCTGTCTAAGGGCCAAGTAGGTTGGGGACCCTGTCAGCTGGTGCCAGGGGTGCAGACACTGAGGACGATTTATTAGGAAGTCTTGAGACAACTCTCTAGGGGCTTCCAGGACAGGCTGTGTTAATGACCGGAAGTTCCCATGGGGGTTAGTGACAGGAAGTTCCCTTGATGGTTAGTAACAGGAAGTTCCCTTGAGGGTTAGTAACAGGAAGTTTCCTTGTGGGTTAGTAACAGGAAGTTTCCTTGGTGGTTAGTAACAGGAAGTTCCCCTAAGGGTTAGTAACAGGAAGTTTCCTTGTTGGTTAGTGACAGGAAGTTCCCTTGAAGGTTAGTAACAGGAAGTTCCCTTGAGGGTTACTGAGTACTTGGATAAAGAATTAAAAATGAGCAGATACTGATAGAGGCTCCTGACTGTGTCAGGATGTACACCCCCCTTTGGTCGTTACTATTGGATGACTCATTGAGGGGTAAAATTGAGCATTTCATTTAATTATGCAGGTGCCCCTGAGATAATGCTTGATCCTCCAACGAGCCAGTTGGTGATGGAAGGCGACAATGTGACTCTCACGTGTGGAGCTGCAGGACAACCAGCCCCTGAGCTAGAGTGGCTGTTTAACGGCCAGGAACTGCCACCTTGTCTTCCAGGCGGGGCCAGTGCCAGCAGTGCGTGTGTGAGAGGAGAAGATGTCGTCATCACCAACATGAGTCAAGATACTGAAGGACAATATGCCTGCATGGCCAACAACTCAGCAGGCTTTGCTCTGTACGAGATCTCCCTCAGCTTAGCTCCCTTACCGAGAAGTGAGTCTATCATAGCAGAGACATGCTGCACCAACACCACACCGGGTGGAGGCAGGTTGAAGTAGGTTGACAATAGCTCTATGAGGACACACACTGGACCAACACCACACTGGGTGGAGGCAGATTGAAGTAGGTTGACAATAGCTCTATGGGGGCACACACTGGACCAACATCACACTGGGTGGAGGCTGGTTGAAGTAAGTTGACAATAGCTCTATGGGGGCACTCACTGGACCAACATCACACTGGGTGGAGGCTGGTTGAAGTAAGTTGACAATAGCTCTATGGGGGCACACACTGGACCAACACCACACTGGGTGGAGGCAGGTTGAAGTAGGTTGACAATAGCCCTATGAGGACACACACTGGACCAATACCACACTGGGTTGAGGCAGGTTGAAGTAGGGTTTACAATAGCTCTATGGGGACACACACTGGACCAACACCACACTGGGTGGAGGCAGGTTGACAATAGCTCTATGGGGACACACACTTGACCAACACCACACTGGGTTGAAGTAGGTTGACAATAGCTCTATGGGGGCACACACTGGACCAACACCACACTGGGAGGAGGCAGGTTGAACTATTGAAATTCATCTCCATAGGTGTAGAGGGTTCTAGCTCAGACTTGGTGCCGTTGTCTCCTTGTGTATGTACTTGCAGGTGTGCCCGTCTTCCTCGTATCTCCCTTGCCTCTGTGGGTAGCCAGTCAGTCACAGTTCACTCTGGACTGTATGACAGGCGGGCTGCCTCCCGCTACCATCTTGTGGCAGCTGAATGGAGCAGTTCTGAACCTCACATCTGACGGTTTGCAGTTGCATGAGAATGGAAGTTTGACCATAACAGAGGCCAATGCAGAGACTGTCGGCTTGTTTGCGTGTGTGGCTAATAATGGAATTGGAATCAGCCAGAGTTTTGCGCAGGTGGACATCCTTGCAACAGAAGAGATCAACACAGGTGTGTTGTAGGTGACTTCAGTCCTTCACTCTCAAGGCAGGCATCATTGTTGGTCAAATTCGTTCACATCACATGGGGTTAAGAGTGATGCATGTTAACTCGTCACCTCAGGCATCATTGCTGGTCAAATTCGACGTTCATATCACACTGGGTTAAGAGTGATGTCATCATTGCTGGTCAAATTCAAGGTTCACATCACATGGGGTTAAGAGTGATGCATGTTAACTCGTCACCTCACGCATCATTGCTGGTCAAATTCGACGTTCATATCACACTGGGTTAAGAGTGATGTCATCATTGCTGGTCAAATTCGAGGTTCACATCACATGGGGTTAAGAGTGATGCATGTAACTCGTCACCTCAGGCATCATTGCTGGTCAAATTCGACGTTCATATCACACTGGGTTAATAGTGATGTCATCATTGCTGGTCAAATTCGAGGTTCACATCACATGGGGTTAAGAGTGATGCATGTTAACTCGTCACCCCAGGCATCATTGCTGGTCAAATTCGACGTTCATATCACACTGGGTTAAGAGTGATGTCATCATTGCTGGTCAAATTCAAGGTTCACATCAAATGGGGTTAAGAGTGATGCATGTTAACTCGTCACCTCAGGCATCATTGCTGGTCAAATTCGACATTCATATCACACTGGGTTAAGAGTGATGTCATCATTGCTGGTCAAATTCGAGGTTCACATCACATGGGGTTAAGAGTGATGCATGTTAACTCGTCACCTCAGCATCATTGCTGGTCAAATTCGACGTTCATATCACACTGGGTTAAGAGTGATGTCATCATTGTTGGTCAAATTCGAGGTTCACATCAAATGGGGTTAAGAGTGATGCATGTTAACTCGTCACCTCAGGCATCAAATTCGACGTTCATATCACACTGTGTTAAGAGTGATGTCATTATTGCTGGTCAAATTCGAGGTTCACATCACATGGGGTTAAGAGTGATGCATGTTAACTCGTCACTGCAGGCATCATTACTGGTCAAATTCGAGGTTCACATCACATTGGGTTAGGAGTGATCCATGTTAACTCAACTCTATGCATGAAGCTGTTTTTATGGATTCCTACGCATGTCGTTGTTGCAGCAACTGCCACTGCTCCAGTAGTGACTAGCTCTCCTGTGGGCACAGTTTTATTATTGCTAGGCCAGTCTGCAGTGCTGAACTGCACTGCCTCAGGCAACCCTCCTCCCTCTATCACCTGGACTAGGAATGGACAACCCATCAATTTTGCTTCCCTGCCTACCCTCAACGTGACCAGCAATGGCTCCCTCATCCTGTCACAAGTTACAGGGGCAGAGGAGGGGAACTATAGCTGCAAGGCTGTCAACCAAGCAGGCACTTCTGAGCAGTTGTTCGTCCTGGACATAGAGGAGGATGGCATTGTGAGTGGCAGTAGTGCCATGTCTCTGCCCAGTCGACTCTCAGCCTTGAGTGGCTCTCGTTTGCTGGTCCACTGTAACGTATCGGTAGCAGCTACTCCTGTAGGTCAAGTATTTGTCTGGAGATATGAGGACAGAGTGCTCTGTAGTGAGCATGAAGGAAACGGCTCTCTGCTCCTCTCTCCAGTGCTGCTGGAGCATGCTGGTGCGTACAAGTGCCAGGCACTCCACCAAGCGCGCGTGCTAGAAGCCACCTTCACTCTGCATGTACTACCAAGGAGAGGTAAGTGTAACCTTAACCCTCAACCAGTTCCCGTAACCTTAACCCTCAACCAGTTCCTAACCCTCAACCAGTTCCCTAGTATTTCTCTTCCCCTCCTTTGCTTAACCCCCTCTTCAGAGCCACCTTTCTTTGTGGTGGAGCCAGAGGATGGACACGTGGTGAAGAGAGGCCTCTTCCTGCTCCCCTGCAGAGCGGCCAGTCATGGAGGAGAGAACACACACCTGAGCTGGTTCCATGCGGAGATTTCTCTGGCAGAGAGGGGGGGAAGGCATGTCATTCTGGAAGATGGCTCTCTCTTGCTTGTTAACGTCCGTCTTTCACAGGCAGGCAGCTATAGCTGTCAGGCCAGTAACAAGTATGGACACAGCATGTCCACAGCTGAAGTGACCATCTCCCGTAAGCATATAACTGCTGTATAATGAGGTCATAATATATATATACCACTTCTCAATGCCATATGATCAGTGAGATGGTCTCGTTGTGTTTTTTGCTGCCTTCAGGATCCAAGGTGAACAAGTTTGTGTACGCCAGGGAGGGGTCTACCGTAGTGTTACCATGTGAACTGAGAGGAAGTGGGGTGACGTGGGTAAAGGATGGAAGAGACTCGGTGACCTCTTACAACGGCACAGTGTGGCTGTTCCAGGTCAGCCAGAGCCATGCAGGAGAATACACCTGCTCACTCCTCAAGGACTCTTTCAACTACTTTCTCACTGTGCAAGGTGTGTTGTGTGCAAGGTGTGTTGTGTGCAAGGTGTGTTGTGTGCATTGGTGTAAGAGGTGTGTGACCGACATGTCTCTAATTAGTGCCCCCCAGGATTCTCACCACCTCCATGACGGTGCACGTGTTTGAAGGGTCTGTGGCCTCACTTCATTGTGTGGCAGCTGGCAGACCTAAACCAAGCTTAAGTTGGCACCATGGAGAGCTCCAACTGGAGCGTGGGCAGAGACACAGTGTGTTGGCTAATGGAACTCTCTTGGTCTACATGGCAGAGAGGAAGGATGAAGGAGTCTACCTGTGCAGGGCCACCAACACACAAGGCTCAGTGGAAGCTAGACTACTACTACTTGTAACTGGCTAGCTATAATCACCTGCACACATTCAAGTCAAATACTGCGGATTGTTGTTACTTTGCAATTCATGAGTGTTTTTATATGGGTATGTGCACCACTAGGCACTGCGTCACAATTCCATATACACTGATAATACATGCCCACACAGCAAGTGATGATCTGCAGAGCTTTGAGTATTGTACCAAATCAATTCTATCAAGCAAAGTAGCTTGAGAAAGTAACCGGTTTGTACATACACATGGTGGGGGGATTTTGTTGGTTGAAATTTTTATATGAAAGCAAAAGGACCTCTAAAAATTGAATTTCAGCGTGTATGTTGTTTTCTCTCGATGAACTCTCAACATTACAATAATCTCAATAATGAACTTGAAATTGTGTTCTCTCAATGTTTCCACTAGATGCTCTAGCCTTCATCAGGAATAATGATTGTTTCCACTAGATGCTCTAGCCTTCATCAAGAATAATGATTGTTTCCACTAGATACTCTAGCCTTCATCAGGAATAATGATTGTTTTGACTAGATGCTCTAGCCTTCATCAGGAATAATGATTGTTTCCACTAGATACTCTATATAGCCTTCATCAAGAATAATGATTTTTCAACTAGATGCTCTAGCCTTCATCAGGAATAATCATTGTTTCCACTAGAGCTCTAGCCTTGATCAGGAATAATGATTGTTTCCACTGGATGCTCTAGCCTTCATCAGGAATAATGTTTGTTTCCACTAGATGCTCTAGCCTTCATCAAGAATAATGATTGTTTCCACTAGATGCTCTAGCCTTCATCAGGAATAATGATTGTTTCCACTAGATGCTCTAGCCTTCATCAGGAATAATGATTGTTTCCACTAGATGCTCTAGCCTATCAAGAATAATGATTGTTTCCACTAGGTGCTCTAGCCTTCATCAGGAATAATGATAGTTTCCACTAGACGCTCTAGCCTTCATCAGGAATAATCATTGTTTCCACTAGATGCTCTATATAGTCTTCATCAAGAATAATGATTGTTTCGACTAGATGCTCTTGCCTTCATCAGGAATAATAATTGTTTCCACTAGAGTTCTAGCCTTGATCAGGAATAATGATTGTTTCCACTAGATGCTCTAGCCTTCATCAGGAATAATGATTGTTTCCACTAGATGCTCTAGCCTTCATCAGGAATAATGATTGTTTCCACTAGATGCTCTAGCCTTCATCAGGAATAATGATTTTTTCCACTAGATGCTCTAGCCTTCATCAGGAATAATGATTGTTTCCACTAGATGCTCTAGCCTTCATCAGGAATAATGATTGTTTCGACTAGATGCTCTAGCCTTCTTCAAGAATAATGATTGTTTCCACTAGATGCTCTATATAGCCTTCATCAAGAATAATGACTGTTTGGACTAGATGCTCTAGCCTTCATCAGGAATAATCATTGTTTCCACTAGAGCCCTAGCCTTGATCAGGAATAATGATTGTTTCCACTAGATGCTCTAGCCTTCATCAGGAATAATGATAGTTTCCACTAGATGCTCTAGCCTTCATCAGGAATAATCATTGTTTCAACTAGATGCACTATATAGCCTTCATCAAGAATAATGATTGTTTCGACTACATGCTCAAGCCTTCATCAGGAATAATCATTGTTTCCACTAGATGCTCTAGCCTTCATCAGGAATAATGATCGTTTCCACTAGATGCTCTAGCCTTCATCAGGAATAATAATTGTTTCCACTAGAGCTCTAGCCTTCATCAGGAATAATGACTGTTTCCACTAGATGCTAGCCTTCATCAGGAATAATGATCGTTTACACTAGATGCTCTAGCCTTCATCAGGAATAATGATCGTTTACACTAGATGCTCTAGCCTTCATCAGGAATAATGATTGTTTCCACTGGATGCTCTAACCTTCATCATGAATTCCACTAGAGGCTCTAGCCTTCATCAGGAATAATGATTATTTCCACTAGATGCTCTAGTCTTCATCAGGAATAATGATAGTTTCCACTAGTTGCTCTATATAGCCTTCATCAGGAATAATGTTTGTTTCCACTAGATGCTCTAGTCTTCATCAGGAATAATGATAGTTTCCACTAGTTGCTCTATATAGCCTTCATCAGGAATAATGTTTGTTTCCACTAGATGCTCTAGCCTTCATCAAGAATATGATTGTTTCCACTAGATGCTCTAGCCTTCATCAGGAATAATGATTGTTTCCACTCGATGCTCTAGCCTTCATCAGGAATAATGTTTGTTTCCACTAGATGCTCTAGCCTTCATCAGGAATAATGATTGTTTCCACTAGATGCTCTAGCCTTCATCAGGAATAATGATTGTTTCCACTAGATACTCTATATAGCCTTCATCAAGAATAATGATTTTTCAACTAGATGCTCTAGCCTTCATCAGGAATAATGATTGTTTCCACTAGATGCTCTAGCCTTCATCAGGAATAATATTTGTTTCCACTAGATGCTCTAGCCTTCATCAAGAATAATGATTGTTTCCACTAGATGCTCTAGCCTTCATCAGGAATAATGATTGTTTCCACTAGATGCTCTAGCCTTCATCAGGAATAATGATTCTTTCCACTAGATGCTCTAGCCTATCAAGAATAATGATTGTTTCCACTAGGTGCTCTAGCCTTCATCAGGAATAATGATAGTTTCCACTAGACGCTCTAGCCTTCATCAGGAATAATCATTGTTTCCACTAGATGCTCTATATAGTCTTCATCAAGAATAATGATTGTTTCGACTAGATGCTCTTGCCTTCATCAGGAATAATAATTGTTTCCACTAGAGTTCTAGCCTTCATCAGGAATAATGATTGTTTCCACTAGATGCTCTAGCCTTCATCAGGAATAATGATTGTTTCCACTAGATGCTCTAGCCTTCATCAGGAATAATGATTGTTTCCACTAGATGCTCTAGCCTTCATCAGGAATAATGATTTTTTCCACTAGATGCTCTAGCCTTCATCAGGAATAATGATTGTTTCCACTAGATGCTCTAGCCTTCATCAGGAATAATGATTGTTTCGACTAGATGCTCTAGCCTTCTTCAAGAATAATGATTGTTTCCACTAGATGCTCTATATAGCCTTCATCAAGAATAATGACTGTTTCGACTAGATGCTCTAGCCTTCATCAGGAATAATCATTGTTTCCACTAGAGCCCTAGCCTTGATCAGGAATAATGATTGTTTCCACTAGATGCTCTAGCCTTCATCAGGAATAATGATAGTTTCCACTAGATGCTCTAGCCTTCATCAGGAATAATCATTGTTTCCACTAGATGCTCTATATAGCCTTCATCAAGAATAATGATTGTTTCGACTACATGCTCTAGCCTTCATCAGGAATAATCATTGTTTCCACTAGAGCTCTAGCCTTGATCAGGAATAATGATTGTTTCCACTAGATGCTCTAGCCTTCATCAGGAATAATGATCGTTTACACTAGATGCTCTAGCCTTCATCAGGAATAATGATCGTTTCCACTAGATGCTCTAGCCTTCATCAGGAATAATGATTGTTTCCACTGGATGCTCTAGCCTTCATCATGAATTCCACTATAGGCTCTAGCCTTCATCAGGAATAATAATTGTTTCCACTAGAGCTCTAGCCTTCATCAGGAATAATGACTGTTTCCACTAGATGCTCTAGCCTTCATCAGGAATAATGATTGTTTCCACTAGATGCTCTAGCCTATCAAGAATAATGATTGTTTCCACTAGATGCTCTAGCCTTCATCAGGAATTCCACTAGAGGCTCTATCCTTCATCAGGAATAATGATTGTTTCCACTAGATGCTCTAGCCTTCATCAGGAATAATGATTGTTTCGACTAGATGCTCTAGCCTTCTTCAGGAATAATGATTGTTTCCACTAGATGCTCTATATAGCCTTCATCAAGAATAATGATTGTTTCGACTAGATGCTCTAGCCTTCATCAGGAATAATCATTGTTTCCACTAGAGCCCTAGCCTTGATCAGGAATAATGATTGTTTCCACTAGATGCTCTAGCCTTCATCAGGAATAATGATAGTTTCCACTAGATGCTCTAGCCTTCATCAGTAATAATCATTGTTTCCACTAGATGCTCTATATAGCCTTCATCAAGAATAATGATTGTTTCGACTACATGCTCTAGCCTTCATCAGGAATAATCATTGTTTCCACTAGAGCTCTAGCCTTTATCAGGAATAATGATTGTTTCCACTAGATGCTCTAGCCTTCATCAGGAATAATGATTGTTTACACTAGATGCTCTAGCCTTCATCAGGAATAATGATCGTTGACACTAGATGCTCTAGCCTTCATCAGGAATAATGATCGTTTCCACTAGATGCTCTAGCCTTCATCAGGAATAATGATTGTTTCCACTAGATGCTCTAGTCTTCATCAGGAATAATGATAGTTTCCACTAGTTGCTCTAGCCTTCATCAGGAATAATGTTTGTTTCCACTAGATGCTCTAGCCTTCATCAAGAATATGATTGTTTCCACTAGATGCTCTAGCCTTCATCAGGAATAATGATTGTTTCCACTCGATGCTCTAGCCTTCATATGGAATAATGATTGTTTCCACTAGATGCTCTAGCCTTCATCAGGAATAAATTCCACTAGATGCTCTAGCCTTCATCAGGAATAATGATTGTTTCCACTAGATGCTCTATCCTATCAAGAATAATGATTGTTTCCACTAGATGCTCTAGCCTCCATCAGGAATAATGATTGTTTCCACTAGATGCTCTAGCCTTCATAAGGAATTCCACTATAGGCTCTAGCCAGGAATAATAATTGTTTCCACTAGAGCTCTAGCCTTCATCAGGAATAATGACTGTTTCCACTAGATGCTCTAGCCTTCATCAGGAATAATGATTGTTTCCACTACATGCTCTAGCCTATCAAGAATAATGATTGTTTCCACTAGATGCTCTAGCCTTCATCAGGAATTCCACTAGAGGCTCTAGCCTTCATCAGGAATAATGATTATTTCCACTAGATGCTCTAGCCTTCATCAGGAATAATGATCGTTTCCACTAGTTGCTCTAGCCTTCATCAGGAATAATGTTTGTTTCCACTAGATGCTCTAGCCTTCATCAAGAATAATGATTGTTTCCACTAGATGCTCTAGCCTTCATCAGGAATAATGATTGTTTCCACTAGATTCTCTAGCCTTCATCAGGAATAAATTCCACCAGATGCTCTAGCCTTCATCAGGAATAATGATAGTTTCCACTAGATGCTCTAGCCTTGATCAGGAATAATGATTGTTTCCACTAGATGCTCTAGTCTTCATCAGGAATAATGATTGTTTCCACTAGATGCTCTAGCCTTCATCAGGAATAATGATTGTTTCCACTAGATGCTCTAGCCTTCATCAGGAATAGTGATTGTTTCCACTAGATGCTCTAGCCTTCATCAGGAATAATGATTGTTTCGACTAGATGCTCTAGCCTTCTTCAGGAATAATGATTGTTTCCACTAGATGCTCTATATAGCCTTCATCAAGAATAATGATTGTTTCGACTAGATGCTCTAGCCTTCATCAGGAATAATCATTGTTTCCACTAGAGCCCTAGCCTTGATCAGGAATAATGATTGTTTCCACTAGATGCTCTAGCCTTCATCAGGAATAATGATTGTTTCCACTAGATGCTCTAGTCTTCATCAGGAATAATGATTGTTTCCACTAGATGCTCTAGCCTTCATCAGGAATAATGATTGTTTCCACTAGATGCTCTAGCCTTCATCAGGAATAGTGATTGTTTCCACTAGATGCTCTAGCCTTCATCAGGAATAATGATTGTTTCGACTAGATGCTCTAGCCTTCTTCAGGAATAATGATTGTTTCCACTAGATGCTCTAGCCTTCATCAGGAATAATGATTGTTTCCACTAGATGCTCTAGCCTATCAAGAATAATGATTGTTTCCACTAGATGCTCTAGCCTTCATCAGGAATAATGATAGTTTCCACTAGACGCTCTAGCCTTCATCAGGAATAATCATTGTTTCCACTAGATGCTCTATATAGCCTTCATCAAGAATAATGATTGTTTCGACTAGATGCTCTAGCCTTCATCAGGAATAATAATTGTTTCCACTAGAGTTCTAGCCTTGATCAGGAATAATGATTGTTTCCACTAGATGCTCTAGCCTTCATCAGGAATAATGAATATTTCCACTAGATGCTCTAGCCTTCATCAGGAATAATGATTATTTCCACTAGATGCTCTAGCCTATCAAGAATAATGATTGTTTCCACTAGATGCTCTAGCCTTCATCAGGAATAATGATAGTTTCCACTAGACGCTCTAGCCTTCATCAGGAATAATCATTGTTTCCACTAGATGCTCTATATAGCCTTCATCAAGAATAATGATTGTTTCGACTAGATGCTCTAGCCTTCATCAGGAATAATGATCGTTTCCACTAGGTGCCCTAGCCTTCATCATGAATAATGATTGTTTCCACTAGATGCTCTAGCCTTCATCAGGAATAATGATTGTTCCCACTAGATGCTCTAGCCTTCATCAGGAATAATGATCGTTTCCACTAGGTGCCCTAGCCTTCATCATGAATAATGATTGTTTCCACTGCATGCTCGAGCCTTCATCATGAATTCCACTAGAGGCTCTAGCCTTCATCAGGAATAATGATTATTTCCACTAGTTGCTCTAGCCTTCATCAGGAATAATGTTAGATGCTCTAGCCTTCATCCGGAATAATGATCGTTTCCACTAGTTGCTCTAGCCTTCATCAGGAATAATGTTTGTTTCCACTAGATGCTCTAGCCTTCATCAAGAATAATGATTGTTTCCACTAGATGCTCTAGCCTTCATCAGGAATAATGATTGTTTCCACTAGATGCTCTAGCCTTCATCAGGAATAATGATTGTTTCCACTAGATGCTCTAGCCTATCAAGAATAATGATTGTTTCCACTAGGTGCTCTAGCCTTCATCAGGAATAATGATAGTTTCCACTAGACGCTCTAGCCTTCATCAGGAATAATCATTGTTTCCACTAGATGCTCTATATAGCCTTCATCAAGAATAATGATTGTTTCGACTAGATGCTCTTGCCTTCATCAGGAATAATAATTGTTTCCACTAGAGTTCTAGCCTTGATCAGGAATAATGATTGTTTCCACTAGATGCTCTAGCCTTCATCAGGAATAATGATCGTTTCCACTAGGTGCCCTAGCCTTCATCATGAATAATGATTGTTTCCACTAGATGCTCTAGCCTTCATCAGGAATAATGATTGTTTCCACTAGATGCTCTAGCCTTCATCAGGAATAATGATTGTTTCGACTAGATGCTCTAGCCTTCATCAGGAATAATAATTGTTTCCACTAGAGTTCTAGCCTTGATCAGGAATAATGATTGTTTCCACTAGATGCTCTAGCCTTGATCAGGAATAATGATCGTTTCCACTAGGTGCCCTAGCCTTCATCATGAATAATGATTGTTTCCACTAGATGCTCTAGCCTTCATCAGGAATAATGATTGTTTCCACTAGATGCTCTAGCCTTCATCAGGAATAATGATTGTTTCCACTAGATGCTCTAGCCTTCATCAGGAATAATGATTGTTTCCACTACATGCTCTAGCCTTCATCAGGAATAATGATTGTTTCCACTAGATGCTCTAGCCTTCATCAGGAATAATGATTGTTTCGACTAGATGCTCTAGCCTTCTTCAGGAATAATGATTGTTTCCACTAGATGCTCTATATAGCCTTCATCAAGAATAATGATTGTTTCGACTAGATGCTCTAGCCTTCATCAGGAATAATCATTGTTTCCACTAGATGCTCTAGCCTTCATCAGGAATAATGATAGTTTCCACTAGATGCTCTAGCCTTCATCAGGAATAATCATTGTTTCCACTAGATGCTCTATATAGCCTTCATCAAGAATAATGATTGTTTCCACTAGAGCTCTAGCCTTGATCAGGAATAATGATTGTTTCCACTAGATTCTCTAGCCTTCATCAAGAATATGATTGTTTCCACTAGATGCTCTAGCCTTCATCAGGAATAATGATTGTTTCCACTCGATGCTCTAGCCTTCATCAGGAATAATGATTGTTTCCACTAGATGCTCTAGCCTTCATCAGGAATAAATTCCACTAGATGCTCTAGCCTTCATCAGGAATAATGATTGTTTCCACTAGATGCTCTATCCTATCAAGAATAATGATTGTTTCCACTAGATGCTCTAGCCTCCATCAGGAATAATGATTGTTTCCACTAGATGCTCTAGCCTTCATCAGGAATTCCACTATAGGCTCTAGCCTTCATCAGGAATAATAATTGTTTCCACTAGAGCTCTAGCCTTCATCAGGAATAATGACTGTTTCCACTAGATGCTCTAGCCTTCATCAGGAATAATGATTGTTTCCACTAGATGCTCTAGCCTATCAAGAATAATGATTGTTTCCACTAGATGCTCTAGCCTTCATCAGGAATTCCACTAGAGGCTCTAGCCTTCATCAGGAATAATGATTGTTTCCACTAGATGCTCTAGCCTTCATCAGGAATAATGATTGTTTCGACTAGATGCTCTAGCCTTCTTCAGGAATAATGATTGTTTCCACTAGATGCTCTATATAGCCTTCATCAAGAATAATGATTGTTTCGACTAGATGCTCTAGCCTTCATCAGGAATAATCATAGTTTCCACTAGAGCCCTAGCCTTGATCAGGAATAATGATTGTTTCCACTAGATGCTCTAGCCTTCATCAGGAATAATGATAGTTTCCACTAGATGCTCTAGCCTTCATCAGGAATAATCATTGTTTCCACTAGATGCTCTATATAGCCTTCATCAAGAATAATGATTGTTTCGACTACATGCTCTAGCCTTCATCAGGAATAATGATTGTTTCCACTAGATGCTCTAGCCTTCATCAGGAATAATGATCGTTGACACTAGATGCTCTAGCCTTCATCAGGAATAATGATCGTTTCCACTAGATGCTCTAGCCTTCATCAGGAATAATGATTGTTTCCACTAGATGCTCTAGTCTTCATCAGGAATAATGATAGTTTCCACTAGTTGCTCTAGCCTTCATTAGGAATAATGTTTGTTTCCACTAGATGCTCTAGCCTTCATCAAGAATATGATTGTTTCCACTAGATGCTCTAGCCTTCATCAGGAATAATGATTGTTTCCACTCGATGCTCTAGCCTTCATATGGAATAATGATTGTTTCCACTAGATGCTCTAGCCTTCATCAGGAATAAATTCCACTAGATGCTCTAGCCTTCATCAGGAATAATGATTGTTTCCACTAGATGCTCTATCCTATCAAGAATAATGATTGTTTCCACTAGATGCTCTAGCCTCCATCAGGAATAATGATTGTTTCCACTAGATGCTCTAGCCTTCATAAAGAATTCCACTATAGGCTCTAGCCTTCATCAGGAATAATAATTGTTTCCACTAGAGCTCTAGCCTTCATCAGGAATAATGACTGTTTCCACTAGATGCTCTAGCCTTCATCAGGAATAATGATTGTTTCCACTAGATGCTCTAGCCTATCAAGAATAATGATTGTTTCCACTAGATGCTCTAGCCTTCATCAGGAATTCCACTAGAGGCTCTAGCCTTCATCAGGAATAATGATTATTTCCACTAGATGCTCTAGCCTTCATCAGGAATAATGATCGTTTCCACTAGTTGCTCTAGCCTTCATCATGAATAATGTTTGTTTCCACTAGATGCTCTAGCCTTCATCAAGAATAATGATTGTTTCCACTAGATGCTCTAACCTTCATCAGGAATAATGATTGTTTCCACTAGATTCTCTAGCCTTCATCAGGAATAAATTCCACCAGATGCTCTAGCCTTCATCAGGAATAATGATAGTTTCCACTAGATGCTCTAGCCTTCATCAGGAATCATCATTGTTTCCACTAGATGCTCTATATAGCCTTCATCAAGAATAATGATTGTTTCGACTACATGCTCTAGCCTTCATCAGGAATAATGATTGTTTCCACTAGATGCTCTAGCCTTGATCAGGAATAATGATTGTTTCCACTAGATGCTCTAGTCTTCATCAGGAATAATGATTGTTTCCACTAGATGCCCTAGCCTTCATCAGGAATAATGATTGTTTCCACTAGATGCTCTAGCCTTCATCAGGAATAGTGATTGTTTCCACTAGATGCTCTAGCCTTCATCAGGAATAATGATTGTTTCGACTAGATGCTCTAGCCTTCTTCAGGAATAATGATTGTTTCCACTAGATGCTCTATATAGCCTTCATCAAGAATAATGATTGTTTCGACTAGATGCTCTAGCCTTCATCAGGAATAATCATTGTTTCCACTAGAGCCCTAGCCTTGATCAGGAATAATGATTGTTTCCACTAGATGCTCTAGCCTTCATCAGGAATAATGATAGTTTCCACTAGATGCTCTAGCCTTCATCAGGAATAATCATTGTTTCCACTAGATGCTCTATATAGCCTTCATCAAGAATAATGATTGTTTCGACTACATGCTCTAGCCTTCATCAGGAATAATCATTGTTTCCACTAGAGCTCTAGCCTTGATCAGGAATAATGATTGTTTCCACTAGATGCTCTAGCCTTCATCAGGAATAATGATCGTTTACATTAGATGCTCTAACCTTCATCATGAATAAGGATCGTTTCCACTAGATGCTCTAGCCTTCATCAGGAATAATGATTGTTTCCACTGGATGCTCTAGCCTTCATCATGAATTCCACAAGAGGCTCTAGCCTTCATCAGGAATAATGATTATTTCCACTAGATGCTCTAGTCTTCATCAGGAATAATGATAGTTTCCACTAGTTGCTCTAGCCTTCATCAGGAATAATGTTTGTTTCCACTAGATGCTCTAGCCTTCATCAGGAATAATGATTGTTTCCACTAGATGCTCTAGCCTTCATCAGGAATAATGATTGTTTCCACTCGATGCTCTAGCCTTCATCAGGAATAATGATTGTTTCCACTAGATGCTCTAGCCTTCATCAGGAATAAATTCCACTAGATGCTCTAGCCTTCATCAGGAATAATGATTGTTTCCACTAGATGCTCTATCCTATCAAGAATAATGATTGTTTCCACTAGATGCTCTAGCCTCCATCAGGAATAATGATTGTTTCCACTAGATGCTCTAGCCTTCATCAGGAATAATGATTGTTTCCACTAGATGCTCTATATACCCTTCATCAAGAATAATGACTGTTTCGACTAGATGCTCTAGCCTTCATCAGGAATAATGATCGTTGACACTAGATGCTCTAGCCTTCATCAGGAATAATGATCGTTTCCACTAGATGCTCTAGCCTTCATCAGGAATAATGATTGTTTCCACTAGATGCTCTAGTCTTCATCAGGAATAATGATAGTTTCCACTAGTTGCTCTAGCCTTCATCAGGAATAATGTTTGTTTCCACTAGATGCTCTAGCCTTCATCAAGAATATGATTGTTTCCACTAGATGCTCTAGCCTTCATCAGGAATAATGATTGTTTCCACTCGATGCTCTAGCCTTCATATGGAATAATGATTGTTTCCACTAGATGCTCTAGCCTTCATCAGGAATAAATTCCACTAGATGCTCTAGCCTTCATCAGGAATAATGATTGTTTCCACTAGATGCTCTATCCTATCAAGAATAATGATTGTTTCCACTAGATGCTCTAGCCTACATCAGGAATAATGATTGTTTCCACTAGATGCTCTAGCCTTCATAAGGAATTCCACTATAGGCTCTAGCCTTCATCAGGAATAATAATTGTTTCCACTAGAGCTCTAGCCTTCATCAGGAATAATGACTGTTTCCACTAGATGCTCTAGCCTTCATCAGGAATAATGATTGTTTCCACTACATGCTCTAGCCTATCAAGAATAATGATTGTTTCCACTAGATGCTCTAGCCTTCATCAGGAATTCCACTAGAGGCTCTAGCCTTCATCAGGAATAATGATTATTTCCACTAGATGCTCTAGCCTTCATCAGGAATAATGATCGTTTCCACTAGTTGCTCTAGCCTTCATCAGGAATAATGTTTGTTTCCACTAGATGCTCTAGCCTTCATCAAGAATAATGATTGTTTCCACTAGATGCTCTAGCCTTCATCAGGAATAATGATTGTTTCCACTAGATTCTCTAGCCTTCATCAGGAATAAATTCCACCAGATGCTCTAGCCTTCATCAGGAATAATGATAGTTTCCACTAGATGCTCTAGCCTTCATCAGGAATAATCATTGTTTCCACTAGATGCTCTATATAGCCTTCATCAAGAATAATGATTGTTTCGACTACATGCTCTAGCCTTCATCAGGAATAATGATTGTTTCCACTAGAGCTCTAGCCTTGATCATGAATAATGATTGTTTCCACTAGATGCTCTAGCCTTGATCAGGAATAATGATTGTTTCCACTAGATGCTCTAGTCTTCATCAGGAATAATGATTGTTTCCACTAGATGCTCTAGCCTTCATCAGGAATAATGATTGTTTCCACTAGATGCTCTAGCCTTCATCAGGAATAGTGAGTGATTGTTTCCACTAGATGCTCTAGCCTTCATCAGGAATAATGATTGTTTCGACTAGATGCTCTATATAGCCTTCATCAAGAATAATGATTGTTTCGACTAGATGCTCTAGCCTTCTTCAGGAATAATGATTGTTTCTACTAGATGCTCTATATAGCCTTCATCAAGAATAATGATTGTTTCGACAAGATGCTCTAGCCTTCATCAGGAATAATCATTGTTTCCACTAGAGCCCTAGCCTTGATCAGGAATAATGATTGTTTCCACTAGATGCTCTAGCCTTCATCAGGAATAATGATAGTTTCCACTAGATGCTCTAGCCTTCATCAGGAATAATCATTGTTTCCACTAGATGCTCTATATAGCCTTCATCAAGAATAATGATTGTTTCGACTACATGCTCTAGCCTTCATCAGGAATAATCATTGTTTCCACTAGAGCTCTAGCCTTGATCATGAATAATGATTGTTTCCACTAGATGCTCTAGTCTTCATCAGGAATAATGATCGTTTCCACTAGTTGCTCTAGCCTTCATCAGGAATAATGTTTGTTTCCACTAGATGCTCTAGCCTTCATCAAGAATAATGATTGTTTCCACTAGATGCTCTAGCCTTCATCAGGAATAATGATTGTTTCCACTAGATGCTCTAGCCTTCATCAGGAATAATGATTGTTTCCACTAGATGCTCTATCCTATCAAGAATAATGATTGTTTCCACTAGATGCTCTAGCCTTGATCAGGAATAATGATTGTTTCCACTAGATGCTCTAGCCTTCATCAGGAATAATGATCGTTTCCACTAGGTGCCCTAGCCTTCATCATGAATAATGATTGTTTCCACTAGATGCTCTAGCCTTCATCAGGAATAATGATTGTTTCCACTAGATGCTCTAGCCTTCATCAGGAATAATGATTGTTTCGACTAGATGCTCTAGCCTTCATCAGGAATAATAATTGTTTCCACTAGAGTTCTAGCCTTGATCAGGAATAATGATTGTTTCCACTAGATGCTCTAGCCTTGATCAGGAATAATGATTGTTTCCACTAGATGCTCTAGCCTTCATCAGGAATAATGATTGTTTCCACTACATGCTCTAGCCTTCATCAGGAATAATGATTGTTTCCACTAGATGCTCTAGCCTTCATCAGGAATAATGATTGTTTCGACTAGATGCTCTAGCCTTCTTCAGGAATAATGATTGTTTCCACTAGATGCTCTATATAGCCTTCATCAAGAATAATGATTGTTTCGACTAGATGCTCTAGCCTTCATCAGGAATAATCATTGTTTCCACTAGAGCCCTAGCCTTGATCAGGAATAATGATTGTTTCCACTAGATGCTCTAGCCTTCATCAGGAATAATGATAGTTTCCACTAGATGCTCTAGCCTTCATCAGGAATAATCATTGTTTCCACTAGATGCTCTTTATAGCCTTCATCAAGAATAATGATTGTTTCGACTACATGCTCTAGCCTTCATCAGGAATAATCATTGTTTCCACTAGAGCTCTAGCCTTGATCAGGAATAATGATTGTTTCCACTAGATGCTCTAGTCTTCATCAGGAATAATGATCGTTTACACTAGATGCTCTAGCCTTCATCAGGAATAATGATCGTTTCCACTAGATTCTCTAGCCTTCATCAGGAATAATGATTGTTTCCACTGGATGCTCTAGCCTTCATCATGAATTCCACTAGAGGCTCTAGCCTTCATCAGGAATAATGATTATTTCCACTAGATGCTCTAGTCTTCATCAGGAATAATGATAGTTTCCACTAGTTGCTCTAGCCTTCATCAGGAATAATGTTTATTTCCACTAGATGCTCTAGCCTTCATCAAGAATATGATTGTTTCCACTAGATGCTCTAGCCTTCATCAGGAATAATGATTGTTTCCACTCGATGCTCTAGCCTTCATCAGGAATAATGATTGTTTCCACTAGATGCTCTAGCCTTCATCAGGAATAAATTCCACTAGATGCTCTAGCCTTCATCAGGAATAATGATTGTTTCCACTAGATGCTCTATCCTATCAAGAATAATGATTGTTTCCACTAGATGCTCTAGCCTCCATCAGGAATAATGATTGTTTCCACTAGATGCTCTAGCCTTCATCAGGAATTCCACTATAGGCTCTAGCCTTCATCAGGAATAATAATTGTTTCCACTAGGGCTCTAGCCTTCATCAGGAATAATGACTGTTTCCACTAGATGCTCTAGCCTTCATCAGGAATAATGATTGTTTCCACTAGATGCTCTAGCCTATCAAGAATAATGATTGTTTCCACTAGATGCTCTAGCCTTCATCAGGAATTCCACTAGAGGCTCTAGCCTTCATCAAGAATAATGATTGTTTCCACTAGATGCTCTAGCCTTCATCAGGAATAATGATTGTTTCGACTAGATGCTCTAGCCTTCTTCAGGAATAATGATTGTTTCCACTAGATGCTCTATATAGCCTTCATCAAGAATAATGATTGTTTCGACTAGATGCTCTAGCCTTCATCAGGAATAATCATTGTTTCCACTAGAGCCCTAGCCTTGATCAGGAATAATGATTGTTTCCACTAGATGCTCTAGCCTTCATCAGGAATAATGATAGTTTCCACTAGATGCTCTAGCCTTCATCAGGAATAATCATTGTTTCCACTAGATGCTCTATATAGCCTTCATCAAGAATAATGATTGTTTCGACTACATGCTCTAGCCTTCATCAGGAATAATCATTGTTTCCACTAGAGCTCTAGCCTTGATCAGGAATAATGATTGTTTCCACTAGATGCTCTAGCCTTCATCAGGAATAATGATCGTTGACACTAGATGCTCTAGCCTTCATCAGGAATAATGATCGTTTCCACTAGATGCTCTAGCCTTCATCAGGAATAATGATTGTTTCCACTAGATGCTCTAGTCTTCATCAGGAATAATGATAGTTTCCACTAGTTGCTCTAGCCTTCATCAGGAATAATGTTTGTTTCCACTAGATGCTCTAGCCTTCATCAAGAATATGATTGTTTCCACTAGATGCTCTAGCCTTCATCAGGAATAATGATCGTTTCCACTAGATGCTCTAGCCTTCATCAGGAATAATCATTGTTTCCACTAGAGCTCTAGCCTTGATCATGAATAATGATTGTTTCCACTAGATGCTCTAGCCGTGATCAGGAATAATGATTGTTTCCACTAGATTCTCTAGTCTTCATCAGGAATAATGATTGTTTCCACTAGATGCCCTAGCCTTCATCAGGAATAATGATTGTTTCCACTAGATGCTCTAGCCTTCATCAGGAATAGTGATTGTTTCCACTAGATGCTCTAGCCTTCATCAGGAATAATGATTGTTTCGACTAGATGCTCTAGCCTTCTTCAGGAATAATGATTGTTTCCACTAGATGCTCTATATAGCCTTCATCAAGAATAATGATTGTTTCGACTAGATGCTCTAGCCTTCATCAGGAATAATCATTGTTTCCACTAGAGCCCTAGCCTTGATCAGGAATAATGATTGTTTCCACTAGATGCTCTAGCCTTCATCAGGAATAATGATAGTTTCCACTAGATGCTCTAGCCTTCATCAGGAATAATCATTGTTTCCACTAGATGCTCTATATAGCCTTCATCAAGAATAATGATTGTTTCGACTACATGCTCTAGCCTTCATCAGGAATAATCATTGTTTCCACTAGAGCTCTAGCCATCATCAGGAATAATGATCGTTTACATTAGATGCTCTAACCTTCATCAGGAATAATGATCGTTTCCACTAGATGCTCTAACCTTCATCAGGAATAATGATTGTTTCCACTGGATGCTCTAGCCTTCATCATGAATTCCACAAGAGGCTCTAGCCTTCATCAGGAATAATGATTATTTCCACTAGATGCTCTAGTCTTCATCAGGAATAATGATAGTTTCCACTAGTTGCTCTAGCCTTCATCAGGAATAATGTTTGTTTCCACTAGATGCTCTAGCCTTCATCAGGAATAATGATTGTTTCCACTAGATGCTCTAGCCTTCATCAGGAATAATGATTGTTTCCACTCGATGCTCTAGCCTTCATCAGGAATAATGATTGTTTCCACTAGATGCTCTAGCCTTCATCAGGAATAAATTCCACTAGATGCTCTAGCCTTCATCAGGAATAATGATTGTTTCCACTAGATGCTCTATCCTATCAAGAATAATGATTGTATCCACTAGATGCTCTAGCCTCCATCAGGAATAATGATTGTTTCCACTAGATGCTCTAGCCTTCATCAGGAATTCCACTATAGGCTCTAGCCTTCATCAGGAATAATAATTGTTTCCACTAGAGCTCTAGCCTTCATCAGGAATAATGACTGTTTCCACTAGATGCTCTAGCCTTCATCAGGAATAATGATCGTTTACACTAGATGCTCTAGCCTTCATCAGGAATAATGATTGTTTCCACTAGATGCTCTAGCCTTCATCATGAATTCCACTAGAGGCTCTAGCCTTCATCAAGAATAATAATTGTTTCCACTAGAGCTCTAGCCTTCATCAGGAATAATGACTGTTTCCACTAGATGCTCTAGCCTTTATCAGGAATAATGATCGTTTACACTAGATGCTCTAGCCTTCATCAGGAATAATGATCGTTTCCACTAGATGCTCTAGCCTTCATCAGGAATAATGATTGTTTCCACTTCATGCTCTAGCCTTCATCAGGAATAAATTCCACTAGATGCTCTAGCCTTCATCAGGAATAATGATTGTTTCCACTAGATGCTCTATCCTATCAAGAATAATGATTGTTTCCACTAGATGCTCTAGCCTCCATCAGGAATAATGATTGTTTCCACTTGATGCTCTAGCCTTCATCAGGAATAATAATTGTTTCCACTGGATGCTCTAGCCTTAATCATGAATTCCACTAGAGGCTCTAGCCTTCATCCGGAATAATGATTATTTGCACTAGATGCTCTAGCCTTCATCAGGAATAATGATAGTTTCCACTAGTTGCTCTAGCCTTCATCAGGAATAATGATTGTTTCCACTCGATGCTCTAGCCTTCATCAGGAATAATGATTGTTTCCAATAGATGCTCTAGCCTTCATCAGGAATAATGATTGTTTCCACTAGATGCTCTATCCTATCAAGAATAATGATTGTTTCAACTAGATGCTCTAGCCTCCATCAGGAATAATGATTTTTTCCACTAGATGCTCTAGCCTTCATCAGGAATTCCACTATAGGCTCTAGCCTTCATCAGGAATAATAATTGTTTCCACTAGAGCTCTAGCCTTCATCAGGAATAATGACTGTTTCCACTAGATGCTCTAGCCTTCATCAGGAATAATGATTGTTTCCACTAGATGCTCTAGCCTATCAAGAATAATGATTGTTTCCACTAGATGCTCTAGCCTTCATCAGGAATTCCACTAGAGGCTCTAGCCTTCATCAGGAATAATGATTATTTCCACTAGATGCTCTAGCCTTCATCAGGAATAATGATCGTGTCCACTAGTTGCTCTAGCCTTCATCAGGAATAATGTTTGTTTCCACTAGATGCTCTAGCCTTCATCAAGAATAATGATTGTTTCCACTAGATGCTCTAGCCTTCATAAGGAATAATGATTGTTTCCACTAGATTCTCTAGCCTTCATCAGGAATAAATTCCACCAGATGCTCTAGCCTTCATCAGGAATAATGATAGTTTCCACTAGATGCTCTAGCCTTCATCAGGAATAATCATTGTTTCCACTAGATGCTCTATATAGCCTTCATCAAGAATAATGATTGTTTCGACTACATGCTCTAGCCTTCATCAGGAATAATCATTGTTTCCACTAGAGCTCTAGCCTTGATCAGGAATAATGATCGTTTACACTAGATGCTCTAGCCTTCATCAGGAATAATGATCGTTGACACTAGATGCTCTAGCCTTCATCATGAATAATGATTGTTTCCACTGGATGCTCTAGTCTTCATCATGAATTCCACTAGAGGCTCTAGCCTTCATCAGGAATAATGATAGTTTCCACTAGATGCTCTAGCCTTCATCAGGAATAATCATTGTTTCCACTAGATGCTCTATATAGCCTTCATCAAGAATAATGATTGTTTCGACTACATGCTCTAGCCTTCATCAGGAATAATCATTGTTTCCACTAGAGCTCTAGCCTTGATCAGGAATAATGATCGTTTACACTAGATGCTCTAGCCTTCATCAGGAATAATGATCGTTTACACTAGATGCTCTAGCCTTCATCGAGAATAATGATCGTTTCCACTAGATGCTCTAGCCTTCATCAGGAATAATGATTGTTTCCACTCGTTGCTCTAGCCTTCATCAGGAATAATGATTGTTTCCACTAGATGCTCTAGCCTTCATCAGGAATAAATTCCACTAGATGCTCTAGCCTTCATCAGGAATAATGATTGTTTCCACTAGATGCTCTATCCTATCAAGAATCATGATTGTTTCCACTAGATGCTCTAGCCTTCATCATGAATAATGATTGTTTCCACTAGATGCTCTAGCTTTCATCATGAATAATGATTGTTTCCACTTGATGCTCTAGTCTTCATCAGGAATAATGATCGTTTCCACTAGATGCTCTAGCCTCCATCAGGCGTAATGATTGTTTCCACTAGATGATCTAGCCTTCATCAGGAATAATGATTGTTTCCACTAGATGCTCTAGCCTTCATCAGGAATAATGATCGTTTCCACTAGGTGCCCTAGCCTTCATCATGAATAATGATTGTTTCCACTAGATGCTCTAGCCTTCATCAGAAATAATGATTGTTTCCACTAGATGCTCTAGCCTTCATCAGGAATAATGATTGTTTCCACTAGATGCTCTAGCCTTCATCAGGAATAATGATTTTTTCCACTAGATGCTCTAGCCTTCATCAGGAATAATGATTGTTTCCACTAGATGCTCTAGCCTTCATCAGGAATAATGATTGTTTCGACTAGATGCTCTAGCCTTCTTCAGGAATAATGATTGTTTCCACTAGATGCTCTATATACCCTTCATCAAGAATAATGACTGTTTCGACTAGATGCTCTAGCCTTCATCAGGAATAATCATTGTTTCCACTAGAGCCCTAGCCTTGATCAGGAATAATGATTGTTTCCACTAGATGCTCTAGCCTTCATCAGGAATAATGATAGTTTCCACTAGATGCTCTAGCCTTCATCAGGAATAATCATTGTTTCCACTAGATGCTCTATATAGCCTTCATCAAGAATAATGATTGTTTCGACTACATGCTCTAGCCTTCATCAGGAATAATCATTGTTTCCACTAGAGCTCTAGCCTTCATCAGGAATAATGATCGTTTACACTAGATGCTCTAGCCTTCATCAGGAATAATGATCGTTTCCACTAGATGCTCTAGCCTTCATCAGGAATAATGATTGTTTCCACTGGATGCTCTAGCCTTCATCATGAATTCCACTATAGGCTCTAGCCTTCATCAGGAATAATAATTGTTTCCACTAGAGCTCTAGCCTTCATCAGGAATAATGACTGTTTCCACTAGATGCACTAGCCTTCATCAGGAATAATGATCGTTTATACTAGATGCTCTAGCCTTCATCAGGAATAATGATCGTTTACACTAGATGCTCTAGCCTTCATCAGGAATAATGATTGTTTCCACTGGATGCTCTAGCCTTCATCATGAATTCCACTAGAGGCTCTAGCCTTCATCAGGAATAATGATTATTTCCACTAGATGCTCTAGTCTTCATCAGGAATAATGATAGTTTCCACTAGTTGCTCTAGCCTTCATCAGGAATAATGTTTGTTTCCACTAGATGCTCTAGCCTTCATCAAGAATATGATTGTTTCCACTAGATGCTCTAGCCTTCATCAGGAATAATGATTGTTTCCACTCGATGCTCTAGCCTTCATCAGGAATAATGATTGTTTCCACTAGATGCTCTAGCCTTCATCAGGAATAATGTTTGTTTCCACTAGATGCTCTAGCCTTCATCAAGAATAATGATTGTTTCCACTAGATGCTCTAGCCTTCATCAGGAATAATGATTGTTTCCACTAGATGCTCTAGCCTTCATCAGGAATAATGATTGTTTCCACTAGATGCTCTAGCCTATCAAGAATAATGATTGTTTCCACTAGATGCTCTAGCCTTCATCAGGAATAATGATAGTTTCCACTAGACGCTCTAGCCTTCATCAGGAATAATCATTGTTTCCACTAGATGCTCTATATAGCCTTCATCAAGAATAATGATTGTTTCGACTAGATGCTCTAGCCTTCATCAGGAATAATAATTGTTTCCAATAGAGTTCTAGCCTTGATCAGGAATAATGATTGTTTCCACTAGATGCTCTAGCCTTCATCAGGAATAATGATCGTTTCCACTAGGTGCCCTAGCCTTCATCATGAATAATGATTGTTTCCACTAGATGCTCTAGCCTTCATCAGGAATAATGATTGTTTCCACTAGATGCTCTAGCCTTCATCAGGAATAATGATCGTTTCCACTAGGTGCCCTAGCCTTCATCATGAATAATGATTGTTTCCACTGCATGCTCTAGCCTTCATCATGAATTCCACTAGAGGCTCTAGCCTTCATCAGGAATAATGATTATTTCCACTAGTTGCTCTAGCCTTCATCAGGAATAATGTTAGATGCTCTAGTCTTCATCAGGAATAATGATCGTTTCCACTAGTTGCTCTAGCCTTCATCAGGAATAATGTTTGTTTCCACTAGATGCTCTCGCCTTCATCAAGAATAATGATTGTTTCCACTAGATGCTCTAGCCTATCAAGAATAATGATTGTTTCCACTAGGTGCTCTAGCCTTCATCAGGAATAATGATAGTTTCCGCTAGACGCTCTAGCCTTCATCAGGAATAATCATTGTTTCCACTAGATGCTCTATATAGCCTTCATCAAGAATAATGATTGTTTCGACTAGATGCACTAGCCTTCATCAGGAATAATAATTGTTTCCACTAGAGTTCTAGCCTTGATCAGGAATAATGATTGTTTCCACTAGATGCTCTAGCCTTCATCAGGAATAATGATCGTTTCCACTAGGTGCCCTAGCCTTCATCATGAATAATGATTGTTTCCACTAGATGCTCTAGCCTTCATCAGGAATAATAATTGTTTCCACTAGAGCTCTAGCCTTCATCAGGAATAATGACTGTTTCCACTAGATGCTCTAGCCTTCATCAGGAATAATGATCGTTTACACTAGATGCTCTAGCCTTCATCAAGAATAATGATCGTTTCCACTAGATGCTCTAGCCTTCATCAGGAATAATGATTGTTTCCACTAGATGCTCTAGCCTTCATCAGGAATAATGATTGTTTCCACTAGATGCTCTAGCCTTCATCAGGAATATATTCCACTAGATGCTCTAGCCTTCATCAGGAATAATGATTGTTTCCACTAGATGCTCTATCCTATCAAGAATAATGATTGTTTCCACTAGATGCTCTAGCCTTCATCATGAATAATGATTGTTTCCACTAGATGCTCTAGCTTTCATCAGGAATAATGATTGTTTCCACTTGATGCTCTAGTCTTCATCAGGAATAATGATCGTTTCCACTAGTTGCTCTAGCCTCCATCAGGAGTAATGATTGTTTCCACTAGATGATCTAGCCTTCATCAGGAATAATGATTGTTTCCACTAGATGCTCTAGCCTTCATCAGGAATAATGATCGTTTCCACTAGGTGCCCTAGCCTTCATCATGAATAATGATTGTTTCCACTAGATGCTCTAGCCTTCATCAGGAATAATGATTGTTTCCACTAGATACTCTAGCCTTCATCAGGAATAATGATTGTTTCCACTAGATGCTCTAGCCTTCATCAGGAATAATGATTTTTTCCACTAGATGCTCTAGCCTTCATCAGGAATAATGATTGTTTCCACTAGATGCTCTAGCCTTCATCAGGAATAATGATTGTTTCGACTAGATGCTCTAGCCTTCTTCAGGAATAATGATTGTTTCCACTATATGCTCTAGCCTTCATCAGGAATAATGATTGTTTCCACTAGATGCTCTAGCCTTCATCAGGAATAATGATTGTTTCGACTAGATGCTCTAGCCTTCTTCAGGAATAATGATTGTTTCCACTAGATGCTCTATATAGCCTTCATCAAGAATAATGATTGTTTCGACTAGATGCTCTAGCCTTCATCAGGAATAATCATTGTTTCCACTAGAGCCCTAGCCTTGATCAGGAATAATGATTGTTTCCACTAGATGCTCTAGCCTTCATCAGGAATAATGATAGTTTCCACTAGATGCTCTAGCCTTCATCAGGAATAATCATTGTTTCCACTAGATGCTCTATATAGCCTTCATCAAGAATAATGATTGTTTCGACTACATGCTCTAGCCTTCATCAGGAATAATCATTGTTTCCACTAGAGCTCTAGCCTTGATCAGGAATAATGATTGTTTCCACTAGATGCTCTAGCCTTCATCAGGAATAATGATCGTTGACACTAGATGCTCTAGCCTTCATCAGGAATAATGATCGTTTCCACTAGATTCTCTAGCCTTCATCAGGAATAATGATTGTTTCCACTGGATGCTCTAGCCTTCATCATGAATTCCACTAGAGGCTCTAGCCTTCATCAGGAATAATGATTATTTCCACTAGATGCTCTAGTCTTCATCAGGAATAATGATAGTTTCCACTAGTTGCTCTAGCCTTCATCAGGAATAATGTTTGTTTCCACTAGATGCTCTAGCCTTCATCAAGAATATGATTGTTTCCACTAGATGCTCTAGCCTTCATGATTGTTTCCACTAGATGCTCTAGCCTTCATCAGGAATAATGATCGTTGACACTAGATGCTCTAGCCTTCATCAGGAATAATGATCGTTTCTACTAGATGCTCTAGCCTTCATCAGGAATAATGATTGTTTCCACTGGATGCTCTAGCCTTCATCATGAATTCCACTAGAGGCTCTAGCCTTCATCAGGAATAATGATTATTTTTTGCTAGATGCTCTAGTCTTCATCAGGAATAATGATAGTTTCCACTAGTTGCTCTAGCCTTCATCAGGAATAATGTTTGTTTCCACTAGATGCTCTAGCCTTCATCAGGAATAATGATTGTTTCGACTAGATGCTCTAGCCTTCTTCAGGAATAATGATTGTTTCCACTAGATGCTCTATATAGCCTTCATCAAGAATAATGACTGTTTCGACTAGATGCTCTAGCCTTCATCAGGAATAATCATTGTTTCCACTAGAGCCCTAGCCTTGATCAGGAATAATGATTGTTTCCACTAGATGCTCTAGCCTTCATCAGGAATAATGATAGTTTCCACTAGATGCTCTAGCCTTCATCAGGAATAATCATTGTTTCCACTAGATGCTCTATATAGCCTTCATCAAGAATAATGATTGTTTCGACTACATGCTCTAGCCTTCATCAGGAATAATCATTGTTTCCACTAGAGCTCTAGCCTTGAGCAGGAATAATGATTGTTTCCACTAGATGCTCTAGCCTTCATCAGGAATAATGATCGTTTACACTAGATGCTCTAGCCTTCATCAGGAATAATGATCGTTTCCACTAGATGCTCTAGCCTTCATCAGGAATAATGATCATTTCCACTAGATGCTCTAGCCTTCATCAGGAATAATGATTGTTTCCACTGGATGCTCTAGCCTTCATCATGAATTCCACTAGAGGCTCTAGCCTTCATCAGGAATAATGATTATTTCCACTAGATGCTCTAGTCTTCATCAGGAATAATGATAGTTTCCACTAGTTGCTCTAGCCTTCATCAGGAATAATGTTTGTTTCCACTAGATGCTCTAGCCTTCATCAAGAATATGATTGTTTCCACTAGATGCTCTAGCCTTCATCAGGAATAATGATTGTTTCCACTCGATGCTCTAGCCTTCATCAGGAATAATGATTGTTTCCACTAGATGCTCTAGCCTTCATCGGAATAAATTCCACTAGATGCTCTAGCCTTCATCAGGAATAATGATTGTTTCCACTAGATGCTCTATCCTATCAAGAATAATGATTGTTTCCACTAGATGCTCTAGCCTCCATCAGGAATAATGATTGTTTCCACTAGATGCTCTAGCCTTCATCAGGAATTCCACTATAGGCTCTAGCCTTCATCAGGAATAATAATTGTTTCCACTAGAGCTCTAGCCTTCATCAGGAATAATGACTGTTTCCACTAGATGCTCTAGCCTTCATCAGGAATAATGATCGTTTACACTAGATGCTCTAGCCTTCATCAGGAATAATGATTTTTCCACTACATGCTCTAGCCTTCATCAAGAAGAATAATTGTTTCCACTAGAGCTCTAGCCTTGATCAGGAATAATGATTGTTTACACTAGATTCTCTAGCCTTCATCAGGAATAATGATTGTTTCCACTTCATGCTCTAGCCTTCATCAGGAATAAATTCCACTAGATGCTCTAGCCTTCATCAGGAATAATGATTGTTTCCACTAGATGCTCTAGCCTTTATCAGGAATAATGATCGTTTACACTAGATGCTCTAGCCTTCATCAGGAATAATGATTGTTTCCACTTCATGCTCTAGCCTTCATCAGGAATAAATTCCACTAGATGCTCTAGCCTTCATCAGGAATAATGATTGTTTCCACTAGATGCTCTAGCCTTTATCAGGAATAATGATCGTTTACACTAGATGCTCTAGCCTTCATCAGGAATAATGATCGTTTCCACTAGATGCTCTAGCCTTCATCAGGAATAATGATTGTTTCCACTTCATGCTCTAGCCTTCATCAGGAATAAATTCCACTTAGATGCTCTAGCCTTCATCAGGAATAATGATTGTTTCCACTAGATGCTCTATCCTATCAAGAATAATGATTGTTTGCACTAGATGCTCTAGCCTTCATCAGGAATAATGATTGTTTCCACTGGATGCTCTAGCCTTCATCATGAATTCCACTAGAGGCTCTAGCCTTCATCAGGAATAATGATTATTTTTTGCTAGATGCTCTAGTCTTCATCAGGAATAATGATAGTTTCCACTAGTTGCTCTAGCCTTCATCAGGAATAATGTTTGTTTCCACTAGATGCTCTAGCCTTCATCAGGAATAATGATTGTTTCGACTAGATGCTCTAGCCTTCTTCAGGAATAATGATTGTTTCCACTAGATGCTCTATATAGCCTTCATCAAGAATAATGACTGTTTCGACTAGATGCTCTAGCCTTCATCAGGAATAATCATTGTTTCCACTAGAGCCCTAGCCTTGATCAGGAATAATGATTGTTTCCACTAGATGCTCTAGCCTTCATCAGGAATAATGATAGTTTCCACTAGATGCTCTATATAGCCTTCATCAGGAATAATCATTGTTTCCACTAGATGCTCTATATAGCCTTCATCAAGAATAATGATTGTTTCGACTACATGCTCTAGCCTTCATCAGGAATAATCATTGTTTCCACTAGAGCTCTAGCCTTGATCAGGAATAATGATTGTTTCCACTAGATGCTCTAGCCTTCATCAGGAATAATGATCGTTTCCACTAGATGCTCTAGCCTTCATCAGGAATAATGATCGTTTCCACTAGATGCTCTAGCCTTCATCAGGAATAATGATTGTTTCCACTGGATGCTCTAGCCTTCATCATGAATTCCACTAGAGGCTCTAGCCTTCATCAGGAATAATGATTATTTCCACTAGATGCTCTAGTCTTCATCAGGAATAATGATAGTTTCCACTAGTTGCTCTAGCCTTCATCAGGAATAATGTTTGTTTCCACTAGATGCTCTAGCCTTCATCAAGAATATGATTGTTTCCACTAGATGCTCTAGCCTTCATCAGGAATAATGATTGTTTCCACTCGATGCTCTAGCCTTCATCAGGAATAATGATTGTTTCCACTAGATGCTCTAGCCTTCATCAGGAATAAATTCCACTAGATGCTCTAGCCTTCATCAGGAATAATGATTGTTTCCACTAGATGCTCTATCCTATCAAGAATAATGATTGTTTCCACTAGATGCTCTAGCCTCCATCAGGAATAATGATTGTTTCCACTAGATGCTCTAGCCTTCATCAGGAATTCCACTATAGGCTCTAGCCTTCATCAGGAATAATAATTGTTTCCACTAGAGCTCTAGCCTTCATCAGGAATAATGACTGTTTCCACTAGATGCTCTAGCCTTCATCAGGAATAATGATCGTTTACACTAGATGCTCTAGCCTTCATCAGGAATAATGATTTTTCCACTAGATGCTCTAGCCTTCATCATGAATTCCACTAGAGGCTCTAGCCTTCATCAAGAAGAATAATTGTTTCCACTAGAGCTCTAGCCTTCATCAGGAATAATGACTGTTTCCACTAGATGCTCTAGCCTTTATCAGGAATAATGATCGTTTACACTAGATGCTCTAGCCTTCATCAGGAATAATGATCGTTTCCACTAGATGCTCTAGCCTTCATCAGGAATAATGATTGTTTCCACTTCATGCTCTAGCCTTCATCAGGAATAAATTCCACTAGATGCTCTAGCCTTCATCAGGAATAATGATTGTTTCCACTAGATGCTCTATCCTATCAAGAATAATGATTGTTTGCACTAGATGCTCTAGCCTCCATCAGGAATAATGATTGTTTCCACTTGATGCTCTAGCCTTCATCAGGAATAATAATTGTTTCCACTGGATTCTCTAGCCTTAATCATGAATTCCACTAGAGGCTCTAGCCTTCATCAGGAATAATGATTATTTGCACTAGATGCTCTAGCCTTCATCAGGAATAATGATAGTTTCCACTAGTTGCTCTAGCCTTCATCAGGAATAATGATTGTTTCCACTCGATGCTCTAGCCTTCATCAGGAATAATGATTGTTTCCAATAGATGCTCTAGCCTTCATCAGGAATAATGATTGTTTCCACTATATGCTCTATCCTGTCAAGAATAATGATTGTTTCCACTAGATGCTCTAGCCTCCATCAGGAATAATGATTTTTTCCACTAGATGCTCTAGCCTTCATCAGGAATTCCACTATAGGCTCTAGCCTTCATCAGGAATAATAATTGTTTCCACTAGAGCTCTAGCCTTCATCAGGAATAATGACTGTTTCCACTATATGCTCTAGCCTTCATCAGGAATAATGATTGTTTCCACTAGATGCTCTAGCCTATCAAGAATAATGATTGTTTCCACTAGAGCTCTAGCCTTCATCAGGAATAATGACTGTTTCCACTAGATGCTCTAGCCTTCATCAGGAATAATGATCGTTTACACTAGATGCTCTAGCCTTCATCAGGAATAATGATTTTTCCACTACATGCTCTAGCCTTCATCAAGAAGAATAATTGTTTCCACTAGAGCTCTAGCCTTGTCAGGAATAATGATTGTTTACACTAGATTCTCTAGCCTTCATCAGGAATAATGATTGTTTCCACTTCATGCTCTAGCCTTCATCAGGAATAAATTCCACTAGATGCTCTAGCCTTCATCAGGAATAATGATTGTTTCCACTAGATGCTCTAGCCTTTATCAGGAATAATGATCGTTTACACTAGATGCTCTAGCCTTCATCAGGAATAATGATTGTTTCCACTTCATGCTCTAGCCTTCATCAGGAATAAATTCCACTAGATGCTCTAGCCTTCATCAGGAATAATGATTGTTTCCACTAGATGCTCTAGCCTTTATCAGGAATAATGATCGTTTACACTAGATGCTCTAGCCTTCATCAGGAATAATGATCGTTTCCACTAGATGCTCTAGCCTTCATCAGGAATAATGATTGTTTCCACTTCATGCTCTAGCCTTCATCAGGAATAAATTCCACTTAGATGCTCTAGCCTTCATCAGGAATAATGATTGTTTCCACTAGATGCTCTATCCTATCAAGAATAATGATTGTTTGCACTAGATGCTCTAGCCTTCATCAGGAATAATGATTGTTTCCACTGGATGCTCTAGCCTTCATCATGAATTCCACTAGAGGCTCTAGCCTTCATCAGGAATAATGATTATTTTTTGCTAGATGCTCTAGTCTTCATCAGGAATAATGATAGTTTCCACTAGTTGCTCTAGCCTTCATCAGGAATAATGTTTGTTTCCACTAGATGCTCTAGCCTTCATCAGGAATAATGATTGTTTCGACTAGATGCTCTAGCCTTCTTCAGGAATAATGATTGTTTCCACTAGATGCTCTATATAGCCTTCATCAAGAATAATGACTGTTTCGACTAGATGCTCTAGCCTTCATCAGGAATAATCATTGTTTCCACTAGAGCCCTAGCCTTGATCAGGAATAATGATTGTTTCCACTAGATGCTCTAGCCTTCATCAGGAATAATGATAGTTTCCACTAGATGCTCTATATAGCCTTCATCAGGAATAATCATTGTTTCCACTAGATGCTCTATATAGCCTTCATCAAGAATAATGATTGTTTCGACTACATGCTCTAGCCTTCATCAGGAATAATCATTGTTTCCACTAGAGCTCTAGCCTTGATCAGGAATAATGATTGTTTCCACTAGATGCTCTAGCCTTCATCAGGAATAATGATCGTTTCCACTAGATGCTCTAGCCTTCATCAGGAATAATGATCGTTTCCACTAGATGCTCTAGCCTTCATCAGGAATAATGATTGTTTCCACTGGATGCTCTAGCCTTCATCATGAATTCCACTAGAGGCTCTAGCCTTCATCAGGAATAATGATTATTTCCACTAGATGCTCTAGTCTTCATCAGGAATAATGATAGTTTCCACTAGTTGCTCTAGCCTTCATCAGGAATAATGTTTGTTTCCACTAGATGCTCTAGCCTTCATCAAGAATATGATTGTTTCCACTAGATGCTCTAGCCTTCATCAGGAATAATGATTGTTTCCACTCGATGCTCTAGCCTTCATCAGGAATAATGATTGTTTCCACTAGATGCTCTAGCCTTCATCAGGAATAAATTCCACTAGATGCTCTAGCCTTCATCAGGAATAATGATTGTTTCCACTAGATGCTCTATCCTATCAAGAATAATGATTGTTTCCACTAGATGCTCTAGCCTCCATCAGGAATAATGATTGTTTCCACTAGATGCTCTAGCCTTCATCAGGAATTCCACTATAGGCTCTAGCCTTCATCAGGAATAATAATTGTTTCCACTAGAGCTCTAGCCTTCATCAGGAATAATGACTGTTTCCACTAGATGCTCTAGCCTTCATCAGGAATAATGATCGTTTACACTAGATGCTCTAGCCTTCATCAGGAATAATGATTTTTCCACTAGATGCTCTAGCCTTCATCATGAATTCCACTAGAGGCTCTAGCCTTCATCAAGAAGAATAATTGTTTCCACTAGAGCTCTAGCCTTCATCAGGAATAATGATCGTTTACACTAGATGCTCTAGCCTTCATCAGGAATAATGATTGTTTCCACTTCATGCTCTAGCCTTCATCAGGAATAAATTCCACTAGATGCTCTAGCCTTCATCAGGAATAATGATTGTTTCCACTAGATGCTCTATCCTATCAAGAATAATGATTGTTTGCACTAGATGCTCTAGCCTCCATCAGGAATAATGATTGTTTCCACTTGATGCTCTAGCCTTCATCAGGAATAATAATTGTTTCCACTGGATTCTCTAGCCTTAATCATGAATTCCACTAGAGGCTCTAGCCTTCATCAGGAATAATGATTATTTGCACTAGATGCTCTAGCCTTCATCAGGAATAATGATAGTTTCCACTAGTTGCTCTAGCCTTCATCAGGAATAATGATTGTTTCCACTCGATGCTCTAGCCTTCATCAGGAATAATGATTGTTTCCAATAGATGCTCTAGCCTTCATCAGGAATAATGATTGTTTCCACTATATGCTCTATCCTGTCAAGAATAATGATTGTTTCCACTAGATGCTCTAGCCTCCATCAGGAATAATGATTTTTTCCACTAGATGCTCTAGCCTTCATCAGGAATTCCACTATAGGCTCTAGCCTTCATCAGGAATAATAATTGTTTCCACTAGAGCTCTAGCCTTCATCAGGAATAATGACTGTTTCCACTATATGCTCTAGCCTTCATCAGGAATAATGATTGTTTCCACTAGATGCTCTAGCCTATCAAGAATAATGATTGTTTCCACTAGATGCTCTAGCCTTCATCAGGAATAATGATTATTTCCACTAGATGCTCTAGCCTTCATCAGGAATAATGATCGTTTCCACTAGTTGCTCTAGCCTTCATCAGGAATAATGTTTGTTTCCACTAGATGCTCTAGCCTTCATCAAGAATAATGATTGTTTCCACTAGATGCTCTAGCCTTCATCAGGAATAATGATTGTTTCCACTAGATTCTCTAGCCTTCATCAGGAATAAATTCCACCAGATGCTCTAGCCTTCATCAGGAATAATGATAGTTTCCACTAGATGCTCTAGCCTTCATCAGGAATAATCATTGTTTCAACTAGATGCTCTATATAGCCTTCATCAAGAATAATGATTGTTTCGACTCAATGCTCTAGCCTTCATCAGGAATAATCATTGTTTCCACTAGATGCTCTAGCCTTCATCAGGAATAATGATCGTTTACACTAGATGCTCTATCCTTCATCAGGAATAATGATTGTTTCCACTGGATGCTCTAGCCTTCATCATGAATTCCACTATAGGCTCTAGCCTTCATCAGGAATAATAATTGTTTCCACTATAGCTCTAGCCTTCATCAGGAATAATGACTGTTTCCACTAGATGCTCTAGCCTTCATCAGGAATAATGATCGTTTACACTAGATGCTCTAGCCTTCATCAGGAATAATGATCGTTTACACTAGATGCTCTAGCCTTCATCAGGAATAATGATTTTTTCCACTGGATGCTCTAGTCTTCATCATGAATTCCACTAGAGGCTCTAGCCTTCATCAGGAATAATAATTGTTTCCACTAGATGCTCTAGCCTTCATCAGGAATAATGATCGTTTACACTAGATGCTCTAGCCTTCATCAAGAATAATGATCGTTTCTACTAGATGCTCTAGCCTTCATCAGGAATAATGATTGTTTCCACTCGTTGCTCTAGCCTTCATCAGGAATAATGATTGTTTCCACTAGATGCTCTAGCCTTCATCAGGAATAAATTCCACTAGATGCTCTAGCCCTCATCAGGAATAACGATTGTTTCCACTAGATGCTCTATCCTATCAAGAATAATGATTGTTTCCACTAGATGCTCTAGCCTCCATCAGGTATAATGATTGTTTCTACTTGATGCTCTAGCCTTCATCAGGAATAATGATTGTTTCCACTAGATGCTCTAGTCTTCATCAGGAATAATGATCGTTTCCACTAGATGCTCTAGCCTTCACAGGAATAATGATTGTTTCCACTAGATGCTCTAGCCTTCATCAGGAATAATGATTGTTTCCACTAGATGCTCTAGCCTGTATCAGGAATAATGATTGTTTCCACTAGATGCTCTAACCTTCATCTGGTATAATGATATTTTCGACTAGATGCTCTAGCTTTCATCATGAATAATGATTGTTTCCACTAGATGCTCTAGCCTTCATCAAGAATAATGATTGTTTCCACTAGATGCTTTAGCCTTCATCAGGAATAATGATTGTTTCGACTAGATGCTCTAGCCTTCATCAGGAATAATGATTGTTTCCACTAGATGCTCTATAAGCCTTCATCAAGAATAATGATTGTTTCGACTAGCTGCTCTAGCCTTCATCAGCAATAATCATTGTTTCCACTAGAGCTCTAGCCTTGATCAGGAATAATGATTGTTTCCACTAGATGCTATAGCCTTCATCAGGAATAATGATTGTTTCCACTAGATAATCTAGCCTTCATCAGGAATAATGATTGTTTCCACTAGATGCTCTAGTCTTCATCAGGAATAATGATCATTTCCACTAGATGCTCAAGCCTCCATCTGGAACAATGATTGTTTCCACTAGATGATCTAGCCTCCATCAGGAATAATGATAGTTTCCACTAGATGCTCTATCCTCCATCAGGAATAATGATTGTTTCCACTAGATGCTCTAGCCTTCATCAGGAATAATGATCGTTTCCACTAGATGCTCTAGCCTTCATCATGAATAATGATTGTTTCCACTAGATGCTCTAGCTTTCATCAGGAATAATGATTGTTTCCACTAGATGCTCTAGTCTTCATCAGGAATAATGATCGTTTCCACTAGATGCTCTAGCCTCCATCAGGAGTAATGATTGTTTCCACTAGATGATCTAGCCTTCATCAGGAATAATGATTGTTTCTACTAGATGCTCTGGCCTTCATCAGGAATAATGATTGTTTTTAGTAGATGCTCTCAGGAATAATGATTGTTTCCACTAGATGCTCTAGCCTTCATCAGGAATAAAGATTATTTCCACTAGATGATCTAGCCTTCATCAGGAATAATGATTGTTTCCACTAGATGCTCTAGCCTTCATCAGGAATAATGATTATTTCTACTAGATGCTCTAGCATTCATCATGAATAATGATTGTTTTTACTAGATGCTCTAGCCTTCATCAGGAATAATGATTGTTTCCACTAGATGCTCTAGCCTTCATCAGGAATAATGATTGTTTCCACTAGATGCTCTAGCCTTCATCAGGAATAATAATTGTTTCCACTAGAGCTCTAGCCTTCATCAGGAATAAAGATTGTTTCCACTAGATGCTCTAGCCTTCATCAGGAATAATGACTTTTTCCACTAGATGCTCTAGCCCCTTCTTCAGGAATAATGATTGTTTCCACTAGATGCTATAGCCTTCATCTGGTATAATGATATTTTCGACTAGATGCTCTAGCTTTCATCATGAATAATGATTGTTTCCTCTAGCCTTCATCAAGAATAATTATTGTTTCCACTAGATGCTCTAGCCTTCATCAGGAATAATGATTGTTTCGACTAGATGCTCTAGCCTTCATCAGGAATAATGATTGTTTCCACTAGATGCTCTATAAGCCTTCATAAAGAATAATGATTGTTTCGACTAGATGCTCTAGCCTTCATCAGCAATAATCATTGTTTCCACTAGGTGCTCTAGTCTTCATCAGGAATAATGATTGTTTCCACTAGATGCTCTAGTCTTCATCAGGAATAATGATCATTTCCACTAGATGCTCAAGCCTCCATCAGGAACAATGATTGTTTCCACTAGATGATCTAGCCTTCATAAGGAATAATGATTGTTTCCACTAGATGCTCTAGCCTCCATCAGGAATAATGATTGTTTCCACTAGATGCTCTAGCCTCCATCAGGAATAATGATAGTTTCCACTAGATGCTCTATCCTCCATCAGGAATAATGATTGTTTCGACTAGATGCTCTAGCCTCCATCAGGAATAATGATTGTTTCCACTAGATGCTCTAGCCTTCATCAGGAATAATGATCGTTTCCACTAGATGCTCTAGCCTTCATCATGAATAATGATTGTTTCCACTAGATGCTCTAGCTTTCATCAGGAATAATGATTGTTTCCACTAGATGCTCTAGTCTTCATCAGGAATAATGATCGTTTCCACTAGATGCTCTAGCCTCCATCAGGAGTAATGATTGTTTTCACTAGATGATCTAGCCTTGATCAGGAATAATGATTGTTTCTAAAAGATGCTCTAGCCTTCATCAGGAATAATGATTGTTTTTAGTAGATGCTCTCAGGAATAATGATTGTTTCCACTAGATGCTCTAGCCTTCATCAGGAATAATGATTGTTTCCACTAGATGCTCTAGCCTTCATCAGGAATAATGATGATTTCTACTAGATGCTCTAGCCTTCATCATGAATAATGATTGTTTTTACTAGATGCTCTAGCCTTCATCAGGAATAATGATTGTTTCCACTAGATGCTCTAGCCTTCATCAGGAATAATGATTGTTTCCACTAGATGCTCTAGCCTTCATCAGGAATAATAATTGTTTCCACTAGAACTCTAGCCTTCATCAGGAATAAAGATTGTTTCCACTAGATGTTCTAGCCTTCATCAGAAATAATGACTTTTTCCACTAGATGCTCTAGCCCCTTCTTCAGGAATAATGATTGTTTCCACTAGATGCTCTAGCCTTCATCTGGTATAATGATATTTTCGACTAGATGCTCTAGCTTTCATCATGAATAATGATTGTTTCCTCTAGCCTTCATCAAGAATAATGATTGTTTCCACTAGATGCTCTAGCCTTCATCAGGAATAATGATTGTTTCGACTAGATGCTCTAGCCTTCATCAGGAATAATGATTGTTTCCACTAGATGCTCTATAAGCCTTCATCAAGAATAATGATTGTTTCGACTAGATGCTCTAGCCTTCATCAGCAATAATCATTGTTTCCACTAGAGCTCTAGCCTTGATCAGGAATAATGATTGTTTCCACTAGATGCTCTAGCCTTCATCAGGAATAATGATTGTTTCCACTAGGTGCTCTAGTCTTCATCAGGAATAATGATCATTTCCACTAGATGCTCAAGCCTCCATCAGGAACAATGATTGTTTCCACTAGATGATCTAGCCTTCATTAGGATTAATGATTGTTTCCACTAGATGCTCTAGCCTCCATCAGGAATAATGATTGTTTCCACTAGATGCTCTAGCATCCATCAGAAATAATGATAGTTTCCACTAGATACTCTATCTTCCATCAGGAATAATGATTGTTTCGACTAGATGCTCTAGCCTCCATCAGGAATAATGATTGTTTCCATTAGATGCTCTAGCCTTCATCAGGAATAATGATCGTTTCCACTAGATGCTCTAGCCTTCATCATGAATAATGATTGTTTCCACTAGATGCTCTAGCTTTCATTAGGAATAATGATTGATTCCACTAGATGCTCTAGTCTTCATCAGGAATAATGATCGTTTCCACTAGATGCTCTAGCCTCCATCAGGAGTAATGATTGTTTCCACTAGATGATCTAGCCTTCATCAGGAATAATGATCGTTTCAACTAGGTGCCCTAGCCTTCATCATGAATAATGATTGTTTCCACTAGATGCTCTAGCCTTCATCAGGAATAATGATTGTTTCCACTAGAACTCTAGCCTTCATCAGGAATAAAGATTGTTTCCACTAGATGTTCTAGCCTTCATCAGAAATAATGACTTTTTCCACTAGATGCTCTAGCCCCTTCTTCAGGAATAATGATTGTTTCCACTAGATGCTCTAGCCTTCATCTGGTATAATGATATTTTCGACTAGATGCTCTAGCTTTCATCATGAATAATGATTGTTTCCTCTAGCCTTCATCAAGAATAATGATTGTTTCCACTAGATGCTCTAGCCTTCATCAGGAATAATGATTGTTTCGACTAGATGCTCTAGCCTTCATCAGGAATAATGATTGTTTCCACTAGATGCTCTATAAGCCTTCATCAAGAATAATGATTGTTTCGACTAGATGCTCTAGCCTTCATCAGGAATAATGATTGTTTCCACTAGGTGCTCTAGTCTTCATCAGGAATAATGATCATTTCCACTAGATGCTCAAGCCTCCATCAGGAACAATGATTGTTTCCACTAGATGATCTAGCCTTCATTAGGATTAATGATTGTTTCCACTAGATGCTCTAGTCTTCATCAGGAACAATGATTGTTTCCACTAGATGCTCTAGCCTTCATCAGGTATAATAATTGTTTCCACTAGAGCTCTAGCCTTCATCAGGAATAAAGATTGTTTCCACTAGATGCTCTAGCCTTCATCAGGAATAATGACTTTTTCCACTAGATGCTCTAGCCCCTTCATCAGGAATAATGATCGTTTCCAATGATCGTTTCCACTAGTTGCTCTAGCCTTCATCAGGAATAATGTTTGTTTCCACTAGATGCTCTAGCCTTCATCAAGAATAATGATTGTTTCCACTAGATGCTCTAGCCTTCACCAGGAATAATGATTGTTTCCACTTGATGCTCTAGCCTTCATCAGGAATAAATTCCACTAGATGCTCTAGCCTTCATCAGGAATAATGATAGTTTCCACTAGATGCTCTAGCCTTCATCAGGAATAATCATTGTTTCCACTAGATGCTCTATATAGCCTTCATCAAGAATAATGATTGTTTCGACTAGATGCTCTAGCATTCATCAGGAATAATCATTGTTTCCACTAGAGCTCTAGCCTTGATCAGGAATAATCATTGTTTCCACTAGATGCTCTAGCCTTCATCAGGAATAATGATCGTTTCAACTAGGTGCCCTAGCCTTCATCATGAATAATGATTGTTTCCACTAGATGCTCTAGCCTTCATCAGGAATAATGATTGTTTCCACTAGATGCTCTAGTCTTCATCAGGAATAATGATTGTTTCCACAAGATGCTCTAGCCTTCATCAGGAATAATGATTGTTTCCACTAGATGCTCTAGCCTTCATCAGGAATAATGATTGTTTCCACTAGATGCTCTAGCCTTCATCAGGAATAATGATTGTTTCCAGTAGATGCTCTAGCCCTCATCAGGAATAATGATATTTTCTACTAGATGCTCTAGCTTTCATCAGGAATAATGATTGTTTCCACTAGATGCTCTAGCCTTCATCAAGAATAAAGATTGTTTCCACTAGATGCTCTAGCCTTCATCAGGAATAATGATTGTTTAGATTAGATGCTCTAGCCTTCTTCAGGTATAATGATTGTTTCCACTAGATGCTCTATATAGCCTTCATCAAGAATAATGATTGTTTCGAATAGATGATCTAGCCTTCATCAGGAATAATCATTGTTTCCACTAGAGCCCTAGCCTTGATCAGGAATAATGATTGTTTCCACTAGATGCTCTAGCCTTCATCAGGAATAATGATCGTTTCCTATAGATGCTCTAGCCTTCATCATGAATAATGATTGTTTCCACTAGATGCTCTAGCTTTCATCAGGAATAATGATTGTTTCCACTAGATGCTCTAGTCTTCATCATGAATAATGAACGTTTCCATTAGATGCTCTAGCCTCCATCAGGAGTAATGATTGTTTCCACTAGATGATCTAGCCTTCGTCATGAATAATGATTGTTTCTACTAGATGCTCTAGCCTTCATCAGGAATAATGATTGTTTTTAGTAGATGCTCTCATGAATAATGATTGTTTCCACTAAATGCTCTAGCCTTCATCAGGAATAATGATTATTTACACTAGATGATCTAGCCTTCAACAGGAATAATGATTGTTTCCACTAGATGCTCTAGCCTTCATCAGGAATAATGATTATTTCTACTAGATGCTCTAGCCTTCATCATGAATAATGATTGTTTTTACTAGATGCTCTAGCCTTCATCAGGAATAATGATTGTTTCCACTAGATGCTCTAGCCTTCATCAGGAATAATGATTGTTTCCACAAGATGCTCTAGCCTTCATCAGGAATAATAATTGTTTCCACTAGAGCCCTAGCCTTGATCAGGAATAATGATTGTTTCCACTAGATACTCTAGCCTTCATCAGGAATAATGATCGTTTACACTAGATGCTCTAGCCTTCATCAGGAATAATGATCGTTTCCACTAGATGCTCTAGCCTTCATCAGGAATAATGATTGTTTCCACTGGATGCTCTAGCCTATCAAGAATAATGATTGTTTCCACTAGATGCTCTAGCCTTCATCAGGAATTCCACTAGAGTCTCTAGCCTTCATCAGGAATAATGATTATTTCCACTAGATGCTCTAGCCTTCATCAGGAATAATGATCGTTTCCAATAGTTGCTCTATCCTTCATCAGGAATAATGTTTGTTTCCACTAGATGCTCTAGCCTTCAATGATTGTTTCCACTAGATGCTCTAGCCTTCATCAAGAATAATGAATGTTTCCACTAGATGCTCTAGCCTTCATCAGGAATAATGATTGTTTCCACTAGATGCTCTAGCCTTCATCAGGAAAAAAATTCCACTAGATGCTCTAGCCTTCATCAGGCATAATGATAGTTTCCACTAGATGCTCTAGCCTTCATCAGGAATAATCATTGTTTCCACTAGATGCTCTATATAGCCTTCATCAAGAATAATGATTGTTTCGACTACATGCTCTAGCCTTCATCAGGAATAATCATTGTTTCCACTAGAGCTCTAGCCTTGATCAGGAATAATGATTGTTTCCACTAGATGCTCTAGCCTTCATCAGGAATAATGATCGTTTACACTAGATGCTCTAGCCTTCATCAGGAATAATGATTGTTTCCACTAGATGCTCTAGCCTTCATCAGGAATAATGATTGTGTCCGCTAGATGTCTAGCCTTCATCAGGAATAATAATTGTTTCCACTAGAGCTCTAGCCTTCATCAGGAATAATGATCGTTTACACTAGATGCTCTAGCCTTCATCAAGAATAATGATTGTTTCCACTAGATGCTCTAGCCTTCACCAGGAATAATGATTGTTTCCACTTCATGCTCTAGCCTTCATCAGGAATATATTCCACTATATGCTCTAGCCTTCATCAGGAATAATGATAGTTTCCACTAGATGCTCTAGCCTTCATCAGGAATAATCATTGTTTCCACTAGATGCTCTATATAGCCTTCATCAAGAATAATGATTGTTTCGACTAGATGTTCTAGCCTTCATCAGGAATAATCATTGTTTCCACTAGAGCTCTAGCCTTGATCAGGAATAATGATTGTTTCCACTAGATGCTCTAGCCTTCATCAGGAATAATGATCGTTTCAACTAGGTGCCCTAGCCTTCATCATGAATAATGATTGTTTCCACTAGATGCTCTAGCCTTCATCAGGAATAATGATTGTTTCCACTAGATGCTCTAGTCTTCATCAGGAATAATGATTGTTTCCACTAGATGCTCTAGCCTTCATCAGGAATAATGATTGTTTCCACTAGATGCTCTAGCCTTCATCAGGAATAATGATTGTTTCCAGTAGATGCTCTAGCCCTCATCAGGAATAATGATATTTTCTACTAGATGCTCTAGCTTTCATCAGGAATAATGATTGTTTCCACTAGATGCTCTAGCCTTCATCAAGAATAATGATTGTTTCCACTAGATGCTCTAGCCTTCATCAGGAATAATGATTGTTTAGACTAGATGCTCTAGCCTTCTTCAGGTATAATGATTGTTTCAACTAGATGCTCTATATAGCCTTCATCAAGAATAATGATTGTTTCGACTAGATGATCTAGCCTTCATCAGGAATAATCATTGTTTCCACTAGAGTCCTAGCCTTGATCATGAATAATGATTGTTTCCACTAGATGCTCTAGCCTTCATCAGGAATAATGATCGTTTCAACTAGGTGCCCTAGCCTTCATCATGAATAATGATTGTTTCCACTAGATGCTCTAGCCTTCATCAGGAATAATGATTGTTTCCACTAGATGCTCTAGTCTTCATCAGGAATAATGATTGTTTCCACTAGATGCTCTAGCCTTCATCAGGAATAATGATTGTTTCCACTAGATGCTCTAGCCTTCATCAGGAATAATGATTGTTTCCAGTAGATGCTCTAGCCCTCATCAGGAATAATGATATTTTCTACTAGATGCTCTAGCTTTCATCAGGAATAATGATTGTTTCCACTAGATGCTCTAGCCTTCATCAAGAATAATGATTGTTTCCACTAGATGCTCTAGCCTTCATCAGGAATAATCATTGTTTACACTAGATGCTCTAGCCTTCTTCAGGTATAATGATTGTTTCCACTAGATGCTCTAGCCTTCATCAGGAATAATGATCATTTCCTATAGATGCTCTAGCCTTCATCATGAATAATGATTGTTTCCACTAGATGCTCTAGCTTTCATCAGGAATAATGATTGTTTCCACTAGATGCTCTAGTCTTCATCAGGAATAATGTTCGTTACCATTAGATGCTCTAGCCACCATCAGGAGTAATGATTGTTTCCACTAGATGATCTAGCCTTCATCAGGAATAATGATTGTTTCTACTAGATGCTCTAGCCTTCATCAGGAATAATGATTGTTTTTAGTAGATGCTCTCATGAATAATGATTGTTTCCACTAAATGCTCTAGCCTTCATCAGGAATAATGATTATTTACACTAGATGATCTAGCCTTCAACAGGAATAATGATTGTTTCCACTAGATGCTCTAGCCTTCATCAGGAATAATGATTATTTCTATTAGATGCTCTAGCCTTCATCATGAATAATGATTGTTTTTACTAGATGCTCTAGCCTTCATCAGGAATAATGATTGTTTCCACTAGATGCTCTAGCCTTCATCAGGAATAATGATTGTTTCCACAAGATGCTCTAGCCTTCATCAGGAATAATAATTGTTTCCACTAGAGCCCTAGCCTTGATCAGGAATAATGATTGTTTCCACTAGATACTCTAGCCTTCATCAGGAATAATGATCGTTTACACTAGATGCTCTAGCCTTCATCAGGAATAATGATCGTTTCCACTAGATGCTCTAGCCTTCACCAGGAATAATGATTGTTTCCACTTCATGCTCTAGCCTTCATCAGGAATATATTCCACTAGATGCTCTAGCCTTCATCAGGAATAATGATTGTTTCCACTAGATGCTCTAGCCTTCATCAGGAATAATGATTGTGTCCGCTAGATGTCTAGCCTTCATCAGGAATAATGATTGTTTCCACTTCATGCTCTAGCCTTCATCAGGAATATATTCCACTAGATGCTCTAGCCTTCATCAGGAATAATGATAGTTTCCACTAGATGCTCTAGCCTTCATCAGGAATAATCATTGTTTCCAGTAGATGCTCTAGCCCTCATCAGGAATAATGATATTTTCTACTAGATGCTCTAGCTTTCATCAGGAATAATGATTGTTTCCACTAGATGCTCTAGCCTTCATCAAGAATAATGATTGTTTCCACTAGATGCTCTAGCCTTCATCAGGAATAATGATTGTTTAGACTAGATGCTCTAGCCTTCTTCAGGTATAATGATTGTTTCCACTAGATGCTCTATATAGCCTTCATCAAGAATACTGATTGTTTCGACTAGATGATCTAGCCTTCATCAGGAATAATCATTGTTTCCACTAGAACCCTAGCCTTGATCATGAATAATGATTGTTTCCACTAGATGCTCTAGCCTTCATCAGGAATAATGATCATTTCCTATAGATGCTCTAGCCTTCATCATGAATAATGATTGTTTCCACTAGATGCTCAAGTCTTCATCAGGAATAATGTTCGTTTCCATTAGATGCTCTAGCCACCATCAGGAGTAATGATTGTTTCCACTAGATGATCTAGCCTTCATCAGGAATAATGATTGTTTCTACTAGATGCTCTAGCCTTCATCAGGAATAATGATTGTTTTTAGTAGATGCTCTCATGAATAATGATTGTTTCCACTAAATGCTCTAGCCTTCATCAGGAATAATGATTATTTACACTAGATGATCTAGCCTTCAACAGGAATAATGATTGTTTCCACTAGATGCTCTAGCCTTCATCAGGAATAATGATTATTTCTATTAGATGCTCTAGCCTTCATCATGAATAATGATTGTTTTTACTAGATGCTCTAGCCTTCATCAGGAATAATGATTGTTTCCACTAGATGCTCTAGCCTTCATCAGGAATAATGATTGTTTCCACAAGATGCTCTAGCCTTCATCAGGAATAATAATTGTTTCCACTAGAGCCCTAGCCTTGATCAGGAATAATGATTGTTTCCACTAGATACTCTAGCCTTCATCAGGAATAATGATCGTTTACACTAGATGCTCTAGCCTTCATCAGGAATAATGATCGTTTCCACTAGATGCTCTAGCCTTCACCAGGAATAATGATTGTTTCCACTTCATGCTCTAGCCTTCATCAGGAATATATTCCACTAGATGCTCTAGCCTTCATCAGGAATAATGATTGTTTCCACTAGATGCTCTAGCCTTCATCAGGAATAATGATTGTGTCCGCTAGATGTCTAGCCTTCATCAGGAATAATGATTGTTTCCACTTCATGCTCTAGCCTTCATCAGGAATATATTCCACTAGATGCTCTAGCCTTCATCAGGAATAATGATAGTTTCCACTAGATGCTCTAGCCTTCATCAGGAATAATCATTGTTTCCAGTAGATGCTCTAGCCCTCATCAGGAATATTGATATTTTCTACTAGATGCTCTAGCTTTCATCAGGAATAATGATTGTTTCCACTAGATGCTCTAGCCTTCATCAAGAATAATGATTGTTTCCACTAGATGCTCTAGCCTTCATCAGGAATAATGATTGTTTAGACTAGATGCTCTAGCCTTCTTCAGGTATAATGATTGTTTCCACTAGATGCTCTATATAGCCTTCATCAAGAATACTGATTGTTTCGACTAGATGATCTAGCCTTCATCAGGAATAATCATTGTTTCCACTAGAACCCTAGCCTTGATCATGAATAATGATTGTTTCCACTAGATGCTCTAGCCTTCATCAGGAATAATGATCATTTCCTATAGATGCTCTAGCCTTCATCATGAATAATGATTGTTTCCACTAGATGCTCTAGTCTTCATCAGGAATAATGTTCGTTTCCATTAGATGCTCTAGCCACCATCAGGAGTAATGATTGTTTCCACTAGATGATCTAGCCTTCATCAGGAATAATGATTGTTTCTACTAGATGCTCTAGCCTTCATCAGGAATAATGATTGTTTTTAGTAGATGCTCTCATGAATAATGATTGTTTCCACTAAATGCTCTAGCCTTCATCAGGAATAATGATTATTTACACTAGATGATCTAGCCTTCAACAGGAATAATGATTGTTTCCACTAGATGCTCTAGCCTTCATCAGGAATAATGATTATTTCTATTAGATGCTCTAGCCTTCATCATGAATAATGATTGTTTTTACTAGATGCTCTAGCCTTCATCAGGAATAATGATTGTTTCCACTAGATGCTCTAGCCTTCATCAGGAATAATGATTGTTTCCACAAGATGCTCTAGCCTTCATCAGGTATAATGATCGTTTACACTAGATGCTCTAGCCTTCATCAGGAATAATGATCGTTTCCACTAGATGCTCTAGCCTTCACCAGGAATAATGATTGTTTCCACTTCATGCTCTAGCCTTCATCAGGAATATATTCCACTAGATGCTCTAGCCTTCATCAGGAATAATGATTGTTTCCACTAGATGCTCTAGCCTTCATCAGGAATAATGATTGTGTCCGCTAGATGTCTAGCCTTCATCAGGAATAATAATTGTTTCCACTAGAGCTCTAGCCTTCATCAGGAATAATCATTGTTTCCACTAGATGCTCTATATAGCCTTCATCAAGAATAATGATTGTTTCGACTAGATGTTCTAGCCTTCATCAGGAATAATCATTGTTTCCACTAGAGCTCTAGCCTTGATCAGGAATAATGATTGTTTCCACTAGATGCTCTAGCCTTCATCAGGAATAATGATCGTTTCAACTAGGTGCCCTAGCCTTCATCATGAATAATGATTGTTTCCAATAGATGCTCTAGCCTTCATCAGGAATAATGATTGTTTCCACTAGATGCTCTAGTCTTCATCAGGAATAATGATTGTTTCCACTAGATGCTCTAGCCTTCATCAGGAATAATGATTGTTTCCACTAGATGCTCTAGCCTTCATCAGGAATAATGATTGTTTCCAGTAGATGCTCTAGCCCTCATCAGGAATAATGATATTTTCTACTAGATGCTCTAGCTTTCATCAGGAATAATGATTGTTTCCACTAGATGCTCTAGCCTTCATCAAGAATAATGATTGTTTCCACTAGATGCTCTAGCCTTCATCAGGAATAATGATTGTTTAGACTAGATGCTCTAGCCTTCTTCAGGTATAATGATTGTTTCCACTAGATGCTCTATATAGCCTTCATCAAGAATAATGATTGTTTCGACTAGATGATCTAGCCTTCATCAGGAATAATCATTGTTTCCACTAGAGCCCTAGCCTTGATCATGAATAATGATTGTTTCCACTAGATGCTCTAGCCTTCATCAGGAATAATGATCGTTTCAACTAGGTACCCTAGCCTTCATCATGAATAATGATTGTTTCCACTAGATGCTCTAGCCTTCATCAGGAATAATGATTGTTTCCACTAGATGCTCTAGTCTTCATCAGGAATAATGATTGTTTCCACTAGATGCTCTAGCCTTCATCAGGAATAATGATTGTTTCCACTAGATGCTCTAGCCTTCATCAGGAATAATGATTGTTTCCAGTAGATGCTCTAGCCCTCATCAGGAATAATGATATTTTCTACTAGATGCTCTAGCTTTCATCAGGAATAATGATTGTTTCCACTAGATGCTCTAGCCTTCATCAAGAATAATGATTGTTTCCACTAGATGCTCTAACCTTCATCAGGAATAATGATTGTTTAGACTAGATGCTCTAGCCTTCTTCAGGTATAATGATTGTTTCCACTAGATGCTCTATATAGCCTTCATCAAGAATAATGATTGTTTCGACTAGATGATCTAGCCTTCATCAGGAATAATCATTGTTTCCACTAGAGCCCTAGCCTTGATCATGAATAATGATTGTTTCCACTAGATGCTCTAGCCTTCATCAGGAATAATGATCATTTCCTATAGATGCTCTAGCCTTCATCATGAATAATGATTGTTTCCACTAGATGCTCTAGCTTTCATCAGGAATAATGATTGTTTCCACTAGATGCTCTAGTCTTCATCAGGAATAATGTTCGTTATCATTAGATGCTCTAGCCTCCATCAGGAGTAATGATTGTTTCCACAAGATGATCTAGCCTTCATCAGGAATAATGATTGTTTCTACTAGATGCTCTAGCCTTCATCAGGAATAATGATTGTTTTTAGTAGATGCTCTCATGAATAATGATTGTTTCCACTAAATGCTCTAGCCTTCATCAGGAATAATGATTATTTACACTAGATGATCTAGCCTTCAACAGGAATAATGATTGTTTCCACTAGATGCTCTAGCCTTCATCAGGAATAATGATTATTTCTATTAGATGCTCTAGCCTTCATCATGAATAATGATTGTTTTTACTAGATGCTCTAGCCTTCATCAGGAATAATGATTGTTTCCACTAGATGCTCTAGCCTTCATCAGGAATAATGATTGTTTCCACAAGATGCTCTAGCCTTCATCAGGAATAATAATTGTTTCCACTAGAGCCCTAGCCTTGATCAGGAATAATGATTGTTTCCACTAGATACTCTAGCCTTCATCAGGAATAATGATCGTTTACACTAGATGCTCTAGCCTTCATCAGGAATAATGATCGTTTCCACTAGATGCTCTAGCCTTCATCAGGAATAATGATTGTTTCCACTGGATGCTCTAGCCTATCAAGAATAATGTTGTTTCCACTAGATGCTCTAGCCTTCATCAGGAATTCCACTAGAGGCTCTAGCCTTCATCAGGAATAATGATTATTTCCACTAGATGCTCTAGCCTTCATCAGGAATAATGATCGTTTCCAATAGTTGCTCTATCCTTCATCAGGAATAATGTTTGTTTCCACTAGATGCTCTAGCCTTCAATGATTGTTTCCACTAGATGCTCTAGCCTTCATCAGGAATAATGAATGTTTCCACTAGATGCTCTAGCCTTCATCAGGAATAATGATTGTTTCCACTAGATGCTCTAGCCTTCATAAGGAAAAAATTCCACTAGATGCTCTAGCCTTCATCAGGGATAATGATAGTTTCCACTAGATGCTCTAGCCTTCATCAGGAATAATCATTGTTTCCACTAGATGCTCTATATAGCCTTCATCAAGAATAATGATTGTTTCGACTACATGCTCTAGCCTTCATCAGGAATGATCATTGTTTCCACTAGAGCTCTAGCCTTGATCAGGAATAATGATTGTTTCCACTAGATGCTCTAGCCTTCATCAGGAATAATGATTGTTTCCACTAGATGCTCTAGCCTTCATCAGGAATAATGATTGTGTCTGCTAGATGTCTAGCCTTCATCAGGAATAATAATTGTTTCCACTAGAGCTCTAGCCTTCATCAGGAATAATGATCGTTTACACTAGATGCTCTAGCCTTCATCAGGAATAATGATTGTTTCCACTGGATGCTCTAGCCTTCATCATGAATTCCACTAGAGGCTCTAGCCTTCATCAGGAATAATGATTATTTCCACTAGATGCTCTAGCCTTCATCAGGAATAATGATAGTTTCCTCTAGTTGCTATATCCTTCATCAGGAATAATGTTTGTTTCCACTAGATGCTCTAGCCTTCATCAAGAATAATGATTGTTTCCACTAGATGCTCTAGTCTTCATCAGGAATAATGATTGTTTCCACTCGATGCTCTAGCCTTCATCAGGAATAATGATTGTTTCCATAAGATGCTCTAGCCTTCATCAGGAATAAATTCCACTAGATGCTCTAGCCTTCGTCAGGAATAATGATTGTTTCCACTAGATGCTCTATCCTATCAAGAATAATGATTGTTTCCACTAGATGCTCTAGCCTCCATCAGAAATAATGATTGTTTCCACTAGATGCTCTAGCCTTCATCAGGAATTCCACTATAGGCTCTAGCCTTCATCAGGAATAATAATTGTTTCCACTAGAGCTCTAGCCTTCATCAGGAATAATGACTGTTTCCACTAGATGCTCTAGCCTTCATCAGGAATAATGATCGTTTACACTAGATGCTCTAGCCTTCATCAGGAATAATGATCGTTTACACTAGATGCTCTAGCCTTCATCAGGAATAATGATTGTTTCCACTAGATGCTCTAGCCTTCATCATGAATTCCACTAGAGGCTCTAGCCTTCATCAGGAATAATAATTGTTTCCACTAGAGCTCTAGCCTTCATCAGGAATAATGACTGTTTCCACTAGATGCTCTAGCCTTCATCAGAAATAATGATCGTTTACACTAGATGCTCTAGCCCTCATCAGGAATAATGATCATTTCCACTAGATGCTCTAGCCTTCATCAGGAATAATGATTGTTTCCACTCGATGCTCTAGCCTTCATCAGGAATAATGACTGTTTCCACTAGATGCTCTAGCCTTCATCAGGAATAAATTCCTCTAGATGCTCTAGCCTTCATCAGGAATAATGATTGTTTCCACTGGATGCTCTAGCCTTCATCATGAATTCCACTAGAGGCTCTAGCCTTCATCAGGAATAATGATTATTTCCACTACATGCTCTAGCCTTCATCAGGAATAATGATTGTTTCCACTAGATGCTCTAGTCTTCATCAGGAATAATGATTGTTTCCACTAGATGCTCTAGCCTTCATCAGGAATAATGATTGTTTCCACTAGATGCTCTAGCCTTCATCAGGAATAATGATTGTTTCCAGTAGATGCTCTAGCCCTCATCAGGAATAATGATATTTTCTACTAGATGCTCTAGCTTTCATCAGGAATAATGATTGTTTCCACTAGATGCTCTAGCCTTCATCAAGAATAATGATTGTTTCCACTAGATGCTCTAGCCTTCATCAGGAATAATGATTGTTTAGACTAGATGCTCTAGCCTTCTTCAGGTATAATGATTGTTTCCACTAGATGCTCTATATAGCCTTCATCAAGAATAATGATTGTTTCGACTAGATGCTCTAGCCTTCATCAGGAATAATCATTGTTTCCACTAGAGCTCTAGCCTTGATCAGGAATAATGATTGTTTCCACTAGATGCTCTAGCCTTCATCAGGAATAATGATCGTTTCAACTAGGTGCCCTAGCCTTCATCATGAATAATGATTGTTTCCACTAGATGCTCTAGCCTTCATCAGGAATAATGATTGTTTCCACTAGATGCTCTATTCTTCATCAGGAATAATGATTGTTTCCACTAGATGCTCTAGCCTTCATCAGGAATAATGATTGTTTCCACTAGATGCTCTAGCCTTCATCAGGAATAATGATTGTTTCCACTAGATGCTCTAGCCTTCATCAGGAATAATGATTGTTTCCAGTAGATGCTCTAGCCCTCATCAGGAATAATGATATTTTCTACTAGATGCTCTAGCTTTCATCAGGAATAATGATTGTTTCCACTAGATGCTCTAGCCTTCATCAAGAATAATGATTGTTTCCACTAGATGCTCTAGCCTTCATCAGGAATAATGATTGTTTAGACTAGATGCTCTAGCCTTCTTCAGGTATAATGATTGTTTCCACTAGATGCTCTATATAGCCTTCATCAAGAATAATGATTGTTTCGACTAGATGATCTAGCCTTCATCAGGAATAATCATTGTTTCCACTAGAGCCCTAGCCTTGATCAGGAATAATGATTGTTTCCACTAGATGCTCTAGCCTTCATCAGGAATAATGATCGTTTCCATTAGATGCTCTAGCCTCCATCAGGAGTAATGATTGTTTCCACTAGATGATCTAGCCTTCATCAGGAATAATGATTGTTTCTACTAGATGCTCTAGCCTTCATCAGGAATAATGATTGTTTTTAGTAGATGCTCTCATGAATAATGATTGTTTCCACTAAATGCTCTAGCCTTCATCAGGAATAATGATTATTTACACTAGATGATCTAGCCTTCAACAGGAATAATGATTGTTTCCACTAGATACTCTAGCCTTCATCAGGAATAATGATTATTTCTACTAGATGCTCTAGCCTTCATCATGAATAATGATTGTTTTTACTAGATGCTCTAGCCTTCATCAGGAATAATGATTGTTTCCACTAGATGCTCTAGCCTTCATCAGGAATAATGATTGTTTCCACAAGATGCTCTAGCCTTCATCAGGAATAATAATTGTTTCCACTAGAGCCCTAGCCTTGATCAGGAATAATGATTGTTTCCACTAGATACTCTAGCCTTCATCAGGAATAATGATCGTTTACACTAGATGCTCTAGCCTTCATCAGGAATAATGATCGTTTCCACTAGATGCTCTAGCCTTCATCAGGAATAATGATTGTTTCCACTGGATGCTCTAGCCTATCAAGAATAATGATTGTTTCCACTAGATGCTCTAGCCTTCATCTGGAATTCCACTAGAGGCTCTAGCCTTCATCAGGAATAATGATTATTTCCACTAGATGCTCTAGCCTTCATCAGGAATAATGATCGTTTCCTATAGTTGCTCTATCCTTCATCAGGAATAATGTTTGTTTCCACTTGATGCTCTAGCCTTCAATGATTGTTTCCACTAGATGCTCTAGCCTTCATCATGAATAATGATTGTTTCCACTAGATGCTCTAGCCTTCATCAGGAATAATGATTGTTTCCACTAGATGCTCTAGCCTTCATCAGCACTAGATGCTCTAGCCTTCATCAGGCATAATGATAGTTTCCACTAGATGCTCTAGCCTTCATCAGGAATAATCATTGTTTCCACTAGATGCTCTATATAGTCTTCATCAAGAATAATGATTGTTTCGACTACATGCTCTAGCCTTCATCAGGAATAATCATTGTTTCCACTAGAGCTCTAGCCTTGATCAGGAATAATGATTGTTTCCACTAGATGCTCTAGCCTTCATCAGGAATAATGATTGTTTCCACTAGATGCTCTAGCCTTCATCAGGAATAATGATTGTTTCCACTAGATGCTCTAGCCTTCATCAGGAATAATGATTGTGTCCGCTAGATGTCTAGCCTTCATCAGGAATAATAATTGTTTCCACTAGAGCTCTAGCCTTCATCAGGAATAATGATCGTTTACACTAGATGCTCTAGCCTTCATCAAGAATAATGATTGTTTCCACTAGATGCTCTAGCCTTCACCAGGAATAATGATTGTTTCCACTTCATGCTCTAGCCTTCATCAGGAATAAATTCCACTAGATGCTCTAGCCTTCATCAGGAATAATGATAGTTTCCACTAGATGCTCTAGCCTTCATCAGGAATAATGATCGTTTACACTAGATGCTCTAGCCCTCATCAGGAATAATGATCGTTTCCACTAGATGCTCTAGCCTTCATCAGGAATAATGATTGTTTCCACTCGATGCTCTAGCCTTCATCAGGAATAATGACTGTTTCCACTAGATGCTCTAGCCTTCATCAGGAATAAATTCCTCTAGATGCTCTAGCCTTCATCAGGAATAATGATTGTTTCCACTGGATGCTCTAGCCTTCATCATGAATTCCACTAGAGGCTCTAGCCTTCATCAGGAATAATGATTATTTCCACTACATGCTCTAGCCTTCATCAGGAATAATGATTGTTTCCACTAGATGCTCTAGTCTTCATCAGGAATAATGATTGTTTCCACTAGATGCTCTAGCCTTCATCAGGAATAATGATTGTTTCCACTAGATGCTCTAGCCTTCATCAGGAATAATGATTGTTTCCAGTAGATGCTCTAGCCCTCATCAGGAATAATGATATTTTCTACTAGATGCTCTAGCTTTCATCAGGAATAATGATTGTTTCCACTAGATGCTCTAGCCTTCATCAAGAATAATGATTGTTTCCACTAGATGCTCTAGCCTTCATCAGGAATAATGATTGTTTAGACTAGATGCTCTAGCCTTCTTCAGGTATAATGATTGTTTCCACTAGATGCTCTATATAGCCTTCATCAAGAATAATGATTGTTTCGACTAGATGCTCTAGCCTTCATCAGGAATAATCATTGTTTCCACTAGAGCTCTAGCCTTGATCAGGAATAATGATTGTTTCCACTAGATGCTCTAGCCTTCATCAGGAATAATGATCGTTTCAACTAGGTGCCCTAGCCTTCATCATGAATAATGATTGTTTCCACTAGATGCTCTAGCCTTCATCAGGAATAATGATTGTTTCCACTAGATGCTCTAGTCTTCATCAGGAATAATGATTGTTTCCACTAGATGCTCTAGCCTTCATCAGGAATAATGATTGTTTCCACTAGATGCTCTAGCCTTCATCAGGAATAATGATTGTTTCCACTAGATGCTCTAGCCTTCATCAGGAATAATGATTGTTTCCAGTAGATGCTCTAGCCCTCATCAGGAATAATGATATTTTCTACTAGATGCTCTAGCTTTCATCAGGAATAATGATTGTTTCCACTAGATGCTCTAGCCTTCATCAAGAATAATGATTGTTTCCACTAGATGCTCTAGCCTTCATCAGGAATAATGATTGTTTAGACTAGATGCTCTAGCCTTCTTCAGGTATAATGATTGTTTCCACTAGATGCTCTATATAGCCTTCATCAAGAATAATGATTGTTTCGACTAGATGATCTAGCCTTCATCAGGAATAATCATTGTTTCCACTAGAGCCCTAGCCTTGATCAGGAATAATGATTGTTTCCACTAGATGCTCTAGCCTTCATCAGGAATAATGATCGTTTCCATTAGATGCTCTAGCCTCCATCAGGAGTAATGATTGTTTCCACTAGATGATCTAGCCTTCATCAGGAATAATGATTGTTTCTACTAGATGCTCTAGCCTTCATCAGGAATAATGATTGTTTTTAGTAGATGCTCTCATGAATAACGATTGTTTCCACTAAATGCTCTAGCCTTCATCAGGAATAATGATTATTTACACTAGATGATCTAGCCTTCAACAGGAATAATGATTGTTTCCACTAGATACTCTAGCCTTCATCAGGAATAATGATTATTTCTACTAGATGCTCTAGCCTTCATCATGAATAATGATTGTTTTTACTAGATGCTCTAGCCTTCATCAGGAATAATGATTGTTTCCACTAGATGCTCTAGCCTTCATCAGGAATAATGATTGTTTCCACAAGATGCTCTAGCCTTCATCAGGAATAATAATTGTTTCCACTAGAGCCCTAGCCTTGATCAGGAATAATGATTGTTTCCACTAGATACTCTAGCCTTCATCAGGAATAATGATCGTTTACACTAGATGCTCTAGCCTTCATCAGGAATAATGATCGTTTCCACTAGATGCTCTAGCCTTCATCAGGAATAATGATTGTTTCCACTGGATGCTCTAGCCTATCAAGAATAATGATTGTTTCCACTAGATGCTCTAGCCTTCATCTGGAATTCCACTAGAGGCTCTAGCCTTCATCAGGAATAATGATTATTTCCACTAGATGCTCTAGCCTTCATCAGGAATAATGATCGTTTCCTATAGTTGCTCTATCCTTCATCAGGAATAATGTTTGTTTCCACTTGATGCTCTAGCCTTCAATGATTGTTTCCACTAGATGCTCTAGCCTTCATCATGAATAATGATTGTTTCCACTAGATGCTCTAGCCTTCATCAGGAATAATGATTGTTTCCACTAGATGCTCTAGCCTTCATCAGCACTAGATGCTCTAGCCTTCATCAGGCATAATGATAGTTTCCACTAGATGCTCTAGCCTTCATCAGGAATAATCATTGTTTCCACTAGATGCTCTATATAGTCTTCATCAAGAATAATGATTGTTTCGACTACATGCTCTAGCCTTCATCAGGAATAATCATTGTTTCCACTACAGCTCTAGCCTTGATCAGGAATAATGATTGTTTCCACTAGATGCTCTAGCCTTCATCAGGAATAATGATTGTTTCCACTAGATGCTCTAGCCTTCATCAGGAATAATGATTGTGTCCGCTAGATGTCTAGCCTTCATCAGGAATAATAATTGTTTCCACTAGAGCTCTAGCCTTCATCAGGAATAATGATCGTTTACACTAGATGCTCTAGCCTTCATCAAGAATAATGATTGTTTCCACTAGATGCTCTAGCCTTCACCAGGAATAATGATTGTTTCCACTTCATGCTCTAGCCTTCATCAGGAATAAATTCCACTAGATGCTCTAGCCTTCATCAGGAATAATGATAGTTTCCACTAGATGCTCTAGCCTTCATCAGGAATAATCATTGTTTCCACTAGATGCTCTATATAGCCTTCATCAAGAATAATGATTGTTTCGACTAGATGTTCTAGCCTTCATCAGGAATAATCATTGTTTCCACTAGAGCTCTAGCCTTGATCAGGAATAATGATTGTTTCCACTAGATGCTCTAGCTTTCATCAGGAATAATGATCGTTTCAACTAGGTGCCCTAGCCTTCATCATGAATAATGATTGTTTCCACTAGATGCTCTAGCCTTCATCAGGAATAATGATTGTTTCCATTAGATGCTCTAGTCTTCATCAGGAATAATGATTGTTTCCACTAGATGCTCTAGCCTTCATCAGGAATAATGATTGTTTCCACTAGATGCTCTAGCCTTCATCAGGAATAATGATTGTTTCCACTAGATGCTCTAGCCTTCATCAGGAATAATGATTGTTTCCAGTAGATGATCTAGACCTCATCAGGAATAATGATATTTTCTACTAGATGCTCTAGCTTTCATCAGGAATAATGATTGTTTCCACTAGATGCTCTAGCCTTCATCAAGAATAATGATTGTTTCCACTAGATGCTCTAGCCATCATCAGGAATAATGATTGTTTAGACTAGATGCTCTAGCCTTCTTCAGGTATAATGATTGTTTCCACTAGATGCTCTATATAGCCTTCATCAAGAATAATGATTGTTTCGACTAGATGATCTAGCCTTCATCAGGAATAATCATTGTTTCCACTAGAGCCCTAGCCTTGATCAGGAATAATGATTGTTTCCACTAGATGCTCTAGCCTTCATCAGGAATAATGATTGTTTCCACTAGATGCTCTAGCCTTCATCAGGAATAATGATTGTTTCCAGTAGATGCTCTAGCCCTCATCAGGAATAATGATATTTTCTACTAGATGCTCTAGCTTTCATCAGGAATAATGATTGTTTCCACTAGATGCTCTAGCCTTCATCAAGAATAATGATTGTTTCCACTAGATGCTCTAGCCATCATCAGGAATAATGATTGTTTAGACTAGATGCTCTAGCCTTCTTCAGGTATAATGATTGTTTCCACTAGATGCTCTATATAGCCTTCATCAAGAATAATGATTGTTTCGACTAGATGATCTAGCCTTCATCAGGAATAATCATTGTTTCCACTAGAGCCCTAGCCTTGATCAGGAATAATGATTGTTTCCACTAGATGCTCTAGCCTTCATCAGGAATAATGATCGTTTCCTATAGATGCTCTAGCCTTCATCATGAATAATGATTGTTTCCACTAGATGCTCTAGCTTTCATCAGGAATAATGATTGTTTCCACTAGATGCTCTAGTCTTCATCAGGAATAATGATCGTTTCCATTAGATGCTCTAGCCTCCATCAGGAGTAATGATTGTTTCCACTAGATGATCTAGCCTTCATCAGGAATAATGATTGTTTCTACTAGATGCTCTAGCCTTCATCAGGAATAATGATTGTTTTTAGTAGATGCTCTCATGAATAATGATTGTTTCCACTAAATGCTCTAGCCTTCATCAGGAATAATGATTATTTACACTAGATGATCTAGCCTTCAACAGGAATAATGATTGTTTCCACTAGATACTCTAGCCTCCATCAGGAATAATGATTATTTCTACTAGATGCTCTAGCCTTCATCATGAATAATGATTGTTTTTACTAGATGCTCTAGCCTTCATCAGGAATAATGATTGTTTCCACTAGATGCTCTAGCCTTCATCAGGAATAATGATTGTTTCCACAAGATGCTCTAGCCTTCATCAGGAATAATAATTGTTTCCACTAGAGCCCTAGCCTTGATCAGGAATAATGATTGTTTCCACTAGATACTCTAGCCTTCATCAGGAATAATGATCGTTTACACTAGATGCTCTAGCCTTCATCAGGAATAATGATCGTTTCCACTAGATGCTCTAGCCTTCATCAGGAATAATGATTGTTTCCACTGGATGCTCTAGCCTATCAAGAATAATGATTGTTACACTAGATGCTCTAGCCTTCATCTGGAATTCTACTAGAGGCTCTAGCCTTCATCAGGAATAATGATTATTTCCACTAGATGCTCTAGCCTTCATCAGGAATAATGATCGTTTCCAATAGTTGCTCTATCCTTCATCAGGAATAATGTTTGTTTCCACTAGATGCTCTAGCCTTCAATGATTGTTTCCACTAGATGCTCTAGCCTTCATCATGAATAATGATTGTTTCCACTAGATGCTCTAGCCTTCATCAGGAATAATGATTGTTTCCACTAGATGCTCTAGCCTTCATCAGGAAAAAATTCCACTAGATGCTCTAGCCTTCATCAGGCATAATGATAGTTTCAACTAGGTGCCCTAGCCTTCATCATGAATAATGATTGTTTCCACTAGATGCTCTAGCCTTCATCAGGAATAATGATTGTTTCCACTAGATGCTCTAGTCTTCATCAGGAATAATGATTGTTTCCACTAGATGCTCTAGCCTTCATCAGGAATAATGATTGTTTCCACTAGATGCTCTAGCCTTCATCAGGAATAATGATTGTTTCCACTAGATGCTCTAGCCTTCATCAGGAATAATGATTGTTTCCAGTAGATGCTCTAGCCCTCATCAGGAATAATGATATTTTCTACTAGATGCTCTAGCTTTCATCAGGAATAATGATTGTTTCCACTAGATGCTCTAGCCTTCATCAAGAATAATGATTGTTTCCAATAGATGCTCTAGCCTTCATCAGGAATAATGATTGTTTAGACTAGATGCTCTAGCCTTCTTCAGGTATAATGATTGTTTCCACTAGATGCTCTATATAGCCTTCATCAAGAATAATGATTGTTTCGACTAGATGATCTAGCCTTCATCAGGAATAATCATTGTTTCCACTAGAGCCCTAGCCTTGATCAGGAATAATGATTGTTTCCACTAGATGCTCTAGCCTTCATCAGGAATAATGATCGTTTCCTTTAGATGCTCTAGCCTTCATCATGAATAATGATTGTTTCCACTAGATGCTCTAGCTTTCATCAGGAATAATGTTTGTTTCCACTAGATGCTCTAGTCTTCATCAGGAATAATGATCGTTTCCATTAGATGCTCTAGCCTCCATCAGGAGTAATGATTGTTTCCACTAGATGATCTAGCCTTCATCAGGAATAATGATTGTTTCTACTAGATGCTCTAGCCTTCATCAGGAATAATGATTGTTTTTAGTAGATGCTCTCATGAATAATGATTGTTTCCACTAAATGCTCTAGCCTTCATCAGGAATAATGATTATTTACACTAGATGATCTAGCCTTCAACAGGAATAATGATTGTTTCCACTAGATACTCTAGCCTTCATCAGGAATAATGATTATTTCTACTAGATGCTCTAGCCTTCATCATGAATAATGATTGTTTTTACTAGATGCTCTAGCCTTCATCAGGAATAATGATTGTTTCCACTAGATGCTCTAGCCTTCATCAGGAATAATGATTGTTTCCACAAGATGCTCTAGCCTTCATCAGGAATAATAATTGTTTCCACTAGAGCCCTAGCCTTGATCAGGAATAATGATTGTTTCCACTAGATACTCTAGCCTTCATCAGGAATAATGATCGTTTACACTAGATGCTCTAGCCTTCATCAGGAATAATGATCGTTTCCACTAGATGCTCTAGCCTATCAAGAATAATGATTGTTTCCACTAGATGCTCTAGCTTTCATCTGGAATTCCACTAGAGGCTCTAGCCTTCATCAGGAATAATGATTATTTCCACTAGATGCTCTAGCCTTCATCAGGAATAATGATCGTTTCCAATAGTTGCTCTATCCTTCATCAGGAATAATGTTTGTTTCCACTAGATGCTCTAGCCTTCAATGATTGTTTCCACTAGATGCTCTAGCCTTCATCATGAATAATGATTGTTTCCACTAGATGCTCTATCCTTCATCAGGAATAATGATTGTTTCCACTAGATGCTCTAGCCTTCATCAGGAAAAAATTCCACTAGATGCTCTAGCCTTCATCAGGCATAATGATAGTTTCCACTAGATGCTCTAGCCTTCATCAGGAATAATCATTGTTTCCACTAGATGCTCTATATAGCCTTCATCAAGAATAATGATTGTTTCGACTACATGCTCTAGCCTTCATCAGGAATAATCATTGTTTCCACTAGAGCTCTAGCCTTGATCAGGAATAATGATTGTTTCCACTAGATGCTCTAGCCTTCATCAGGAATAATGATTGTTTCCACTAGATGCTCTAGCCTTCATCAGGAATAATGATTGTGTCCGCTAGATGTCTAGCCTTCATCAGGAATAATAATTGTTTCCACTAGAGCTCTAGCCTTCATCAAGAATAATGATTGTTTCCACTAGATGCTCTAGCCTTCACCAGGAATAATGATTGTTTCCACTTCATGCTCTAGCCTTCATCAGGAATAAATTCCACTAGATGCTCTAGCCTTCATCAGGAATAATGATAGTTTCCACTAGATGCTCTAGCCTTCATCAGGAATAATCATTGTTTCCACTAGATGCTCTATATAGCCTTCATCAAGAATAATGATTGTTTCGACTAGATGTTCTAGCCTTCATCAGGAATAATCATTGTTTCCACTAGAGCTCTAGCCTTGATCAGGAACAATGATTGTTTCCACTAGATGCTCTAGCCTTCATCAGGAATAATGATCGTTTCAACTAGGTGCCCTAGCCTTCATCATGAATAATGATTGTTTCCACTAGATGCTCTAGCCTTCATCAGGAATAATGATTGTTTCCACTAGATGCTCTAGTCTTCATCAGGAATAATGATTGTTTCCACTAGATGCTCTAGCCTTCATCAGGAATAATGATTGTTTCCACTAGATGCTCTAGCCTTCATCAGGAATAATGATTGTTTCCACTAGATGCTCTAGCCTTCATCAGGAATAATGATTGTTTCCAGTAGATGCTCTAGCCCTCATCAGGAATAATGATATTTTCTACTAGATGCTCTAGCTTTCATCAGGAATAATGATTGTTTCCACTAGATGCTCTAGCCTTCATCAAGAATAATGATTGTTTCCACTAGATGCTCTAGCCATCATCAGGAATAATGATTGTTTAGACTAGATGCTCTAGCCTTCTTCAGGTATAATGATTGTTTCCACTAGATGCTCTATATAGCCTTCATCAAGAATAATGATTGTTTCGACTAGATGATCTAGCCTTCATCAGGAATAATCATTGTTTCCACTAGAGCCCTAGCCTTGATCAGGAATAATGATTGTTTCCACTAGATGCTCTAGCCTTCATCAGGAATAATGATCGTTTCCTATAGATGCTCTAGCCTTCATCATGAATAATGATTGTTTCCACTAGATGCTCTAGCTTTCATCAGGAATAATGATTGTTTCCACTAGATGCTCTAGTCTTCATCAGGAATAATGATCGTTTCCATTAGATGCTCTAGCCTCCATCAGGAGTAATGATTGTTTCCACTAGATGATCTAGCCTTCATCAGGAATAATGATTGTTTCTACTAGATGCTCTAGCCTTCATCAGGAATAATGATTGTTTTTAGTAGATGCTCTCATGAATAATGATTGTTTCCACTAAATGCTCTAGCCTTCATCAGGAATAATGTTTATTTACACTAGATGATCTAGCCTTCAACAGGAATAATGATTGTTTCCACTAGATACTCTAGCCTTCATCAGGAATAATGATTATTTCTACTAGATGCTCTAGCCTTCATCATGAATAATGATTGTTTTTACTAGATGCTCTAGCCTTCATCAGGAATAATGATTGTTTCCACTAGATGCTCTAGCCTTCATCAGGAATAATGATTGTTTCCACAAGATGCTCTAGCCTTCATCAGGAATAATAATTGTTTCCACTAGAGCCCTAGCCTTGATCAGGAATAATGATTGTTTCCACTAGATACTCTAGCCTTCATCAGGAATAATGATCGTTTACACTAGATGCTCTAGCCTTCATCAGGAATAATGATCGTTTCCACTAGATGCTCTAGCCTTCATCAGGAATAATGATTGTTTCCACTGGATGCTCTAGCCTATCAAGAATAATGATTGTTTCCACTAGATGCTCTAGCCTTCATCTGGAATTCCACTAGAGGCTCTAGCCTTCATCAGGAATAATGATTATTTCCACTAGATGCTCTAGCCTTCATCAGGAATAATGATCGTTTCCAATAGTTGCTCTATCCTTCATCAGGAATAATGTTTGTTTCCACTAGATGCTCTAGCCTTCAATGATTGTTTCCACTAGATGCTCTAGCCTTCATCATGAATAATGATTGTTTCCACTAGATGCTCTAGCCTTCATCAGGAATAATGATTGTTTCCACTAGATGCTCTAGCCTTCATCAGGAAAAAATTCCACTAGATGCTCTAGCCTTCATCAGGCATAATGATAGTTTCAACTAGGTGCCCTAGCCTTCATCATGAATAATGTTTGTTTCCACTAGATGCTCTAGCCTTCATCAGGAATAATGATTGTTTCCACTAGATGCTCTAGTCTTCATCAGGAATAATGATTGTTTCCACTAGATGCTCTAGCCTTCATCAGGAATAATGATTGTTTCCACTAGATGCTCTAGCCTTCATCAGGAATAATGATTGTTTCCACTAGATGCTCTAGCCTTCATCAGGAATAATGATTGTTTCCAGTAGATGCTCTAGCCCTCATCAGGAATAATGATATTTTCTACTAGATGCTCTAGCTTTCATCAGGAATAATGATTGTTTCCACTAGATGCTCTAGCCTTCATCAAGAATAATGATTGTTTCCACTAGATGCTCTAGCCTTCATCAGGAATAATGATTGTTTAGACTAGATGCTCTAGCCTTCTTCAGGTATAATGATTGTTTCCACTAGATGCTCTATATAGCCTTCATCAAGAATAATGATTGTTTCGACTAGATGATCTAGCCTTCATCAGGAATAATCATTGTTTCCACTAGAGCCCTAGCCTTGATCAGGAATAATGATTGTTTCCACTAGATGCTCTAGCCTTCATCAGGAATAATGATCGTTTCCTATAGATGCTCTAGCCTTCATCATGAATAATGATTGTTTCCACTAGATGCTCTAGCTTTCATCAGGAATAATGATTGTTTCCACTAGATGCTCTAGTCTTCATCAGGAATAATGATCGTTTCCATTAGATGCTCTAGCCTCCATCAGGAGTAATGATTGTTTCCACTAGATGATCTAGCCTTCATCAGGAATAATGATTGTTTCTACTAGATGCTCTAGCCTTCATCAGGAATAATGATTGTTTTTAGTAGATGCTCTCATGAATAATGATTGTTTCCACTAAATGCTCTAGCCTTCATCAGGAATAATGATTATTTACACTAGATGATCTAGCCTTCAACAGGAATAATGATTGTTTCCACTAGATACTCTAGCCTTCATCAGGAATAATGATTATTTCTACTAGATGCTCTAGCCTTCATCATGAATAATGATTGTTTTTACTAGATGCTCTAGCCTTCATCAGGAATAATGATTGTTTCCACTAGATGCTCTAGCCTTCATCAGGAATAATGATTGTTTCAACAAGATGCTCTAGCCTTCATCAGGAATAATAATTGTTTCCACTAGAGCCCTAGCCTTGATCAGGAATAATGATTGTTTCCACTAGATACTCTAGCCTTCATCAGGAATAATGATCGTTTACACTAGATGCTCTAGCCTTCATCAGGAATAATGATCGTTTCCACTAGATGCTCTAGCCTTCATCAGGAATAATGATTGTTTCCACTGGATGCTCTAGCCTATCAAGAATAATGATTGTTTCCACTAGATGCTCTAGCCTTCATCTGGAATTCCACTAGAGGCTCTAGCCTTCATCAGGAATAATGATTATTTCCACTAGATGCTCTAGCCTTCATCAGGAATAATGATCGTTTCCAATAGTTGCTCTATCCTTCATCAGGAATAATGTTTGTTTCCACTAGATGCTCTAGCCTTCAATGATTGTTTCCACTAGATGCTCTAGCCTTCATCATGAATAATGATTGTTTCCACTAGATGCTCTAGCCTTCATCAGGAATAATGATTGTTTCCACTAGATGCTCTAGCCTTCATCAGGAAAAAATTCCACTAGATGCTCTAGCCTTCATCAAGCATAATGATAGTTTCCACTAGATGCTCTAGCCTTCATCAGGAATAATCATTGTTTCCACTAGATGCTCTATATAGCCTTCATCAAGAATAATGATTGTTTCGACTACATGCTCTAGCCTTCATCAGGAATAATCATTGTTTCCACTAGAGCTATAGCCTTGATCAGGAATAATGATTGTTTCCACTAGATGCTCTAGCCTTCATCAGGAATAATGATTGTTTCCACTAGATGCTCTAGCCTTCATCAGGAATAATGATTGTGTCTGCTAGATGTCTAGCCTTCATCAGGAATAATAATTGTTTCCACTAGAGCTCTAGCCTTCATCATGAATAATGATCGTTTACACTAGATCCTCTAGCCTTCATCAAGAATAATGATTGTTTCCACTAGATGCTCTAGCCTTCACCAGGAATAATGATTGTTTCCACTAGATGCTCTAGCCTTCACCAGGAATAATGATTGTTTCCACTTCATGCTCTAGCCTTCATCAGGAATAATGATAGTTTCCACTAGATGTTCTAGCCTTCATCAGGAATAATCATTGTTTCCACTAGAGCTCTAGCCTTGATCAGGAATAATGTTCGTTTCAACTAGGTGCCCTAGCCTTCATCATGAATAATGATTGTTTCCACTAGATGCTCTAGCCTTCATCAGGAATAATGATTGTTTCCACTAGATGCTCTAGTCTTCATCAGGAATAATGATTGTTTCCACTAGATGCTCTAGCCTTCATCAGGAATAATGATTGTTTCCACTAGATGCTCTAGCCTTCATCAGGAATAATGATTGTTTCCACTAGATGCTCTAGCCTTCATCAGGAATAATGATTGTTTCCAGTAGATGCTCTAGCCCTCATCAGGAATAATGATATTTTCTACTAGATGCTCTAGCTTTCATCAAGAATAATGATTGTTTCCACTAGATGCTCTAGCCTTCATCAAGAATAATGATTGTTTCCACTAGATGCTCTAGCCTTCATCAGGAATAATGATTGTTTAGACTAGATGCTCTAGCCTTCTTCAGGTATAATGATTGTTTCCACTAGATGCTCTATATAGCCTTCATCAAGAATAATGATTGATTCGACTAGATGATCTAGCCTTCATCAGGAATAATCATTGTTTCCACTAGAGCCCTAGCCTTGATCATGAATAATGATTGTTTCCACTAGATGCTCTAGCCTTCATCAGGAATAATGATCATTTCCTATAGATGCTCTAGCCTTCATCATGAATAATGATTGTTTCCACTAGATGCTCTAGCTTTCATCAGGAATAATGATTGTTTCCACTAGATGCTCTAGTCTTCATCAGGAATAATGTTCGTTTCCACTAGATGCTCTAGCCTTCATCAGGAATAATGATTATTTCTACTAGATGCTCTAGCCTTCATCATGAATAATGATTGTTTTTACTAGATGCTCTAGCCTTCATCAGGAATAATGATTGTTTCCACTAGATGCTCTAGCCTTCATCAGGAATAATGATTGTTTCCACAAGATGCTCTAGCCTTCATCAGGAATAATAATTGTTTCCACTAGAGCCCTAGCCTTGATCAGGAATAATGATTGTTTCCACTCGATGCTCTAGCCTTCATCAGGAATAATGATCGTTTACACTAGATGCTCTAGCCTTCATCAGGAATAATGATCGTTTCCACTAGATGCTCTAGCCTTCATCAGGAATAATGATTGTTTCCACTGGATGCTCTAGCCTATCAAGAATAATGTTGTTTCCACTAGATGCTCTAGCCTTCATCAGGAATTCCACTAGAGGCTCTAGCCTTCATCAGGAATAATGATTATTTCCACTAGATGATCTAGCCTTCATCAGGAATAATGATCGTTTCCAATAGTTGCTCTATCCTTCATCAGGAATAATGTTTGTTTCCACTAGATGCTCTAGCCTTCAATGATTGTTTCCACTAGATGCTCTAGCCTTCATCAGGAATAATGAATGTTTCCACTAGATGCTCTAGCCTTCATCAGGAATAATGATTGTTTCCACTAGATGCTCTAGCCTTCATCAGGAAAAAATTCTACTAGATGCTCTAGCCTTCATCAGGGATAATGATAGTTTCCACTAGATGCTCTAGCCTTCATCAGGAATAATCATTGTTTCCACTAGATGCTCTATATAGCCTTCATCAAGAATAATGATTGTTTCGACTAGATGTTCTAGCCTTCATCAGGGATAATGATAGTTTCCACTAGATGCTTTAGCCTTCATCAGGAATAATCATTGTTTCCACTAGAGCTCTAGCCTTGATCAGGAATAATGATTGTTTCCACTAGATGCTCTAGCCTTCATCAGGAATAATGATCGTTTCAACTAGTTGCCCTAGCCTTCATCATGAATAATGATTGTTTCCACTAGATGCTCTAGCCTTCATCAGGAATAATGATTGTTTCCACTAGATGCTCTAGTTTTCATCAGGAATAATGATTGTTTCCACTAGATGCTCTAGCCTTCATCAGGAATAATAATTGTTTCTACTAGATGCTCTAGCCTTCATCAGGAATAATGATTGTTTCCAGTAGATACTCTAGACCTCATCAGGAATAATGATATTTTCTACTAGATGCTCTAGCTTTCATCAGGAATAATGATTGTTTCCACTAGATGCTCTAGCCTTCATCAAGAATAATGATTGTTTCCACTAGATGCTCTAGCCTTCATCAGGAATAATGATTGTTTCGACTAGATGATCTAGCCTTCATCAGGAATAATCATTGTTTCCACTAGAGCCCTAGCCTTGATCATGAATAATGATTGTTTCCACTAGATGCTCTAGCCTTCATCAGGAATAATGATCATTTCCTATAGATACTCTAGCCTTTATCATGAATAATGATTGTTTCCACTAGATGCTCTAGCTTTCATCAGGAATAATGATTGTTTCCACTAGATGCTCTAGTCTTCATCAGGAATAATGTTCGTTTCCATTAGATGCTCTAGCCTCCATCAGGAGTAATGATTGTTTCCACTAGATGATCTAGCCTTCATCAGGAATAATGATTGTTTCTACTAGATGCTCTAGCCTTCATCAGGAATAATGATTGTTTTTAGTAGATGCTCTCATGAATAATGATTGTTTCCACTAAATGCTCTAGCCTTCATCAGGAATAATGATTATTTACACTAGATGATCTAGCCTTCAACAGGAATAATGATTGTTTCCACTAGATGCTCTAGCCTTCATCAGGAATAATGATTATTTCTACTAGATGCTCTAGCCTTCATCATGAATAATGATTGTTTTTACTAGATGCTCTAGCCTTCATCAGGAATAATGATTGTTTCCACTAGATGCTCTAGCCTTCATCAGGAATAATGATTGTTTCCACAAGATGCTCTAGCCTTCATCAGGAATAATAATTGTTTCCACTAGAGCCCTAGCCTTGATCAGGAATAATGATTGTTTCCACTAGATACTCTAGCCTTCATCAGGAATAATGATCGTTTACACTAGATGCTCTAGCCTTCATCAGGAATAATGATCGTTTCCACTAGATGCTCTAGCCTTCATCAGGAATAATGATTGTTTCCACTGGATGCTCTAGCCTATCAAGAATAATGTTGTTTCCACTGGATGCTCTAGCCTTCATCAGGAATTCCACTAGAGGCTCTAGCCTTCATCAGGAATAATGATTATTTCCACTAGATGCTCTAGCCTTCATCAGGAATAATGATAGTTTCCTCTAGTTGCTATATCCTTCATCAGGAATAATGTTTGTTTCCACTAGATGCTCTAGCCTTCATCAAGAATAATGATTGTTTCCACTAGATGCTCTAGCCTTCATCAGGAATAATGATTGTTTCCACTCGATGCTCTAGCCTTCATCAGGAATAATGATTGTTTCCACTAGATGCTCTAGCCTTCATCAGGAATAAATTCCACTAGATGCTCTAGCATTCGTCAGGAATAATGATTGTTTCCACTAGATGCTCTATCCTATCAAGAATAATGATTGTTTCCACTAGATGCTCTAGCCTCCATCAGGAATAATGATTGTTTTCACTAGATGCTCTAGCCTTCATCAGGAATTCCACTATAGGCTCTAGCCTTCATCAGGAATAATAATTATTTCCACTAGAGCTCTAGCCTTCATCAGGAATAATGACTGTTTCCACTAGATGCTCTAGCCTTCATCAGGAATAATGATCGTTTACACTAGATAATCTAGCTTTCATCAGGAATAATGATCGTTTACACTAGATGCTCTAGCCTTCATCAGGAATAATGATTGTTTCCACTAGATGCTCTAGCCTTCATCATGAATTCCACTAGAGGCTCTAGCCTTCATCAGGAATAATAATTGTTTCCACTAGAGCTCTAGCCTTCATCAGGAATAATGACTCTTTCCACTAGATGCTCTAGCCTTCATCAGAAATAATGATCGTTTACACTAGATGCTCTAGCCCTCATCAGGAATAATGATCGTTTCCACTAGATGCTCTAGCCTTCATCAGGAAAAATGATTGTTTCCACTAGATGCTCTAGCCTTCATCAGGAATAATGACTGTTTCCACTAGATGCTCTAGCCATCATCAGGAATAAATTCCTCTAGATGCTCTAGCCTTCATCAGGAATAATGATTGTTTCCACTGGATGCTCTAGCCTTCATCATGAATTCCACTAGAGGCTCTAGCCTTCATCAGGAATAATGATTATTTCCACTAGATGCTCTAGCCTTCATCAGGAATAATGATCATTTCCACTAGTTGCTCTAGCCTTCATCAGGAATAATGTTTGTTTCCACTAGATGCTCTAGCCTTCATCAAGAATAATGATTGTTTCCACTAGATGCTCTAGCCTTCATCAGGAATAATGATTGTTTCCACTCGATGCTCTAGCCTTCATCAGGAATAATGATCGTTTCCACTAAATGCTCTAGCCTTCATCAGGAATAAATTCCATTAGATGCTCTAACCTTGATCAGGAATAATGATTGTTTCCACTAGATGCTCTAGCCTATCAAGAATAATGATTGTTTCCACTAGATGCTCTAGCCTTCATCAGGAATTCCACTAGAGGCTCTAGCCTTCATCAGGAATAATGATCGTTTCCACTAGTTGATCTAGCCTTCATCAGGAATAATGTTTGTTTCCACTAGATGCTCTAGCCTTCATCAAGAATAATGATTGTTTCCACTAGATGCTCTAGCCTTCACCAGGAATAATGATTGTTTCCACTTGATGCTCTAGCCTTCATCAGGAATAAATTCCACTAGATGCTCTAGTCTTCATCAGGAATAATGATAGTTTCCACTAGATGCTCTAGCCTTCATCAGGAATAATCATTGTTTCCACTAGATGCTCTATATAGCCTTCATCAAGAATAATGATTGTTTCGACTAGATGCTCTAGCCTTCATCAGGAATAATCATTGTTTCCACTAGAGCTCTAGCCTTGATCAGGAATAATGATTGTTTCCACTAGATGCTCTAGCCTTCATCAGGAATAATGATCGTTTCAACTAGGTTCCCTAGCCTTCATCATGAATAATGATTGTTTCCACTAGATGCTCTAGCCTTCATCAGGAATAATGATTGTTTCCACTAGATGCTCTAGTCTTCATCAGGAATAATGATTGTTTCCACTAGATGCTCTAGCCTTCATCAGGAATAATGATTGTTTCCACTAGATGCTCTAGCCTTCATCAGGAATAATGATTGTTTCCACTAGATGCTCTAGCCTTCATCAGGAATAATGATTGTTTCCAGTAGATGCTCTAGCCCTCATCATGAATAATGATATTTTCTACTAGATGCTCTAGCTTTCATCAGGAATAATGATTGTTTCCACTAGATGCTCTAGCCTTCATCAAGAATAATGATTATTTCCACTAGATGCTCTAGCCTTCATCAGGAATAATGATTTTTTAGACTAGATGCTCTAGCCTTCTTCAGGTATAATGATTGTTTCCACTAGATGCTCTATATAGCCTTCATCAAGAATAATGATTGTTTCGACTAGATGATCTAGCCTTCATCAGGAATAATCATTGTTTCCACTAGAGCCCTAGCCTTGATCAGGAATAATGATTGTTTCCACTAGATGCTCTAGCCTTCATCAGGAATAATGATCGTTTCCTATAGATGCTCTAGCCTTCATCATGAATAATGATTGTTTCCACTAGATGCTCTAGCTTTCATCAGGAATAATGATTGTTTCCACTAGATGCTCTAGTCTTCATCAGGAATAATGATCGTTTCCATTAGATGCTCTAGCCTCCATCAGGAGTAATGATTGTTTCCACTAGATGATCTAGCCTTCATCAGTAATAATGATTGTTTCTACTAGATGCTCTAGCCTTCATCAGGAATAATGATTGTTTTTAGTAGATGCTCTCATGAATAATGATTGTTTCCACTAAATGCTCTAGCCTTCATCAGGAATAATGATTATTTACACTAGATGATCTAGCCTTCAACAAGAATAATGATTGTTTCCACTAGATACTCTAGCCTTCATCAGGAATAATGATTATTTCTACTAGATGCTCTAGCCTTCATCATGAATAATTATTGTTTTTACTAGATGCTCTAGCCTTCATCAGGAATAATGATTGTTTCCACTAGATGCTCTAGCCTTCATCAGGAATAATGATTGTTTCCACAAGATGCTCTAGCCTTCATCATGAATAATAATTGTTTCCACTAGAGACCTAGCCTTGATCAGGAATAATGATTGTTTCCACTAGATACTCTAGCCTTCATCAGGAATAATGATCGTTTACACTAGATGCTCTAGCCTTCATCAGGAATAATGATCGTTTCCACTAGATGCTCTAGCCTTCATCAGGAATAATGATTGTTTCCACTGGATGCTCTAGCCTATCAAGAATAATGATTGTTTCCACTAGATGCTCTAGCCTTCATCAGGAATTCCACTAGAGGCTCTAGCCTTCATCAGGAATAATGATTATTTCCACTAGATGCTCTAGCCTTCATCAGGAATAATGATCGTTTCCAATAGTTGCTCTATCCTTCATCAGGAATAATGTTTGTTTCTACTAGATGCTCTAGCCTTCAATGATTGTTTCCACTAGATGCTCTAGCCTTCATCATGAATAATGATTGTTTACACTAGATGCTCTAGCCTTCATCAGGAAAAAATTCCACTAGATGCTCTAGCCTTCATCAGGGATAATGATAGTTACCATTAGATGCTCTAGCCTTCATCAGGAATAATCATTGTTTCCACTAGATGCTCTATATAGCCTTCATCAAGAATAATGATTGTTTCGACTACATGCTCTAGCCTTCATCAGGAATAATCATTGTTTCCACTAGAGCTCTAGCCTTGATCAGGAATAATGACTGTTTCCACTAGATGCTCTAGCCTTCATCAGGAATAATGATTGTTGACACTAGATGCTCTAGCCTTCATCAGGAATAATGATTGTGTCCGCTAGATGTCTAGCCTTCATCAGGAATAATAATTGTTTCCACTAGAGCTCTAGCCTTCATCAGGAATAATGCTCGTTTACACTAGATGCTCTAGCCTTCATCAGGAATAATGATTGTTTCCACTGGATGCTCTAGCCTTCATCATGAATTCCACTAGAGGCTCTAGCCTTCATCAGGAATAATGATTATTTCCACTAGATGCTCTAGCCTTCATCAAGAATAATGATTGTTTCCAATAGATGCTCTAGCCTTCATCAGGAATAATGATTGTTTTCACTCGATGCTCTAGCCTTCATCAGGAATAATGATTGTTTCCACTAGATGCTTTAGCCTTCATCAGGAATAAATTCCACTAGATGCTCTAGCCTTCGTCAGGAATAATGATTGTTTCCACTAGATGCTCTATCCTATCAAGAATAATGATTGTTTCCACTAGATGCTCTAGCCTCCATCAGGAATAATGATTGTTTCCACTAGATGCTCTAGCCTTCATCAGGAATTCCACTATAGGCTCTAGCCTTCATCAGGAATAATAATTGTTTCCACTAGAGCTCTAGCCTTCATCAGGAATAATGACTGTTTCCACTAGATGCTCTAGCCTTCATCAGGAATAATGATCGTTTACACTAGATGCTCTAGCCTTCATCAGGAATAATGATCGTTTACAGTAGATGCTCTAGCCTTCATCAGGAATAATGATTGTTTCCACTAGATGCTCTAGCCTTCATCATGAATTCCACTAGAGGCTCTAGCCTTCATCAGGAATAATAATTGTTTCCACTAGAGCTCTAGCCTTCATCAGGAATAATGACTGTTTCCACTAGATGCTCTAGCCTTCATCAGAAATAATGTTCGTTTACACTAGATGCTCTAGCCTTCATCAGGAATAATGATCGTTTCCACTAGATGCTCTAGCCTTCATCAGGAATAATGATTGTTTCCACTCGATGCTCTAGCCTTCATCAGGAATAATGATTGTTTCCACTAGATGCTCTAGCCTTCATCAGGAATAAATTCCTCTAGATGCTCTAGCCTTCATCAGGAATAATGATTGTTTCCACTAGATGCTCTAGCCTTCATCAGGAATAATGATCGTTTCCTATAGATGCTCTAACCGTCATCATGAATAATGATTGTTTCCACTAGATGCTCTAGCCTTCATCAAGAGTAATGATTGTTTCCACTAGATGCTCTAGCCTTCATCAGGAATAATGATTGTTTAGACTAGATGCTCTAGCCTTCTTCAGGAATAATGATTGTTTCCACTAGATGCTCTATATAGCCTTCATCAAGAATAATGATTGTTTCAACTAGATGATCTAGCCTTCATCAGGAATAATCATTGTTTCCACTAGAGCCCTAGCCTTGATCAGGAATAATGATTGTTTCCACTAGATGCTCTAGCTTTCATCAGGAATAATGATCGTTTCCTATAGATGCTCTAGCCTTCATCATGAATAATGATTGTTTCCACTAGATGCTCTAGCTTTCATCAGGAATAATGATTGTTTCCACTAGATGCTCTAGTCTTCATCAGGAATAATGATCATTTCCACTAGATGCTCTAGCCTCCATCAGGAACAATGATTGTTTCCACTAGATGATCTAGCCTTCATTAGGAATAATGATTTATTTCCACTAGATGCTCTAGCCTTCATCAGGAATAATGATTGTTTCCACTAGATGCTCTAGCCTTCATCAGGAATAATGATAGTTTCCACTAGATGCTCTATCCTCCATCAGGAATAATGATTGTTTCGACTAGATGCTCTAGCCTCCATCAGGAATAATGATTATTTCCACTAAATGCTCTAGCCTCCATCAGGAGTAATGATTGTTTCCACTAGATGATCTAGCCTTCATCAGGAATAATGATTGTTTCTACTAGATGCTCTAGCCTTCATCAGGAATAATGATTGTTTTTAGTAGATGCTCTCATGAATAATGATTGTTTCCACTAAATGCTCTAGCCTTCATCAGGAATAATGATTATTTACACTAGATGATCTAGCCTTCATCAGGAATAATGATTGTTTCCACGAGATGCTCGAGCCTTCATCAGGAATAATGATTATTTCTACTAGATGCTCTAGCCTTCATCATGAATAATGATTGTTTTTACTAGATGCTCTAGCCTTCATCAGGAATAATGATTGTTTCCACTAGATGCTCTAGCCTTCATCAGGAATAATGATTGTTTCCACTAGATGCTCTAGCCTTCATCAGGAATAATAATTGTTTCCACTAGAGCCCTAGCCTTGATCAGGAATAATGATTGTTTCCACTAGATGCTCTAGCCTTCATCAGGAATAATGATTGTTTCCACTCGATGCTCTAGCCTTCATCAGGAATAATGATTGTTTCCACTAGATGCTCTAGCCTTCATCAGGAATAAATTCCACTAGATGCTCTAGCCTTCGTCAGGAATAATGATTGTTTCCACTAGATGCTCTATCCTATCAAGAATAATGATTGTTTCCACTAGATGCTCTAGCCTCCATCAGGAATAATGATTGTTTCCACTAGATGCTCTAGCCTTCATCAGGAATTCCACTATAGGCTCTAGCCTTCATCAGGAATAATGATTATTTCCACTAGATGCTCTAGCCTTCATCAGGAATAATGATAGTTTCCTCTAGTTGCTCTAGCCTTCATCAGGAATAATGTTTGTTTCCACTAGATGCTCTAGCCTTCATCAAGAATAATGATTATTTCCACTAGATGCTCTAGCCTTCATCAGGAATAATGATTGTTTCCACTCGATGCTCTAGCCTTCATCAGGAATAATGATTGTTTCCACTAGATGCTCTATCCTTCATCAGGAATAAATTCCACTAGATGCTCTAGCCTTCGTCAGGAATAATGATTGTTTCCACTAGATGCTCTATCCTATCAAGAATAATGATTGTTTCCACTAGATGCTCTAGCCTCCATCAGGAATAATGATTGTTTCCACTTGATGCTCTAGCCTTCATCAGGAATAATGATTGTTTCCACTAGATGCTCTAGTCTTCATCAGGAATAATGATCGTTTGCACTAGATGCTCTAGCCTTCATCAGGAATAATGATTGTTTCCACTAGATGCTCTAGCCTTCATCAAGAATAATGATTGTTTCCACTAGATGCTGCAGCCCTTCATCAGGAATAATGATTGTTTCCACTAGATGCTCTAGCCTTCATCAGGTATAATGATATTTTCGACTAGATGCTCTAGCCTTCATCAGGAATAATGATTGTTTCGACTAGATGCTCTAGCTTTCATCAGGAATAATAATTGTTTCCACTAGATGCTCTATATAGCCTTCATCAAGAATAATGATTGTTTCAACTAGATGCTCTAGCCTTCATCAGGAATAATCATTGTTTCCACTAGAGCTCTAGCCTTGATCAGGAATAATGATTGTTTCCACTAGATGCTCTAGCCTTCATCAGGAATAATGATCGTTTCCACTAGGTGCTCTAGCCTTCATCATGAATAATGATTGTTTCCACTAGATGCTCTAGCCTTCATCAGGAATAATGATTGTTTCCACTAGATGCTCTAGTCTTCATCAGGAATAATGATCATTTCCACTAGATGCTCTAGCCTCCATCAGGAACAATGATTGTTTCCACTAGATGATCTAGCCTTCATTAGGAATAATGATTGTTTCCACTAGATGCTCTAGCCTTCATCAGGAATAATGATTGTTTCCACTAGATGCTCTAGCCTTCATCAGGAATAATGATAGTTTCCACTAGATGCTCTATCCTCCATCAGGAATAATGATTGTTTCGACTAGATGCTCTAGCCTCCATCAGGAATAATGATTGTTTCCACTAGATGCTCTAGCCTTCATCAGGAATAATGATCGTTTCCACTAGATGCTCTAGCCTTCATCAGGAATAATGATTGTTTCCACTAGATGCTCTAGCTTTCATCAGGAATAATGATTGTTTCCACTAGATGCTCTAGTCTTCATCAGGAATAATGATCGTTTCCACTAGATGCTCTAGCCTCCATCAGGAGTAATGATTGTTTCCACTAGATGATCTAGCCTTCATCAGGAATAATGATTGTTTCTACTAGATGCTCTAGCCTTCATCAGGAATAATGATTGTTTCCACTCGATGCTCTAGTCTTCATCAGGAATAATGATTGTTTCCACTAGATGCTCTAGCCTTCATCAGGAATAAATTCCATTAGATGCTCTAGCCTTGATCAGGAATAATGATTGTTTCCACTAGATGCTCTAGCCTATCAAGAATAATGATTGTTTACACTAGATGCTCTAGCCTTCATCAGGAATTCCACTAGAGTCTCTAGCCTTCATCAGGAATAATGATTATTTCTACTAGATGCTCTAGCCTTCATCAGGAATAATGATCGTTTCCACTAGTTGCTCTAGCCTTCATCAGGAATAATGTTTGTTTCCACTAGATGCTCTAGCCTTCATCAAGAATAATGATTGTTTCCACTAGATGCTCTAGCCTTCATCAGGAATAATGAATGTTTCCACTAGATGCTCTAGCCTTCATCAGGAATAATGATTGTTTCCACTAGATTCTCTAGCCTTCATCAGGAATAAATTCCACTAGATGCTCTAGCCTTCATCAGGAATAATGATAGTTTCTACTAGATGCTCTAGCCTTCATCAGGAATAATCATTGTTTCCACTAGATGCACTATATAGCCTTCATCAAGAATAATGATTGTTTCGACTACATGCTCTAGCCTTCATCAGGAATAATCATTGTTTCCACTAGAGCTCTAGCCTTGATCAGGAATAACGATTGTTTCCACTAGATGCTCTAGCCTTCATCAGGAATAATGATCGTTTACACTAGATGCTCTAGCCTTCATCAGGAATAATGATCGTTTACACTAGATGCTCTATCCTTCATCAGGAATAATGATTGTTTCCACTGGATGCTCTAGCCTTCATCATGAATTCCACTATAGGCTCTAGCCTTCATCAGGAATAATAATTGTTTCCACTAGAGCTCTAGCCTTCATCAGGAATAATGACTGTTTCCACTAAATGCTCTAGCCTTCATCAGGAATAATGATCGTTTACACTAGATGCTCTAGCCTTCATCAGGAATAATGATCGTTTACACTAGATGCTCTAGCCTTCATCAGGAATAATGATTGTTTCCACTGGATGCTCTAGCCTTCATCATGAATTCCACTAGAGGCTCTAGCCTTCATCAGGAATAATAATTGTTTCCACTAGAGCTCTAGCCTTCACCAGGAATAATGACTGTTCCCACTAGATGCTCTAGCCTTCATCAGGAATAATGATCGTTACACTAGATGCTCTAGCATTCATCAAGAATAATGATCGTTTCCACTAGATGCTCTAGCCTTCATCAGGAATAATGATTGTTTCCACTCGATGCTCTAGCCTTCATCAGGAATAATGATTGTTTCCACTAGATGCTCTAGCCTTCATCAGGAATAATGATTGTTTCCACTAGATAATCTAGCCTTCATCAGGAATAATGATTGTTTCCACTGGATGCTCTAGCCTTCATCAGGAATAATGATTGTTTCCACTAGATGCTCTAGTCTTCATCAGGAAAAATGATTGTTTCTACTAGATGCTCTAGCCTTCATCAGGAATAATGATTGTTTCGACTAGATGCTCTAGCCTTCATCAGGAATAATGATTGTTTCCACTTAGCCTTCATCAGGATTAATGATTGTTTCCACTGGATACTCTAGCCTTCATCAGGAATAATGATTGTTTCCACTGGATGCTCTAGCCTTCATCAGGAATAATGATTGTTTCCACTAGATGCTCTAGCCTTCATCAGGAATAATGATTGTTTCGACTAGATGCTCTAGCCTTCATCAGGAATAATGATTGTTTCCACTAGATGCTCTATATAGCCTTCATCAAGAATAATGATTGTTTCGACTAGATGCTCTAGCCTTCATCAGGAATAATCATTGTTTCCACTAGAGCTCTAGCCTTGAGCAGGAATAATGATTGTTTCCACTAGATGCTCTAGCCTTCATCAGGAATAATGATGGTTTCCACTAGGTGCTCTAGCCTTCATCATGAATAATAATTGTTTCCACTAGATGCTCTAGCCTTCATCAGGAAAAAATTCCACTAGATGCTCTAGCCTTCATCAGGGATAATGATAGTTTCCACTAGATGCTCTAGCCTTCAACAGGAATAATCATTGTTTCCACTAGATGCTCTATATAGCCTTCATCAAGAATAATGATTGTTTCGACTACATGCTCTAGCCTTCATCAGGAATAATCATTGTTTCCACTAGAGCTCTAGCCTTGATCAGGAATAATGATTGTTTCCACTAGATGCTCTAGCCTTCATCAGGAATAATGATCATTTACACTAGATTCTCTAGCCTTCATCAGGAATAATGATTGTTTCCACTGGATGCTCTAGCCTTCATCATGAATTCCACTAGAGGCTCTAGCCTTCATCAGGAATAATGATTATTTCCACTAGATGCTCTAGCCTTCATCAGGAATAATGATAGTTTCCTCTAGTTGCTCTAGCCTTCATCAGGAATAATGTTTGTTTCCACTAGATGCTCTAGCCTTCATCAAGAATAATGATTATTTCCACTACATGCTCTAGCCTTCATCAGGAATAATGATTGTTTCCACTCGATGCTCTAGCCTTCATCAGGAATAATGATTGTTTCCACTAGATGCTCTAGCCTTCATCAGGAATAAATTCCACTAGATGCTCTAGCCTTCGTCAGGAATAATGATTGTTTCCACTAGATGCTCTATCCTATCAAGAATAATGATTGTTTCCACTAGATGCTCTAGCCTCCATCAGGAATAATGATTGTTTCCTCTAGATGCTCTAGCCTTCATCAGGAATTCCACTATAGGCTCTAGCCTTCATCAGGAATAATAATTGTTTCCACTAGAGCTCTAGCATTCATCAGGAATAATGACTGTTTCCACTAGATGCTCTAGCCTTCATCAGGAATAATGATCGTTTACACTAGATGCTCTAGCCTTCATCAGGAATAATGATCGTTTACACTAGATTCTCTAGCCTTCATCAGGAATAATGATTGTTTCCACTAGATGCTCTAGCCTTCATCATGAATTCCACTAGAGGCTCTAGCCTTCATCAGGAATAATAATTGTTTCCACTAGAGCTCTAGCCTTCATCAGGAATAATGACTGTTTCCACTAGATGCTCTAGCCTTCATCAGAAATAATGATCGTTTACACTAGATGCTCTAGCCTTCATCAGGAATAATGATCATTTCCACTAGATGCTCTAGCCTTCATCAGGAATAATGATTGTTTTCACTCGATGCTCTAGCCTTCATCAGGAATAATGATTGTTTCCACTAGATGCTCTAGCCTTCATCAGGAATAAATTCCTCTAGATGCTCTAGCCTCCATCAGGAATAATGATTGTTTCCACTTGATGCTCTAGCCTTCATCAGGAATAATGATTGTTTCCACTAGATGCTCTAGTCTTCATCAGGAATAATGATCGTTTCCACTAGATGCTCTAGCCTTCTTCAGGAATAATGATTGTTTCCACTAGATGCTCTAGCCTTCATCAAGAATAATGATTGTTTCCACTAGGTGCTGCAGCCCTTCATCAGGAATAATGATTGTTTCCACTAGATGCTCAATTCTTCATCAGGTATAATGATTGTTTCCACTAGATGATCTAGCCTTCATTAGGAATAATGATTGTTTCCACTAGATGCTCTAGCCTTCATCAGGAATAATGATTGTTTCCACTAGATGCTCTATCCTCCATCAGGAATAATGATTGTTTCGACTAGATGCTCTAGCCTCCATCAGGAATAATGATTGTTTCCACTAGATGCTCCAGCCTTCATCAGGAATAATGATCGTTTCCACTAGATGCTCTAGCCTTCATCAGGAATAATGATTGTTTCCACTAGATGCTCTAGCTTTCATCAGGAATAATGATTGTTTCCACTAGATGCTCTAGTCTTCATCAGGAATAATGATTGTTTCCACTAGATGCTCTAGTCTTCATCAGGAATAATGATCGTTTCCACTAGATGCTCTAGCCTCCATCAGGAGTAATGATTGTTTCCACTAGATGATCTAGCCTTCATCAGGAATAATGATTGTTTCTACTAGATGCTCTAGCCTTCATCAGGAATAATGATTGTTTCCACTCGATGCTCTAGTCTTCATCAGGAATAATGATTGTTTCCACTAGATGCTCTAGCCTTCATTAGGAATAAATTCCATTAGATGCTCTAGCCTTGATCAGGAATAATGATTGTTTCCACTAGATGCACTAGCCTATCAAGAATAATGATTGTTTCCACTAGATGCTCTAGCCTTCATCAGGAATTCCACTAGAGGCTCTAGCCTTCATCAGGAATAATGATTATTTCCACTAGATGCTCTAGCCTTCATCAGGAATAGATTCCACTAGATGCTCTAGCCTACGTCAGGAATAATGATTGTTTCCACTAGATGCTCTATCCTATCAAGAATAATGATTGTTTCCACTAGATGCTCTAGCCTCCATCAGGAATAATGATTGTTTCCACTAGATGCTCTAGCCTTCATCAGGAATTCCACTATAGGCTCTAGCCTTCATCAGGAATAATAATTGTTTCCACTAGAGCTCTAGCCTTCATCAGGAATAATGACTGTTTCCACTAGATGCTCTAGCCTTCATCAGGAATAATGATCGTTTACACTAGATGCTCTAGCCTTCATCAGGAATAATGATCGTTTACACTAGATGCTCTAGCCTTCATCAGGAATAATGATTGTTTCCACTAGTTGCTCTAGCCTTCATCATGAATTCCACTAGCCTTCATCAGGAATAATAATTGTTTCCACTAGAGCTCTAGCCTTCATCAGGAATAATGACTGTTTCCACTAGATGCTCTAGCCTTCATCAGAAATAATGATCGTTTACACTAGATGCTCTAGCCTTCATCAGGAATAATGATCGTTTCCACTAGATGCTCTAGCCTTCATCAGGAATAATGATTGTTTCCACTCGATGCTCTAGCCTTCATCAGGAATAATGATTGTTTCCACTAGATGCTCTAGCCTTCATCAGTAATAAATTCCTCTAGATGCTCTAGCCTTCATCAGGAATAATGATTGTTTCCACTAGATGCTCTAGCCTTCATCAGGAATAATGATCGTTTCCTATAGATGCTCTAGCCATCATCATGAATAATGATTGTTTCCACTAGATGCTCTAGCCTTCATCAAGAATAATGATTGTTTCCACTAGATGCTCTAGCCTTCATCAGGAATAATGATTGTTTAGACTAGATGCTCTAGCTTTCTTCAGGAATAATGATTGTTTCCACTAGATGCTCTATATAGCCTTCATCAAGAATAATGATTGTTTCGACTAGATGATCTAGCCTTCATCAGGAATAATCATTGTTTCCACTAGAGCCCTGGCCTTGATCAGGAATAATGATTGTTTCCACTAGATGCTCTAGCCTTCATCAGGAATAATGATCGTTTCCTATAGATGCTCTAGCCTTCATCATGAATAATGATTGTTTCCACTAGATGCTCTAGCTTTCATCAGGAATAATGATTGTTTCCACTAGATGCTCTAGTCTTCATCAGGAATAATGATCATTTCCACTAGATGCTCTAGCCTCCATCAGGAACAATGATTGTTTCCACTAGATGATCTAGCCTTCATTAGGAATAATGACTGTTTCCACTAGATGCTCTAGCCTTCATCAGGAATAATGATTGTTTCCACTAGATGCTCTAGCCTTCATCAGGAATAATGATAGTTTCCACTAGATGCTCTATCCTCCATCAGGAATAATGATTGTTTCGACTAGATGCTCTAGCCTCCATCAGGAATAATGATTGTTTCCACTAGATGCTCTAGCCTTCATCAGGAGTAATGATTGTTTCCACTAGATGATCTAGCCTTCATCAGGAATAATGATTGTTTCTACTAGATGCTCTAGCCTTCATCAAGAATAATGATTGTTTTTAGTAGATGCTCTCATGAATAATGATTGTTTCCACTAAATGCTCTTGCCTTCATCAGGAATAATGATTATTTACACTAGATGATCTAGCCATCATCAGGAATAATGATTGTTTCCATTAGATGCTCTAGCCTTCATCTGGAATAATGATTATTTCTACTAGATGCTCTAGCCTTCATCATGAATAATGATTGTTTTTACTAGATGCTCTAGCCTTCATCAGGAATAATGATTGTTTCCACTAGATGCTCTAGCCTTCATCAGGAATAATGATTGTTTCCACTAGATGCTCTAGCCTTCATCAGGAATAATAATTGTTTCCACTAGAGCCCTAGCCTTGATCAGGAATAATGATTGTTTCCACTAGATGCTCTAGCCTTCATCAGGAATAATGATCGTTTACACTTTATGCTCTAGCCTTCATCAGGAATAATGATCGTTTCCACTAGATGCTCTAGCCTTCATCAGGAATAATGATTGTTTCCACTGGATGCTCTAGCCTATCAAGAATAATGATTGTTTCCACTAGATGCTCTAACCTTCATCAGGAATTCCACTAGAGGCTCTAGCCTTCATCAGGAATAATGATTATTTCCACTAGATGCTCTAGCCTTCATCAGGAATAATGATCGTTTCCAATAGTTGCTCTATCCTTCATTAGGAATAATGTTTGTTTCCACTAGATGCTCTAGCCTTCAATGATTGTGTCCACTAGATGCTCTAGCCTTCATCAGGAATAATGAATGTTTCCACTAGATGCTCTAGCCTTCATCAGGAATAATGATTGTTTCCACTAGATGCTCTAGCCTTCATCAGGAAAAAATTCCACTAGATGCTCTAGCCTTCATCAGGGATAATAATAGTTTCCACTAGATGCTCTAGCCTTCATCAGGAATAATCATTGTTTCCACTAGATGCTCTATATAGCCTTCATCAAGAATAATGATTGTTTCGACTACATGCTCTAGCCTTCATCAGGAATAATGATTGTTTCCACTAGATGCTCTAGCCTATCAAGAATAATGATTGTTTCCACTAGATGCTCTAGCCTTCATCAGGAATTCCACTAGAGGCTCTAGCCTTCATCAGGAATAATGATTATTTCCACTAGATGCTCTAGCCTTCATCAGGAATAATGTTTGTTTCCACTAGATGCTCTAGTCTTCATCAAGAATAATGATTGTTTCCACTAGATGCTCTAGCCTTCATCAGGAATAATGAATGTTTCCACTAGATGCTCTAGCCTTCATCAGGAATAATGATTGTTTCCACTAGATTCTCTAGCCTTCATCAGGAATAAATTCCACTAGATGCTCTAGCCTTCATCAGGAATAATGATAGTTTCCACTAGATGCTCTAGCCTTCATCAGGAATAATCATTGTTTCCACTAGATGCACTATATAGCCTTCATCAAGAATAATGATTGTTTCGACTACATGCTCTAGCCTTCATCAGGAATAATCATTGTTTCCACTAGAGCTCTAGCCTTGATCAGGAATAATGATTGTTTCCACTAGATGCTCTAGCCTTCATCAGGAATAATGTTTGTTTCCACTAGATGCTCTAGCCTTCATCAGGAATAATGATCGTTTACACTAGATGCTCTATCCTTCATCAGGAATAATGATTGTTTCCACTGGATGCTCTAGCCTTCATCATGAATTCCACTATAGGCTCTAGCCTTCATCAGGAATAATAATTGTTTCCACTAGAGCTCTAGCCTTCATCAGGAATAATGACTGTTTCCACTAAATGCTCTAACCTTCATCAGGAATAATGATCGTTTACACTAGATGCTCTAGCCTTCATCAGGAATAATGATCGTTTACACTAGATGCTCTAGCCTTCATCAGGAATAATGATTGTTTCCACTGGATGCTCTAGCCTTCATCATGAATTCCACTAGAGGCTCTAGCCTTCTTCAGGAATAATAATTGTTTCCACTTGAGCTCTAGCCTTCATCAGGAATAATGACTGTTCCCACTAGATGCTCTAGCCTTCATCAGGAATAATGATCGTTACACTAGATGCACTAGCCTTCATCAAGAATAATGATCGTTTCCACTAGATGCTCTAGCCTTCATCAGGAATAATGATTGTTTCCACTCGATGCTCTAGACTTCATCAGGAATAATGATTGTTACCACTAGATGCTCTAGCCTTCATCAGGAATAAATTCCACTAGATGCTCTAGCCTTCATCAGGAATAATGATTGTTTCCACTAGATGCTCTAGCCTATCAAGAATAATGATTGTTTCCACTAGATGCTCTAGCCTTCATCAGGAATTCCACTAGAGGCTCTAGCCTTCATCAGGAATAATGATTATTTCCACTAGATGCTCTAGCCTTCATCAGGAATAATGATCGTTTCCACTAGTTGCTCTAGTCTTCATCAGGAATAATGTTTGTTTCCACTAGATGCTCTAGTCTTCATCAAGAATAATGATTGTTTCCACTAGATGCTCTAGCCTTCATCATGAATAATGAATGTTTCCACTAGATGCTCTAGCCTTCATCAGGAATAATGATTGTTTCCACTAGATTCTCTAGCCTTCATCAGGAATAAATTCCACTAGATGCTCTAGCCTTCATCAGGAATAATGATAGTTTCCACTAGATGCTCTAGCCTTCATCAGGAATAATCATTGTTTCCACTAGATGCACTATATAGCCTTCATCAAGAATAATGATTGTTTCGACTACATGCTCAAGCCTTCATCAGGAATAATCATTGTTTCCACTAGAGCTCTAGCCTTGATCAGGAATAATGATTGTTTCCACTAGATGCTCTAGCCTTCATCAGGAATAATGATCATTTACACTAGATGCTCTAGCCTTCATCAGGAATAATGATCGTTTACACTAGATGCTCTATCCTTCATCAGGAATAATGATTGTTTCCACTGGATGCTCTAGCCTTCATCATGAATTCCACTATAGGCTCTAGCCTTCATCAGGAATAATAATTGTTTCCACTAGAGCTCTAGCCTTCATCAGGAATAATGACTGTTTCCACTAAATGCTCTAACCTTCATCAGGAATAATGATCGTTTACACTAGATGCTCTAGCCTTCATCAGGAATAATGATCGTTTACACTAGATGCTCTAGCCTTCATCAGGATTAATGATTGTTTCCACTGGATGCTCTAGCCTTCATCATGAATTCCACTAGATGCTCTAGCCTTCATCAGGAATAATGATCGTTTACACTAGATGCTCTAGCCTTCATCACGAATAATGATCGTTACACTAGATGCTCTAGCCTTCATCAAGAATAATGATCGTTTCCACTAGATGCTCTAGCCTTCATCAGGAATAATGATTGTTTCCACTCGATGCTCTAGACTTCATCAGGAATAATGATTGTTTCCACTAGATGCTCTAGCCTTCATCAGGAATAAATTCCACTAGATACTCTAGCCTTCATCAGGAATAATGATTGTTTCCACTAGATAATCTAGCCTTCATCAGGAATAATGATTGTTTCCACTGGATGCTCTAGCCTTCATCAGGAATAATGATTGTTTCCACTAGATGCTCTAGTCTTCATCAGGAAAAATGATTGTTTCTACTAGATGCTCTAGCCTTCATCAGGAATAATGATTGTTTCGACTAGATGCTCTAGCCTTCATCAGGAATAATGATTGTTTCCACTAGATGATCTAGCCTTCATCAGGATTAATGATTGTTTCCACTGGATACTCTAGCCTTCATCAGGAATAATGATTGTTTCCACTGGATGCTCTAGCCTTCATCAGGAATAATGATTGTTTCCACTAGATGCTCTAACCTTCATCAGGAATAATGATTGTTTCGACTAGATGCTCTAGCCTTCATCAGGAATAATGATTGTTTCCACTTGATGCTCTATATAGCCTTCATCAAGAATAATGATTGTTTCGACTAGATACTCTAGCCTTCATCAGGAATAATCATTGTTTCCACTAGAGCTCTAGCCTTGAGCAGGAATAATGATTGTTTCCACTAGATGCTCTAGCCTTCATCAGGAATAATGATGGTTTCCACTAGGTGCTCTAGCCTTCATCATGAATAATGATTGTTTCCACTAGATGCTCTAGCCTTCATCAGGAAAAAATTCCACTAGATGCTCTAGCCTTCATCAGGGATAATGATAGTTTCCACTAGATGCTCTAGCCTTCATCAGGAATAATCATTGTTTCCACTAGATGCTCTATATAGCCTTCATCAAGAATAATGATTGTTTCGACTACATGCTCTAGCCTTCATCAGGAATAATCATTGTTTCCACTAGAGCTCTAGCCTTGATCAGGAATAATGATTGTTTCCACTAGATGCTCTAGCCTTCATCAGGAATAATGATTGTTTCCACTGGATGCTCTAGCCTTCATCATGAATTCCACTAGAGGCTCTAGCCTTCATCAGGAATAATGATTATTTCCACTAGATGCTCTAGCCTTCATCAGGAATAATGGTAGTTTCCTCTAGTTGCTCTAGCCTTCATCAGGAATAATGTTTGTTTCCACTAGATGCTCTAGCCTTCATCAAGAATAATGATTATTTCCACTAGATGCTCTAGCCTTCATCAGGAATAATGTTTGTTTCCACTCGATGCTCTAGCCTTCATCAGGAATAATGATTGTTTCCACTAGATGCTCTAGCCTTCATCAGGAATAAATTCCACTAGATGCTCTAGCCTTCGTCAGGAATAATGATTGTTTCCACTAGATGCTCTATCCTATCAAGAATAATGATTGTTTCCACTAGATGCTCTAGCCTCCATCAGGAATAATGATTGTTTCCACTAGATGTTCTAGCCTTCATCAGGAATTCCACTATAGGCTCTAGCCTTCATCAGGAATAATAATTGTTTCCACTAGAGCTCTAGCCTTCATCAGGAATAATGACTATTTCCACTAGATGCTCTAGCCTTCATCAGGAATAATGATCGTTTACACTAGATGCTCTAGCCTTCATCAGGAATAATGATCGTTTACACTAGATGCTCTAGCCTTCATCAGGAATAATGATTGTTTCCACTAGATGCTCTAGCCTTCATCATGAATTCCACTAGAGGCTCTAGCCTTCATCAGGAATAATAATTGTTTCCACTAGAGCTCTAGCCTTCATCAGGAATAATGACTGTTTCCACTAGATGCTCTAGCCTTCATCAGGAATAATGATTGTTTCCACTAGATGCTCTAGCCTTCATCAGGAATAAATTCCTCTAGATGCTCTAGCCTCCATCAGGAATAATGATTGTTTCCACTTGATGCTCTAGCCTTCATCAGGAATAATGATTGTTTCCACTAGATGCTCTAGTCTTCATCAGGAATAATGATCGTTACACTAGATGCACTAGCCTTCATCAAGAATAATGATCGTTTCCACTAGATTCTCTAGCCTTCATCAGGAATAATGATTGTTTCCACTCGATGCTCTAGACTTCATCAGGAATAATGATTGTTACCACTAGATGCTCTAGCCTTCATCAGGAATAAATTCCACTAGATGCTCTAGCCTTCATCAGGAATAATGATTGTTTCCACTAGATGCTCTAGCCTATCAAGAATAATGATTGTTTCCACTAGAGGCTCTAGCCTTCATCAGGAATAATGATTATTTCCACTAGATGCTCTAGCCTTCATCAGGAATAATGATCGTTTCCACTAGTTGCTCTAGTCTTCATCAGGAATAATGTTTGTTTCCACTAGATGCTCTAGTCTTCATCAAGAATAATGATTGTTTCCACTAGATGCTCTAGCCTTCATCATGAATAATGAATGTTTCCACTAGATGCTCTAGCCTTCATCAGGAATAATGATTGTTTCCACTAGATTCTCTAGCCTTCATCAGGAATAAATTCCACTAGATGCTCTAGCCTTCATCAGGAATAATGATAGTTTCCACTAGATGCTCTAGCCTTCATCAGGAATAATCATTGTTTCCACTAGATGCACTATATAGCCTTCATCAAGAATAATGATTGTTTCGACTACATGCTCAAGCCTTCATCAGGAATAATCATTGTTTCCACTAGAGCTCTAGCCTTGATCAGGAATAATGATTGTTTCCACTAGATGCTCTAGCCTTCATCAGGAATAATGATCATTTACACTAGATGCTCTAGCCTTCATCAGGAATAATGATCGTTTACACTAGATGCTCTATCCTTCATCAGGAATAATGATTGTTTCCACTGGATGCTCTAGCCTTCATCATGAATTCCACTATAGGCTCTAGCCTTCATCAGGAATAATAATTGTTTCTACTAGAGCTCTAGCCTTCATCAGGAATAATGACTGTTTCCACTAAATGCTCTAACCTTCATCAGGAATAATGATCGTTTACACTAGATGCTCTAGCCTTCATCAGGAATAATGATCGTTTACACTAGATGCTCTAGCCTTCATCAGGATTAATGATTGTTTCCACTGGATGCTCTAGCCTTCATCATGAATTCCACTAGATGCTCTAGCCTTCATCAGGAATAATGATCGTTTACACTAGATGCTCTAGCCTTCATCACGAATAATGATCGTTACACTAGATGCTCTAGCCTTCATCAAGAATAATGATCGTTTCCACTAGATGCTCTAGCCTTCATCAGGAATAATGATTGTTTCCACTCGATGCTCTAGACTTCATCAGGAATAATGATTGTTTCCACTAGATGCTCTAGCCTTCATCAGGAATAAATTCCACTAGATACTCTAGCCTTCATCAGGAATAATGATTGTTTCCACTAGATAATCTAGCCTTCATCAGGAATAATGATTGTTTCCACTGGATGCTCTAGCCTTCATCAGGAATAATGATTGTTTCCACTAGATGCTCTAGTCTTCATCAGGAAAAATGATTGTTTCTACTAGATGCTCTAGCCTTCATCAGGAATAATGATTGTTTCGACTAGATGCTCTAGCCTTCATCAGGAATAATGATTGTTTCCACTAGATGATCTAGCCTTCATCAGGATTAATGATTGTTTCCACTGGATACTCTAGCCTTCATCAGGAATAATGATTGTTTCCACTGGATGCTCTAGCCTTCATCAGGAATAATGATTGTTTCCACTAGATGCTCTAGCCTTCATCAGGAATAATGATTGTTTCGACTAGATGCTCTAGCCTTCATCAGGAATAATGATTGTTTCCACTTGATGCTCTATATAGCCTTCATCAAGAATAATGATTGTTTCGACTAGATACTCTAGCCTTCATCAGGAATAATCATTGTTTCCACTAGAGCTCTAGCCTTGAGCAGGAATAATGATTGTTTCCACTAGATGCTCTAGCCTTCATCAGGAATAATGATGGTTTCCACTAGGTGCTCTAGCCTTCATCATGAATAATGATTGTTTCCACTAGATGCTCTAGCCTTCATCAGGAAAAAATTCCACTAGATGCTCTAGCCTTCATCAGGGATAATGATAGTTTCCACTAGATGCTCTAGCCTTCATCAGGAATAATCATTGTTTCCACTAGATGCTCTATATAACCTTCATCAAGAATAATGATTGTTTCGACTACATGCTCTAGCCTTCATCAGGAATAATCATTGTTTCCACTAGAGCTCTAGCCTTGATCAGGAATAATGATTGTTTCCACTAGATGCTCTAGCCTTCATCAGGAATAATGATTGTTTCCACTGGATGCTCTAGCCTTCATCATGAATTCCACTAGAGGCTCTAGCCTTCATCAGGAATAATGATTATTTCCACTAGATGCTCTAGCCTTCATCAGGAATAATGGTAGTTTCCTCTAGTTGCTCTAGCCTTCATCAGGAATAATGTTTGTTTCCACTAGATGCTCTAGCCTTCATCAAGAATAATGATTATTTCCACTAGATGCTCTAGCCTTCATCAGGAATAATGTTTGTTTCCACTCGATGCTCTAGCCTTCATCAGGAATAATGATTGTTTCCACTAGATGCTCTAGCCTTCATCAGGAATAAATTCCACTAGATGCTCTAGCCTTCGTCAGGAATAATGATTGTTTCCACTAGATGCTCTATCCTATCAAGAATAATGATTGTTTCCACTAGATGCTCTAGCCTCCATCAGGAATAATGATTGTTTCGACTAGATGTTCTAGCCTTCATCAGGAATTCCACTATAGGCTCTAGCCTTCATCAGGAATAATAATTGTTTCCACTAGAGCTCTAGCCTTCATCAGGAATAATGACTATTTCCACTAGATGCTCTAGCCTTCATCAGGAATAATGATCGTTTACACTAGATGCTCTAGCCTTCATCAGGAATAATGATCGTTTACACTAGATGCTCTAGCCTTCATCAGGAATAATGATTGTTTCCACTAGATGCTCTAGCCTTCATCATGAATTCCACTAGAGGCTCTAGCCTTCATCAGGAATAATAATTGTTTCCACTAGAGCTCTAGCCTTCATCAGGAATAATGACTGTTTCCACTAGATGCTCTAGCCTTCATCAGGAATAATGATTGTTTCCACTAGATGCTCTAGCCTTCATCAGGAATAAATTCCTCTAGATGCTCTAGCCTCCATCAGGAATAATGATTGTTTCCACTTGATGCTCTAGCCTTCATCAGGAATAATGATTGTTTCCACTAGATGCTCTAGTCTTCATCAGGAATAATGATCGTTTCCACTAGATGCTCTAGCCTTCATCAGGAATAATGATTGTTTCCACTAGATGCTCTAGCCTTCATCAAGAATAATGATTGTTTCCACTAGATGCTGCAGCCCTTCATCAGGAATAATGATTGTTTCCACTAGATGCTCTAGCCTTCATCAGGTATAATGATATTTTCGACTAGATGCTCGAGCCTTCATCAGGAATAATGATTGTTTCGACTAGATGCTCTAGCCTTCATCAGGAATAATGATTGTTTCCACTAGATGCTCTATATAGCCTTCATCAAGAATAATGATTGTTTCAACTAGATGCTCTAGCCTTCATCAAGAATAATCATTGTTTCCACTAGAGCTCTAGACTTGATCAGGAATAATGATTGTTTCCACTAGATGCTCTAGCCTTCATCAGGAATAATGATCGTTTCCACTAGGTGCTCTAGCCTTCATCATGAATAATGATTGTTTCCACTAGATGCTCTAGCCTTCATCAGGAATAATGATTGTTTCCACTAGATGCTCTAGTCTTCATCAGGAATAATGATCATTTCCACTAGATGCTCTAGCCTCCATCAGGAACAATGATTGTTTCCACTAGATGATCTAGCCTTCATTAGGAATAATGATTGTTTCCACTAGATGCTCTAGCCTTCATCATGAATAATGATTGTTTCCACTAGATGCTCTAGCCTTCATCAGGAATAATGATAGTTTCCACTAGATGCTCTATCCTCCATCAGGAATAATGATTGTTTCGACTAAATGCTCTAGCCTCCATCAGGAATAATGATTGTTTCCACTAGATGCTCTAGCCTTCATCAGGAATAATGATCGTTTCCACTAGATGCTCTAGCCTTCATCAGGAATAATGATTGTTTCCACTAGATGCTCTAGCTTTCATCAGGAATAATGATTGTTTCCACTAGATGCTCTAGTCTTCATCAGGAATAATGATCGTTTCCACTAGATGCTCTAGCCTCCATCAGGAGTAATGATTGTTTCCACTAGATGATCTAGCCTTCATCAGGAATAATGATTGTTTCTACTAGATGCTCTAGCCTTCATCAGGAATAATGATTGTTTCCACTAGATGCTCTAGCCTTCATCAAGAATAATGATTGTTTCCACTAGATGCTGCAGCCCTTCATCAGGAATAATGATTGTTTCCACTAGATGCTCTAGCCTTCATCAGGTATAATGATATTTTCGACTAGATGCTCTAGCCTTAATCAGGAATAATGATTGTTTCGAATAGATGCTCTAGCCTTCATCAGGAATAATGATTGTTTCCACTAGATGCTCTATATAGCCTTCATCAAGAATAATGATTGTTTCAACTAGATGCTCTAGCCTTCATCAGGAATAATCATTGTTTCCACTAGAGCTCTAGCCTTCATCAGGAATAATCATTGTTTCCACTAGAGCTCTAGCCTTGAGCAGGAATAATGACTGTTTCCACTAGATGCTCTAGCCTTCATCAGGAATAATGATCGTTTACACTAGATGCTCTAGCCTTCATCAGGAATAATGATCGTTTCCACTAGATGCTCTAGCCTTCATCAGGAATAATGATTGTTTCCACTGGATGCTCTAGCCTATCAAGAATAATGATTGTTTCCACTAGATGCTCTAACCTTCATCAGGAATTCCACTAGAGGCTCTAGCCTTCATCAGGAATAATGATTATTTCCACTAGATGCTCTAGCCTTCATCAGGAATAATGATCGTTTCCAATAGTTGCTCTATCCTTCATCAGGAATAATGTTTGTTTCCACTAGATGCTCTAGCCTTCAATGATTGTGTCCACTAGATGCTCTAGCCTTCATCAGGAATAATGAATGTTTCCACTAGATGCTCTAGCCTTCATCAGGAATAATGATTGTTTCCACTAGATGCTCTAGCCTTCATCAGGAAAAAATTCCACTAGATGCTCTAGCCTTCATCAGGGATAATAATAGTTTCCACTAGATGCTCTAGCCTTCATCAGGAATAATCATTGTTTCCACTAGATGCTCTATATAGCCTTCATCAAGAATAATGATTGTTTCGACTACATGCTCTAGCCTTCATCAGGAATAATGATTGTTTCCACTAGATGCTCTAGCCTATCAAGAATAATGATTGTTTCCACTAGATGCTCTAGCCTTCATCAGGAATTCCACTAGAGGCTCTAGCCTTCATCAGGAATAATGATCGTTTCCACTAGATGCTCTAGCCTTCATCAGGAATAATGATCGTTTCCACTAGTTGCTCTAGTCTTCATCAGGAATAATGTTTGTTTCCACTAGATGCTCTAGTATTCATCAAGAATAATGATTGTTTCCACTAGATGCTCTAGCCTTCATCAGGAATAATGAATGTTTCCACTAGATGCTCTAGCCTTCATCAGGAATAATGATTGTTTCCACTAGATTCTCTAGCCTTCATCAGGAATAAATTCCACTAGATGCTCTAGCCTTCATCAGGAATAATGATAGTTTCCACTAGATGCTCTAGCCTTCATCAGGAATAATGATTGTTTCCACTGGATGCTCTACCCTTCATCATGAATTCCACTAGAGGCTCTAGCCTTCTTCAGGAATAATCATTGTTTCCACTAGATGCACTATATAGCCTTCATCAAGAATAATGATTGTTTCGACTACATGCTCAAGCCTTCATCAGGAATAATCATTGTTTCCACTAGAGCTCTAGCCTTGATCAGGAATAATGATTGTTTCCACTAGATGCTCTAGCCTTCATCAGGAATAATGATCATTTACACTAGATGCTCTAGCCTTCATCAGGAATAATGATCGTTTACACTAGATGCTCTATCCTTCATCAGGAATAATGATTGTTTCCACTGGATGCTCTAGCCTTCATCATGAATTCCACTATAGGCTCTAGCCTTCATCAGGAATAATAATTGTTTCCACTAGAGCTCTAGCCTTCATCAGGAATAATGACTGTTTCCACTAAATGCTCTAACCTTCATCAGGAATAATGATCGTTTACACTAGATGCTCTAGCCTTCATCAGGAATAATGATCGTTTACACTAGATGCTCTAGCCTTCATCAGGAATAATGATTGTTTCCACTGGATGCTCTACCCTTCATCATGAATTCCACTAGAGGCTCTAGCCTTCTTCAGGAATAATAATTGTTTCCACTAGAGCTCTAGCCTTCATCAGGAATAATGACTGTTCCCACTAGATGCTCTAGCCTTCATCACGAATAATGATCGTTACACTAGATGCTCTAGCCTTCATCAAGAATAATGATCGTTTCCACTAGATGCTCTAGCCTTCATCAGGAATAATGATTGTTTCCACTCGATGCTCTAGACTTCATCAGGAATAATGATTGTTTCCACTAGATGCTCTAGCCTTCATCAGGAATAAATTCCACTAGATGCTCTAGCCTTCATCAGGAATAATGATTGTTTCCACTAGATAATCTAGCCTTCATCAGGAATAATGATTGTTTCCACTGGATGCTCTAGCCTTCATCAGGAATAATGATTGTTTCCACTAGATGCTCTAGTCTTCATCAGGAAAAATGATTGTTTCTACTAGATGCTCTAGCCTTCATCAGGAATAATGATTGTTTCGACTAGATGCTCTAGCCTTCATCAGGAATAATGATTGTTTCCACTAGATGATCTAGCCTTCATCAGGATTAATGATTGTTTCCACTGGATACTCTAGCCTTCATCAGGTATAATGATTGTTTCCACTGGATGCTCTAGCCTTCATCAGGAATAATGATTGTTTCCACTAGATGCTCTAGCCTTCATCAGGAATAATGATTGTTTCGACTAGATGCTCTAGCCTTCATCAGGAATAATGATTGTTTCCACTTGATGCTCTATATAGCCTTCATCAAGAATAATGATTGTTTCGACTAGATACTCTAGCCTTCATCAGGAATAATCATTGTTTCCACTAGAGCTCTAGCCTTGAGCAGGAATAATGATTGTTTCCACTAGATGCTCTAGCCTTCATCAGGAATAATGATGGTTTCCACTAGGTGCTCTAGCCTTCATCATGAATAATGATTGTTTCCACTAGATGCTCTAGCCTTCATCAGGAAAAAATTCCACTAGATGCTCTAGCCTTCATCAGGGATAATGATAGTTTCCACTAGATGCTCTAGCCTTCATCAGGAATAATCATTGTTTCCACTAGATGCTCTATATAGCCTTCATCAAGAATAATGATTGTTTCGACTACATGCTCTAGCCTTCATCAGGAATAATCATTGTTTCCACTAGAGCTCTAGCCTTGATCAGGAATAATGATTGTTTCCACTAGATGCTCTAGCCTTCATCAGGAATAATGATTGTTTCCACTGGATGCTCTAGCCTTCATCATGAATTCCACTAGAGGCTCTAGCCTTCATCAGGAATAATGATTATTTCCACTAGATGCTCTAGCCTTCATCAGGAATAATGATAGTTTCCTCTAGTTGCTCTAGCCTTCATCAGGAATAATGTTTGTTTCCACTAGATGCTCTAGCCCTCATCAAGAATAATGATTATTTCCACTAGATGCTCTAGCCTTCATCAGGAATAATGTTTGTTTCCACTCGATGCTCTAGCCTTCATCAGGAATAATGATTGTTTCCACTAGATGCTCTAGCCTTCATCAGGAATAAATTCCACTAGATGCTCTAGCCTTCGTCAGGAATAATGATTGTTTCCACTAGATGCTCTATCCTATCAAGAATAATGATTGTTTCCACTAGATGCTCTAGCCTCCATCAGGAATAATGATTGTTTCCACTAGATGTTCTAGCCTTCATCAGGAATTCCACTATAGGCTCTAGCCTTCATCAGGAATAATAATTGTTTCCACTAGAGCTCTAGCCTTCATCAGGAATAATGACTATTTCCACTAGATGCTCTAGCCTTCATCAGGAATAATGATCGTTTACACTAGATGCTCTAGCCTTCATCAGGAATAATGATCGTTTACACTAGATGCTCTAGCCTTCATCATGAATTCCACTAGAGGCTCTAGCCTTCATCAGGAATAATAATTGTTTCCACTAGAGCTCTAGCCTTCAGCAGGAATAATGACTGTTTCCACTAGATGCTCTAGCCTTCATCAGGAATAATGATTGTTTCCACTAGATGCTCTAGCCTTCATCAGGAATAAATTCCTCTAGATGCTCTAGCCTCCATCAGGAATAATGATTGTTTCCACTTGATGCTCTAGCCTTCATCAGGAATAATGATTGTTTCCACTAGATGCTCTAGTCTTCATCAGGAATAATGATCGTTTCCACTAGATGCTCTAGCCTTCATCAGGAATAATGATTGTTTCCACTAGATGCTCTAGCCTTCATCAAGAATAATGATTGTTTCCACTAGATGCTGCAGCCCTTCATCAGGAATAATGATTGTTTCCACTAGATGCTCTAGCCTTCATCAGGTATAATGATATTTTCGACTAGATGCTCGAGCCTTCATCAGGAATAATGATTGTTTCGACTAGATGCTCTAGCCTTCATCAGGAATAATGATTGTTTCCACTAGATGCTCTATATAGCCTTCATCAAGAATAATGATTGTTTCAACTAGATACTCTAGCCTTCATCAAGAATAATGATTGTTTCCACTAGATGCTCTAGCTTTCATCAGGAATAATGATTGTTTCCACTAGATGCTCTAGTCTTCATCAGGAATAATGATCGTTTCCACTAGATGCTCTAGCCTCCATCAGGAGTAATGATTGTTTCCACTAGATGATCTAGCCTTCATCAGGAATAATGATTGTTTCTACTAGATGCTCTAGCCTTCATCAGGAATAATGATTGTTTCCACTAGATGCTCTAGCCTTCATCAAGAATAATGATTGTTTCCACTAGATGCTGCAGCCCTTCATCAGGAATAATGATTGTTTCCACTAGATGCTCTAGCCTTCATCAGGTATAATGATATTTTCGACTAGATGCTCTAGCCTTAATCAGGAATAATGATTGTTTCGAATAGATGCTCTAGCCTTCATCAGGAATAATGATTGTTTCCACTAGATGCTCTATATAGCCTTCATCAAGAATAATGATTGTTTCAACTAGATGCTCTAGCCTTCATCAGGAATAATCATTGTTTCCACTAGAGCTCTAGCCTTGATCAGGAATAATGATTGTTTCCACTAGATGCTCTAGCGTTCATCAGGAATAATGATCGTTTCCACTAGTTGCTCTAGCCTTCATCATGAATAATGATTGTTTCCACTAGATGCTCTAGCCTTCATCAGGAATAATGATTGTTTCCACTAGATGCTCTAGTCTTCATCAGGAATAATGATCATTTCCACTAGATGCTCTAGCCTCCATCAGGAACAATGATTGTTTCCACTAGATGATCTAGCCTTCATTAGGAATAATGATTGTTTCCACTAGATGCTCTAGCCTTCATCAGGAATAAATTCCACTAGATTCTCTAGCCTTCATCAGGAATAATGATAGTTTCCACTAGATGCTCTAGCCTTCATCAGGAATAATCATTGTTTCCACTAGATGCACTATATAGCCTTCATCAAGAATAATGATTATTTCGACTACATGCTCTAGCCTTCATCAGGAATAATCATTGTTTCCACTAGAGCTCTAGCCTTGATCAGGAATAATGATTGTTTCCACTAGATGCTCTAGCCTTCATCAGGAATAATGATCGTTTACACTAGATGCTCTAGCCTTCATCAGGAATAATGATCGTTTACACTAGATGCTCTATCCTTCATCAGGAATAATGAGTATTTCCACTGGATGCTCTAGCCTTCATCATGAATTCCACTATAGGCTCTAGCCTTCATCAGGAATAATAATTGTTTGCACTAGAGCTCTAGCCTTCATCAGGAATAATGACTGTTTCCACTAAATGCTCTAGCCTTCATCAGGAATAATGATCGTTTACACTAGATGCTCTAGCCTTCATCAGGAATAATGATCGTTTACACTAGATGCTCTAGCCTTCATCAGGAATAATGATTGTTTCCACTGGATGCTCTAGCCTTCATCATGAATTCCACTAGAGGCTCTAGCCTTCATCAGGAATAATGACTGTTCCCACTAGATGCTCTAGCCTTCATCAGGAATAATGATCGTTTACACTAGATGCTCTAGCCTTCATCAAGAATAATGATCGTTTCCACTAGATGCTCTAGCCTTCATAAGGAATAATGATTGGTTCCACTCGATGCTCTAGCCTTCATCAGGTATAATGATTGTTTCCACTAGATGCTCTAGCCTTCATCAAGAATAATGATTGTTTCCACTAGATGCTGCAGCCCTTCATCAGGAATAATGATTGTTTCCACTAGATGCTCTAGCCTTCATCAGGTATAATGATATTTTCGACTAGATGCTCGAGCCTTCATCAGGAATAATGATTGTTTCGACTAGATGCTCTAGCCTTCATCAGGAATAATGATTGTTTCCACTATATGCTCTATATAGCCTTCATCAAGAATAATGATTGTTTCAACTAGATGCTCTAGCCTTCATCAAGAATAATCATTGTTTCCACTAGAGCTCTAGCCTTGATCAGGAATAATGATTGTTTCCACTAGATGCTCTAGCCTTCATCAGTAATAATGATAGTTTCCACTAGGTGCTCTAGCCTTCATCATGAATAATGATTGTTTCCACTAGATGCTCTAGCCTTCATCAGGAATAATGATTGTTTCCACTAGATGCTCTAGTCTTCATCAGGAATAATGATCATTTCCACTAGATGCTCTAGCCTCCATCAGGAACAATGATTGTTTCCACTAGATGATCTAGCCTTCATTAGGAATAATGATTGTTTCCACTAGATGCTCTAGCCTTCATCAGGAATAATGATTGTTTCCACTAGATGCTCTAGCCTTCATCAGGAATAATGATAGTTTCCACTAGATGCTCTAACCTCCATCAGGAATAATGATTGTTTCGACTAAATGCTCTAGCCTCCATCAGGAATAATGATTGTTTCCACTAGATGCTCTAGCCTTCATCAGGAATAATGATCGTTTCCACTAGATGCTCTAGCCTTCATCAGGAATAATGATTGTTTCCACTAGATGCTCTAGCTTTCATCAGGAATAATGATTGTTTCCACTAGATGCTCTAGTCTTCATCAGGAATAATGATCGTTTCCACTAGATGCTCTAGCCTCCATCAGGAGTAATGATTGTTTCCACTAGATGATCTAGCCTTCATCAGGAATAATGATTGTTTCTACTAGATGCTCTAGCCTTCATCAGGAATAATGATTGTTTCCACTAGATGCTCTAGCCTTCATCAAGAATAATGATTGTTTCCACTAGATGCTGCAGCCCTTCATCAGGAATAATGATTGTTTCCACTAGATGCTCTAGCCTTCATCAGGTATAATGATATTTTTGACTAGATGCTCTAGCCTTAATCAGGAATAATGATTGTTTCGAATAGATGCTCTAGCCTTCATCAGGAATAATGATTGTTTCCACTAGATGCTCTATATAGCCTTCATCAAGAATAATGATTGTTTCAACTAGATGCTCTAGCCTTCATCAGGAATAATCATTGTTTCCACTAGAGCTCTAGCCTTGATCAGGAATAATGATTGTTTCCACTAGATGCTCTAGCGTTCATCAGGAATAATGATCGTTTCCACTAGTTGCTCTAGCCTTCATCATGAATAATGATTGTTTCCACTAGATGCTCTAGCCTTCATCAGGAATAATGATTGTTTCCACTAGATGCTCTAGTCTTCATCAGGAATAATGATCATTTCCACTAGATGCTCTAGCCTCCATCAGGAACAATGATTGTTTCTACTAGATGATCTAGCCTTCATTAGGAATAATGATTGTTTCCACTAGATGCTCTAGCCTTCATCAGGAATAATGATTGTTTCCACTAGATGCTCTAGCCTTCATCAGGAATAATGATCGTTTACACTAGATGCTCTAGCCTTCATCAGGAATAATGATTGTTTCCACTAGATGCTCTAGCTTTCATCAGGAATAATGATTGTTTCCACTAGATGCTCTAGTCTTCATCAGGAATAATGATCGTTTCCACTAGATGCTCTAGCCTCCATCAGGAGTAATGATTGTTTCCACTAGATGATCTAGCCTTCATCAGGAATAATGATTGTTTCTACTAGATGCTCTAGCCTTCATCAGGAATAATGATTGTTTCCACTCGATGCTCTAGTCTTCATCAGGAATAATGATTGTTTCCACTAGATGCTCTAGCCTTCATCAGGAATAAATTCCATTAGATGCTCTAGCCTTGATCAGGAATAATGATTGTTTCCACTAGATGCTCTAGCCTTCATCAGGAATAATGATCGTTTCCACTAGATGCTCTAGCCTTCATCAGGAATTCCACTAGAGGCTCTAGCCTTCATCAGGAATAATGATTATTTCCACTAGATGCTCTAGCCTTCATCAGGAATAATGATCGTTTCCACTAGTTGCTCTAGCCTTCATCAGGAATAATGTTTGTTTCCACTAGATGCTCTAGCCTTCATCAAGAATAGTGATTGTTTCCACTAGATGCTCTAGCCTTCATCAGGAATAATGAATGTTTCCACTAGATGCTCTAGCCTTCATCAGGAATAATGATTGTTTCCACTAGATTCTCTAGCCTTCATCAGGAATAAATTCCACTAGATGCTCTAGCCTTCATCAGGAATAATGATAGTTTCCACTAGATGCTCTAGCCTTCATCAGGAATAATCATTGTTTCCACTAGATGCACTATATAGCCTTCATCAAGAATAATGATTATTTCGACTACATGCTCTAGCCTTCATCAGGAATAATGATAGTTTCCACTAGATGCTCTATCCTCCATCAGGAATAATGATTGTTTCGACTAAATGCTCTAGCCTCCATCAGGAATAATGATTGTTTCCACTAGATGCTCTAGCCTTCATCAGGAATAATGATCGTTTCCACTAGATGCTCTAGCCTTCATCAGGAATAATGATTGTTTCCACTAGATGCTCTAGCTTTCATCAGGAATAATGATTGTTTCCACTAGATGCTCTAGTCTTCATCAGGAATAATGATCGTTTCCACTAGATGCTCTAGCCTCCATCAGGAGTAATGATTGTTTCCACTAGATGATCTAGCCTTCATCAGGAATAATGATTGTTTCTACTAGATGCTCTAGCCTTCATCAGGAATAATGATTGTTTCCACTAGATGCTCTAGCCTTCATCAAGAATAATGATTGTTTCCACTAGATGCTGCAGCCCTTCATCAGGAATAATGATTGTTTCCACTAGATGCTCTAGCCTTCATCAGGTATAATGATATTTTCGACTAGATGCTCTAGCCTTAATCAGGAATAATGATTGTTTCGAATAGATGCTCTAGCCTTCATCAGGAATAATGATTGTTTCCACTAGATGCTCTATATAGCCTTCATCAAGAATAATGATTGTTTCAACTAGATGCTCTAGCCTTCATCAGGAATAATCATTGTTTCCACTAGAGCTCTAGCCTTGATCAGGAATAATGATTGTTTCCACTAGATGCTCTAGCGTTCATCAGGAATAATGATCGTTTCCACTAGTTGCTCTAGCCTTCATCATGAATAATGATTGTTTCCACTAGATGCTCTAGCCTTCATCAGGAATAATGATTGTTTCCACTAGATGCTCTAGTCTTCATCAGGAATAATGATCATTTCCACTAGATGCTCTAGCCTCCATCAGGAACAATGATTGTTTCCACTAGATGATCTAGCCTTCATTAGGAATAATGATTGTTTCCACTAGATGCTCTAGCCTTCATCAGGAATAATGATTGTTTCCACTAGATGCTCTAGCCTTCATCAGGAATAATGATCGTTTACACTAGATGCTCTAGCCTTCATCAGGAATAATGATTGTTTCCACTAGATGCTCTAGCTTTCATCAGGAATAATGATTGTTTCCACTAGATGCTCTAGTCTTCATCAGGAATAATGATCGTTTCCACTAGATGCTCTAGCCTCCATCAGGAGTAATGATTGTTTCCACTAGATGATCTAGCCTTCATCAGGAATAATGATTGTTTCTACTAGATGCTCTAGCCTTCATCAGGAATAATGATTGTTTCCACTCGATGCTCTAGTCTTCATCAGGAATAATGATTGTTTCCACTAGATGCTCTAGCCTTCATCAGGAATAAATTCCATTAGATGCTCTAGCCTTGATCAGGAATAATGATTGTTTCCACTAGATGCTCTAGCCTATCAAGAATAATTATTGTTTCCACTAGATGCTCTAGCCTTCATCAGGAATTCCACTAGAGGCTCTAGCCTTCATCAGGAATAATGATTATTTCCACTAGATGCTCTAGCCTTCATCAGGAATAATGATCGTTTCCACTAGTTGCTCTAGCCTTCATCAGGAATAATGTTTGTTTCCACTAGATGCTCTAGCCTTCATCAAGAATAGTGATTGTTTCCACTAGATGCTCTAGCCTTCATCAGGAATAATGAATGTTTCCACTAGATGCTCTAGCCTTCATCAGGAATAATGATTGTTTCCACTAGATTCTCTAGCCTTCATCAGGAATAAATTCCACTAGATGCTCTAGCCTTCATCAGGAATAATGATAGTTTCCACTAGATGCTCTAGCCTTCATCAGGAATAATCATTGTTTCCACTAGATGCACTATATAGCCTTCATCAAGAATAATGATTATTTCGACTACATGCTCTAGCCTTCATCAGGAATAATCATTGTTTCCACTAGAGCTCTAGCCTTCATCAGGAATAATGATCGTTTACACTAGATGCTCTAGCCTTCATCAGGAATAATGATCGTTTACACTAGATGCTCTATCCTTCATCAGGAATAATGATTGATTCCACTGGATGCTCTAGCCTTCATCATGAATTCCACTATAGGCTCTAGCCTTCATCAGGAATAATAATTGTTTGCACTAGAGCTCTAGCCTTCATCAGGAATAATGACTGTTTCACTAGATGCTCTAGCCTTCATCAGGAATAATGATCGTTTACACTAGATGCTCTAGCCTTCATCAGGAATAATGATCGTTTACACTAGATGCTCTAGCCTTCATCAGGAATAATGATTGTTTCCACTGGATGCTCTAGCCTTCATCATGAATTCCACTAGAGGCTCTAGCCTTCATCAGGAATAATGATTGTTTCCACTAGATGCTCTAGCCTTCATCAGGAATAATGATCGTTTACACTAGATGCTCTAGCCTTCATCAGGAATAATGATCGTTTACACTAGATGCTCTATCCTTCATCAGGAATAATGATTGTTTCCACTGGATGCTCTAGCCTTCATCATGAATTCCACTATAGGCTCTAGCCTTCATCAGGAATAATAATTGTTTGCACTAGAGCTCTAGCCTTCATCAGGAATAATGACTGTTTCCACTAAATGCTCTAGCCTTCATCAGGAATAATGATCGTTTACACTAGATGCTCTAGCCTTCATCAGGAATAATGATCATTTACACTAGATGCTCTAGCCTTCATCAGGAATAATGATTGTTTCCACTGGATGCTCTAGCCTTCATCATGAATTCCACTAGAGGCTCTAGCCTTCATCAGGAATAATAATTGTTTCCACTAGAGCTCTAGCCTTCATCAGGAATAATGACTGTTCCCACTAGATGCTCTAGCCTTCATCAGGAATAATGATCGTTTACACTAGATGCTCTAGCCTTCATCAAGAATAATGATCGTTTCCACTAGATGCTCTAGCCTTCATAAGGAATAATGATTGTTTCCACTCGATGCTCTAGCCTTCATCAGGAATAATGATTGTTTCCACTAGATGCTCTAGCCTTCATCAAGAATAATGATTGTTTCCACTAGATGCTGCAGCCCTTCATCAGGAATAATGATTGTTTCCACTAGATGCTCTAGCCTTCATCAGGTATAATGATATTTTCGACTAGATGCTCGAGCCTTCATCAGGAATAATGATTGTTTCGACTAGATGCTCTAGCCTTCATCAGGAATAATGATTGTTTCGACTAAATGCTCTAGCCTCCATCAGGAATAATGATTGTTTCCACTAGATGCTCTAGCCTTCATCAGGAATAATGATCGTTTCCACTAGATGCTCTAGCCTTCATCAGGAATAATGATTGTTTCCACTAGATGCTCTAGCTTTCATCAGGAATAATGATTGTTTCCACTAGATGCTCTAGTCTTCATCAGGAATAATGATCGTTTCCACTAGATGCTCTAGCCTCCATCAGGAGTAATGATTGTTTCCACTAGATGATCTAGCCTTCATCAGGAATAATGATTGTTTCTACTAGATGCTCTAGCCTTCATCAGGAATAATGATTGTTTCCACTAGATGCTCTAGCCTTCATCAAGAATAATGATTGTTTCCACTAGATGCTGCAGCCCTTCATCAGGAATAATGATTGTTTCCACTAGATGCTCTAGCCTTCATCAGATATAATGATATTTTCGACTAGATGCTCTAGCCTTAATCAGGAATAATGATTGTTTCGAATAGATGCTCTAGCCTTCATCAGGAATAATGATTGTTTCCACTAGATGCTCTATATAGCCTTCATCAAGAATAATGATTGTTTCAACTAGATGCTCTAGCCTTCATCAGGAATAATCATTGTTTCCACTAGAGCTCTAGCCTTGATCAGGAATAATGATTGTTTCCACTAGATGCTCTAGCGTTCATCAGGAATAATGATCGTTTCCACTAGTTGCTCTAGCCTTCATCATGAATAATGATTGTTTCCACTAGATGCTCTAGCCTTCATCAGGAATAATGATTGTTTCCACTAGATGCTCTAGTCTTCATCAGGAATAATGATCATTTCCACTAGATGCTCTAGCCTCCATCAGGAACAATGATTGTTTCCACTAGATGATCTAGCCTTCATTAGGAATAATGATTGTTTCCACTAGATGCTCTAGCCTTCATCAGGAATAATGATTGTTTCCACTAGATGCTCTAGCCTTCATCAGGAATAATGATCGTTTACACTAGATGCTCTAGCCTTCATCAGGAATAATGATTGTTTCCACTAGATGCTCTAGCTTTCATCAGGAATAATGATTGTTTCCACTAGATGCTCTAGTCTTCATCAGGAATAATGATCGTTTCCACTAGATGCTCTAGCCTCCATCAGGAGTAATGATTGTTTCCACTAGATGATCTAGCCTTCATCAGGAATAATGATTGTTTCTACTAGATGCTCTAGACTTCATCAGGAATAATGATTGTTTCCACTCGATGCTCTAGTCTTCATCAGGAATAATGATTGTTTCCACTAGATGCTCTAGCCTTCATCAGGAATAAATTCCATTAGATGCTCTAGCCTTGATCAGGAATAATGATTGTTTCCACTAGATGCTCTAGCCTATCAAGAATAATGATTGTTTCCACTAGATGCTCTAGCCTTCATCAGGAATTCCACTAGAGGCTCTAGCCTTCATCAGGAATAATGATTATTTCCACTAGATGCTCTAGCCTTCATCAGGAATAATGATCGTTTCCACTAGTTGCTCTAGCCTTCATCAGGAATAATGTTTGTTTCCACTAGATGCTCTAGCCTTCATCAAGAATAGTGATTGTTTCCACTAGATGCTCTAGCCTTCATCAGGAATAATGAATGTTTCCACTAGATGCTCTAGCCTTCATCAGGAATAATGATTGTTTCCACTAGATTCTCTAGCCTTCATCAGGAATAAATTCCACTAGATGCTCTAGCCTTCATCAGGAATAATGATAGTTTCCACTAGATGCTCTAGCCTTCATCAGGAATAATCATTGTTTCCACTAGATGCACTATATAGCCTTCATCAAGAATAATGATTATTTCGACTACATGCTCTAGCCTTCATCAGGAATAATCATTGTTTCCACTAGAGCTCTAGCCTTGATCAGGAATAATGATCGTTTACACTAGATGCTCTAGCCTTCATCAGGAATAATGATCGTTTACACTAGATGCTCTATCCTTCATCAGGAATAATGATTGTTTCCACTGGATGCTCTAGCCTTCATCATGAATTCCACTATAGGCTCTAGCCTTCATCAGGAATAATAATTGTTTGCACTAGAGCTCTAGCCTTCATCAGGAATAATGACTGTTTCCACTAAATGCTCTAGCCTTCATCAGGAATAATGATCGTTTACACTAGATGCTCTAGCCTTCATCAGGAATAATGATCGTTTACACTAGATGCTCTAGCCTTCATCAGGAATAATGATTGTTTCCACTGGATGCTCTAGCCTTCATCATGAATTCCACTAGAGGCTCTAGCCTTCATCAGGAATAATAATTGTTTCCACTAGAGCTCTAGCCTTCATCAGGAATAATGATCGTTTACACTAGATGCTCTAGCCTTCATCAGGAATAATGATCGTTTACACTAGATGCTCTATCCTTCATCAGGAATAATGATTGTTTCCACTGGATGCTCTAGTCTTCATCATGAATTCCACTATAGGCTCTAGCCTTCATCAGGAATAATAATTGTTTGCACTAGAGCTCTAGCCTTCATCAGGAATAATGACTGTTTCCACTAAATGCTCTAGCCTTCATCAGGAATAATGATCGTTTACACTAGATGCTCTAGTCTTCATCAGGAATAATGATTGTTTCCACTGGATGCTCTAGCCTTCATCATGAATTCCACTAGAGGCTCTAGCCTTCATCAGGAATAATAATTGTTTACACTAGATGCTCTAGCCTTCATCAGGAATAATGATTGTTTCCACTAGATGCTCTAGCCTTCATCAGGAATAATGATCGTTTACACTAGATGCTCTAGCCTTCATCAGGAATAATGATTGTTTCCACTGGATGCTCTAGCCTTCATCATGAATTCCACTAGAGGCTCTAGCCTTCATCAGGAATAATAATTGTTTCCACTAGAGCTCTAGCCTTCATCAGGAATAATGACTATTCCCACTAGATGCTCTAGCCTTCATCAGGAATAATGATCGTTTACACTAGATGCTCTAGCCTTCATTAAGAATAATGATCGTTTCCACTAGATGCTCTAGCCTTCATAAGGAATAATGATTGTTTCCACTCGATGCTCTAGCCTTCATCAGGAATAATGATTGTTTCAACTGGATGCTCTAGCCTTCATCAGGAATAATGATTGTTTCCACTAGATGCTCTAGTCTTCATCAGGAAAAATGATTGTTTCTACTAGATGCTCTAGCCTTCATCAGGAATAATGATTGTTTCCACTAGATGATCTAGCCTTCATCAGGATTAATGATTGTTTCCACTGGATACTCTAGCCTTCATCAGGAATAATGATTGATTCCACTGGATGCTCTAGCCTTCATCAGGAATAATGATTGTTTCCACTAGATGCTCTAGCCTTCATCAGGAATAATGATTGTTTCCACTAGATGCTCTAGCCTTCATCAAGAATAATGATTGTTTCCACTAGATGCTGCAGCCCTTCATCAGGAATAATGATTGTTTCCACTAGATGCTCTAGCCTTCATCAGGAATAATCATTGTTTACACTAGAGCTCTAGCCTTGAGCAGGAATAATGATTGTTTCCACTAGATGCTCTAGCCTTCATCAGGAATAATGATGGTTTCCACTAGGTGCTCTAGCCTTCATCATGAATAATGATTGTTTCCACTAGATGCTCTAGCCTTCATCAGGAATAATGATTGTTTCCACTAGATGCTCTAGTCTTCATCAGGAATAATGATCGTTTCCACTAGATGCTCTAGCCTCCATCAGGAATAATGATTGTTTCCACTAGCCTTCATCAGGAATAATGATTGTTTCTACTAGCTTTCATCAGGAATAATGATTGTTTTTACTACTAGATGCTCTAACCTTCATCAGGAATAATGATTATTTCCACTAGATGCTCTAGCCTTTATCATGAATTCCACTAGATGCTCTAGCCTTCATCAGGAATAATGATTGTTTCCACTAGATGCTCTAGCCTCCATCAGGAATAATGATTGTTTCCACTAGATGCTCTATATAGCCTTCATCAAGAATAATGATTATTTCGACTAGATGCTTTAGCCTTCATCAGAAATAATCATTGTTTCCACTAGAGCTCTAGCCTTGATCAGGAATAATGATTGTGTCCACTAGATGCTCTAGCCTTCATCAGGAATAATGATCGTTTCCACTAGATGCTCTAGTCTTCATCAGGAATAATGATTGTTTCCACTAGATGCTCTAGCCTTCATCAGGAATAATGATTGTTTCCACTAGATGCTCTAGCCTTCATCAGGAATAATGATCGTTTCCACTAGATGCTCTAGTCTTCATCAGGAATAATGATTGTTTCCACTAGATGCTCTAGCCTTCATCAGGAATAATGATTGTTTCCACTAGATGCTCTAGCCTTCATCAGGAATAAATTCCACTAGATGCTCTAGCCTTCATCAGGAATAATGATTATTTCCACTAGATGCTCTGGCCTTCATCAGGAATAATGATCGTTTCCACTAGATGCTCTAGCCTCCATCAGGAATAATGATTGTTTTGACTAGATGCTCTAGCCTTCATCAGGAATACTCATTGTTTCCACTAGAGCTCTAGCCTTCATCAGGAATAATGATTCTTTCCACTAGATTCTCTAGCCTTCATCAGGAATAATGATTTTTCCACTAGATGCTCTAGCCTTCATCAGGAATAATAATTGTTTCCACTAGAGCTCTAGCCTTCATCAGGAATAATGATTGTTTCTACTAGATGCTCTAACCTTCATCAGGAATAATGATCGTTTCCACTGGATGCTCTAGCCTTCATCAGGAATAATGATTGTTTCCACTAGATGTTCTAGCCTATCAAGAATAATGATTGTTTCCACTAGATGCTCTAGCCTTCATCAGGAATAATGATAGTTTACACTAGATGCTCTAGCCTTCATCAAGAATAATGTTTGTTTCCATTAGATGCTCTAGCCTCCAACAGGAATAATGATCGTTTCCACTAGATGCTCTAGCCTTCATCAGGAATAATGATTGTTTCCACTAGATGCTCTAGTCTTCATCAGGAAAAATGATTGTTTCTACTAGATGCTCTAGCCTTCATCAGGAATAATGATTGTTTCCACTAGATGATCTAGCTTTCATCAGGATTAATGATTGTTTCCACTGGATACTCTAGCCTTCATCAGGAATAATGATTGTTTCCACTGGATGCTCTAGCCTTCATCAGGAATAATGATTGTTTCCACTAGATGCTCTAGCCTTCATCAGGAATAATGATTGTTTCGACTAGATGCTCTAGCCTTCATCAGGAATAATGATTGTTTCCACTAGATGCTCTATATAGCCTTCATCAAGAATAATGATTGTTTCGACTAGATGCTCTAGCCTTCATCAGGAATAATCATTGTTTCCACTAGAGCTCTAGCCTTGAGCAGGAATAATGATTGTTTCCACTAGATGCTCTAGCCTTCATCAGGAATAATGATGGTTTCCACTAGGTGCTCTAGCCTTCATCATGAATAATGATTGTTTCCACTAGATGCTCTAGCCTTCATCAGGAATAATGATTGTTTCCACTAGATGCTCTAGTCTTCATCAGGAATAATGATCGTTTCCACTAGATGCTCTAGCCTCCATCAGGAATAATGATTGTTTCTACTAGCCTTCATCAGGAATAATGATTGTTTTTACTACTAGATGCTCTAACCTTCATCAGGAATAATGATTATTTCCACTAGATGCTCTAGCCTTTATCATGAATTCCACTAGATGCTCTAGCCTTCATCAGGAATAATGATTGTTTCCACTAGATGCTCTAGCCTCCATCAGGAATAATGATTGTTTCCACTAGATAATCTAGCCTTCATCAGGAATAATGATTTTTTCCACTGGATGCTCTAGCCTTCATCAGGAATAATGATTGTTTCCACTAGATGCTCTAGTCTTCATCAGGAAAAATGATTGTTTCCACTAGATGCTCTAGCCTTCATCAGGAATAATGATTGTTTCGACTAGATGCTCTAGCCTTCATCAGGAATAATGATTGTTTCCACTAGATGCTCTTTATAGCCTTCATCAAGAATAATGATTATTTCGACTAGATGCTTCAGCCTTCATCAGGAATAATCATTGTTTCCACTAGAGCTCTAGCCTTGATCAGGAATAATGATTGTTTCCACTAGATGCTCTAGCCTTCATCAGGAATAATGATTGTTTCCACTAGATGCTCTAGCCTTCATCAGGAATAATGATTGTGTCCACTAGATGTCTAGCCTTCATCAGGAATAATGATTGTTTCCACTAGATGCTCTAGCCTTCATCAGGAATAATGATTGTTTCCACTAGATGCTCTAGCCTTCATCAGGAATAATGATTGTTTCCACTACTAGATCCTCTAGCCTTCATCAGGAATAATGATTGTTTCCACTAGATGCTCTAGCCTTCATCAGGAATAATGATTGTTTCCACTAGATGCTCTAGCCTTCATCAGGAATAATGATTGTTTCCACTAGAGCTCTAGCCTTCATCAGGAATAATGATTGTTTCCACTAGATGCTCTAGCCTTCATCAGGAATAATGATCGTTTCCACTAGATGCTCTAGCCTTCATCAGGAATAATGATATTTTCCACTAGATGCTCTAGCCTTCATCAAGAATAATGATTGTTTCCACTAGATGCTCTAGTCTTCATCAGGAATAATGATTGTTTCCACTAGATGCTCTAGCCTTCATCAGGAATAATGATTGTTTCCACTACTAGATCCTCTAGCCTTCATTAGGAATAATGATTGTTTCCACTAGATGCTCTAGCCTCCATCAGGAATAATGATTGTTTCCACTAGATGATCTAGCCTTCATCAGGATTAATGATTGTTTCCACTGGATGCTCTAGCCTTCATCAGGAATAATGATTGTTTCCACTGGATGCTCTAGCCTTCATCAGGAATAATGATTGTTTCCACTAGATGCTCTAGCCTCCATCAGGAATAATGATTGTTTCCTCTAGATGATCTAGCCTTCATCAGGTTTAATGATTGTTTCCACTGGATACTCTAGCCTTCATCAGGAATAATGATTGTTTCCACTGGATGCTCTAGCCTTCATCAGGAATAATGATTGTTTCCACTAGATGCTCTAGCCTTCATCAGGAATAATGATTGTTTCGACTAGATGCTCTAGCCTTCATCAGGAATAATGATTGTTTCGACTAGATGCTCTAGCCTTCATCAGGAATAATCATTTTTTCCACTAGAGCTCTAGCCTTCATCAGGAATAATGATTGTTTCTATTAGATGCTCTAACCTTCATCAGGAATAATGATCGTTTCCACTAGATGCTCTAGCCTTCATCAGGAATAATGATTGTTTCCACTAGATGTTCTAGCCTATTAAGAATAATGATTGTTTCCACTAGATGCTCTAGCCTTCATCAGGAATAATGATTGTTTCCACTAGAGCTCTAGCCTTCATCAGGAATAATGATTGTTTCCACTAGATGCTCTAGCCTTCATCAGGAATAATGATCGTTTCCACTAGATGCTCTAGCTTTCATCAGGAATAATGATATTTTCCACTAGATGCTCTAGCCTTCATCAAGAATAATGATTGTTTCCACTAGATGCTCTAGCTTTCATCAGGAATAATGATATTTTCCACTAGATGCTCTAGCCTTCATCAAGAATAATGATTGTTTCCACTAGATGCTCTAGTCTTCATCAGGAATAATGATCATTTCCACTAGATGCTCTAGCCTCCATCAGGAACAATGATTGTTTCCACTAGATGATCTAGCCTTCATTAGGAATAATGATTGTTTCCACTAGATGCTCTAGCCTTCATCAGGAATAATGATTGTTTCCACTAGATGCTCTAGCCTTCATCAGGAATAATGATCGTTTACACTAGATGCTCTAGCCTTCATCAGGAATAATGATTGTTTCCACTAGATGCTCTAGCTTTCATCAGGAATAATGATTGTTTCCACTAGATGCTCTAGTCTTCATCAGGAATAATGATCGTTTCCACTAGATGCTCTAGCCTCCATCAGGAGTAATGATTGTTTCCACTAGATGATCTAGCCTTCATCAGGAATAATGATTGTTTCTACTAGATGCTCTAGACTTCATCAGGAATAATGATTGTTTCCACTCGATGCTCTAGTCTTCATCAGGAATAATGATTGTTTCCACTAGATGCTCTAGCCTTCATCAGGAATAATGATTGTTTCCACTAGATGCTCTAGTCTTCATCAGGAAAAATGATTGTTTCTACTAGATGCTCTAGCCTTCATCAGGAATAATGATTGTTTCCACTAGATGATCTAGCCTTCATCAGGATTAATGATTGTTTCCACTGGATACTCTAGCCTTCATCAGGAATAATGATTGTTTCCACTGGATGCTCTAGCCTTCATCAGGAATAATGATTGTTTCCACTAGATGCTCTAGCCTTCATCAGGAATAATGATTGTTTCGACTAGATGCTCTAGCCTTCATCAGGAATAATGATTGTTTCCACTAGATGCTCTATATAGCCTTCATCAAGAATAATGATTGTTTCGACTAGATGCTCTAGCCTTCATCAGGAATAATCATTGTTTCCACTAGAGCTCTAGCCTTGAGCAGGAATAATGATTGTTTCCACTAGATGCTCTAGCCTTCATCAGGAATAATGATGGTTTCCACTAGGTGCTCTAGCCTTCATCATGAATAATGATTGTTTCCACTAGATGCTCTAGCCTTCATCAGGAATAATGATTGTTTCCACTAGATGCTCTAGTCTTCATCAGGAATAATGATCGTTTCCACTAGATGCTCTAGCCTCCATCAGGAATAATGATTGTTTCCACTAGCCTTCATCAGGAATAATGATTGTTTCTACTAGCCTTCATCAGGAATAATGATTGTTTTTACTACTAGATGCTCTAACCTTCATCAGGAATAATGATTATTTCCACTAGATGCTATAGCCTTTATCATGAATTCCACTAGATGCTCTAGCCTTCATCAGGAATAATGATTGTTTCCACTAGATGCTCTAGCCTCCATCAGGAATAATGATTGTTTCCACTAGATAATCTAGCCTTCATCAGGAATAATGATTGTTTCCACTGGATGCTCTAGCCTTCATCAGGAATAATGATTGTTTCCACTAGATGCTCTAGTCTTCATCAGGAAAAATGATTTTTCCACTAGATGCTCTAGCCTTCATCAGGAATAATGATTGTTTCGACTAGCTAGCCTTCATCAGGAATAATGATTGTTTCCACTAGATGCTCTATATAGCCTTCATCAAGAATAATGATTATTTCGACTAGATGCTTCAGCCTTCATCAGGAATAATCATTGTTTCCACTAGAGCTCTAGCCTTGATCAGGAATAATGATTGTTTCCACTAGATGCTCTAGCCTTCATCAGGAATAATGATTGTTTCCACTAGATGCTCTAGCCTTCATCAGGAATAATGATTGTGTCAACTAGATGCTCTAGCCTTCATCAGGAATAATCATCGTTTCCACTAGATGCTCTAGCCTTCATCAGGAATAATGATATTTTCCACTAGATGCTCTAGCCTTCATCAAGAATAATGATTGTTTCCACTAGATGCTCTAGTCTTCATCAGGAATAATGATTGTTTCCACTAGATGCTCTAGTCTTCATCAGGAATAATGATTGTTTCCACTACTAGATCCTCTAGCCTTCATCAGGAATAATGATTGTTTCCACTAGATGCTCTAGCCTCCATCAGGAATAATGATTGTTTCCACTAGATGCTCTAGCCTTCATCAGGAATAATGATCGTTTCCACTAGATGCTCTAGCCTTCATCAGGAATAATGATATTTTCCACTAGATGCTCTAGCCTTCATCAAGAATAATGATTGTTTCCACTAGATGCTCTAGTCTTCATCAGGAATAATGATTGTTTCCACTAGATGCTCTAGCCTTCATCAGGAATAATGATTGTTTCCACTACTAGATCCTCTAGCCTTCATCAGGAATAATGATTGTTTCCACTAGATGCTCTAGCCTCCATCAGGAATAATGATTGTTTCCACTAGATGATCTAGCCTTCATCAGGATTAATGATTGTTTCCACTGGATGCTCTAGCCTTCATCAGGAATAATGATTGTTTCCACTGGATGCTCTAGCCTTCATCAGGAATAATGATTGTTTCCACTAGATGCTCTAGCCTCCATCAGGAATAATGATTGTTTCCTCTAGATGATCTAGCCTTCATCAGGATTAATGATTGTTTCCACTGGATACTCTAGCCTTCATCAGGAATAATGATTGTTTCCACTGGATGCTCTAGCCTTCATCAGGAATAATGATTGTTTCCACTAGATGCTCTAGCCTTCATCAGGAATAATGATTGTTTCGACTAGATGCTCTAGCCTTCATCAGGAATAATGATTGTTTCGACTAGATGCTCTAGCCTTCATCAGGAATAATCATTGTTTCCACTTGAGCTCTAGCCTTGAGCAGGAATAATGATTGTTTCCACTAGATGCTCTAGCCTTCATCAGGAATAATGATGGTTTCCACTAGGTGATCTAGCCTTCATCATGAATAATGATTGTTTCCACTAGATTCTCTAGCCTTCATCAGGAATAATGATTTTTCCACTAGATGCTCTAGCCTTCATCAGGAATATTAATTGTTTCCACTAGAGCTCTAGCCTTCATCAGGAATAATGATTGTTTCTATTAGATGCTCTAACCTTCATCAGGAATAATGATCGTTTCCACTAGATGCTCTAGCCTTCATCAGGAATAATGATTGTTTCCACTAGATGTTCTAGCCTATTAAGAATAATGATTGTTTCCACTAGATGCTCTAGCCTTCATCAGGAATAATGATAGTTTACACTAGATGCTCTAGCCTTCATCAAGAATAATGATTGTTTCCACTAGATGCTCTAGCCTCCATCAGGAATAATGATCGTTTCCACTAGATGCTCTAGCCTTCATCAGGAATAATGATTGTTTCCACTAGATGCTCTAGTCTTCATCAGGAAAAATGATTGTTTCTACTAGATGCTCTAGCCTTCATCAGGAATAATGATTGTTTCCACTAGATGATCTAGCCTTCATCAGGATTAATGATTGTTTCCACTGGATACTCTAGCCTTCATCAGGAATAATGATTGTTTCCACTGGATGCTCTAGCCTTCATCAGGAATAATGATTGTTTCCACTAGATGCTCTAGCCTTCATCAGGAATAATGATTGTTTCGACTAGATGCTCTAGCCTTCATCAGGAATAATGATTGTTTCCACTAGATGCTCTATATAGCCTTCATCAAGAATAATGATTGTTTCGACTAGATGCTCTAGCCTTCATCAGGAATAATCATTGTTTCCACTAGAGCTCTAGCCTTGAGCAGGAATAATGATTGTTTCCACTAGATGCTCTAGCCTTCATCAGGAATAATGATGGTTTCCACTAGGTGCTCTAGCCTTCATCATGAATAATGATTGTTTCCACTAGATGCTCTAGCCTTCATCAGGAATAATGATTGTTTCCACTAGATGCTCTAGTCTTCATCAGGAATAATGATCGTTTCCACTAGATGCTCTAGCCTCCATCAGGAATAATGATTGTTTCCACTAGCCTTCATCAGGAATAATGATTGTTTCTACTAGCCTTCATCAGGAATAATGATTGTTTTTACTACTAGATGCTCTAACCTTCATCAGGAATAATGATTATTTCCACTAGATGCTATAGCCTTTATCATGAATTCCACTAGATGCTCTAGCCTTCATCAGGAATAATGATTGTTTCCACTAGATGCTCTAGCCTCCATCAGGAATAATGATTGTTTCCACTAGATAATCTAGCCTTCATCAGGAATAATGATTGTTTCCACTGGATGCTCTAGCCTTCATCAGGAATAATGATTGTTTCCACTAGATGCTCTAGTCTTCATCAGGAAAAATGATTTTTCCACTAGATGCTCTAGCCTTCATCAGGAATAATGATTGTTTCGACTAGATGCTCTAGCTTTCATCAGGAATAATGATTGTTTCCACTAGATGCTCTATATAGCCTTCATCAAGAATAATGATTATTTCGACTAGATGCTTCAGCCTTCATCAGGAATAATCATTGTTTCCACTGGATGCTCTAGCCTTCATCAGGAATAATGATTGTTTCCACTAGAGCTCTAGCCTTGATCAGGAATAATGATTGTTTCCACTAGATGCTCTAGCCTTCATCAGGAATAATGATTGTTTCCACTAGATGCTCTAGCCTTCATCAGGAATAATGATTGTGTCAACTAGATGCTCTAGCCTTCATCAGGAATAATCATCGTTTCCACTAGATGCTCTAGCCTTCATCAGGAATAATGATATTTTCCACTAGATGCTCTAGCCTTCATCAAGAATAATGATTGTTTCCACTAGATGCTCTAGTCTTCATCAGGAATAATGATTGTTTCCACTAGATGCTCTAGTCTTCATCAGGAATAATGATTGTTTCCACTACTAGATCCTCTAGCCTTCATCAGGAATAATGATTGTTTCCACTAGATGCTCTAGCCTCCATCAGGAATAATGATTGTTTCCACTAGATGATCTAGCCTTCATCAGGATTAATGATTGTTTCCACTGGATGCTCTAGCCTTCATCAGGAATAATGATTGTTTCTAATGATTGTTTCGACTAGATGCTCTAGCCTTCATCAGGAATAATGATTGTTTCGACTAGATGCTCTAGCCTTCATCAGGAATAATCATTGTTTCCACTAGAGCTCTAGCCTTGAGCAGGAATAATGATTGTTTCCACTAGATGCTCTAGCCTTCATCAGGAATAATGATGGTTTCCACTAGGTGCTCTAGCCTTCATCATGAATAATGATTGTTTCCACTAGATGCTCTAGCCTTCATCAGGAATAATGATTGTTTCCACTAGATGCTATAGTGTTCATCAGGAATAATGATTGTTTCCACTAGCCTTTATCAGGAATAATGATTGTTTCTACTAGCCATCATCAGGAATAATGATTGTTTTTACTACTAGATGCTCTAACCTTCATCAGGAATAATGATTGTTTCCACTAGATGCTCTAGCCTTTATCATGAATTCCACTAGATGCTCTATCCTTCATCAGGAATAATGATTGTGTTCACTAGATGTCTAGCCTTCATCAGGAATAATAATTGTTTCCACTAGAGCTCTAGCCTTCATCAGGAATAATGATTGTTTCCACTAGATGCTCTAGCCTTCATCAGGAATAATGATCGTTTCCACTAGATGCTCTAGCCTTCATCAAGAATAATGATTGTTTCCACTAGATGCTCTAGTCTTCATCAGGAATAATGATTGTTTCCACTAGATGCTCTAGCCTTCATCAGGAATAATGATTGTTTCCACTAGATGCTCTAGCCTTCATCAGGAATAAATTCCCATAGATGCTCTAGCCTTCATCAGGAATAATGATTATTTCCACTAGATGCTCTGGCCTTCATCAGGAATAATGATCGTTTCCACTAGATGCTCTGGCCTTCATGATCATTTCCACTAGATGCTCTAGCCTCCATCAGGAATAATGATCGTTTTCACTAGATGCTCTAGCCTCCATCAGGAATAATGATTGTTTTGACTAGATGCTCTAGCCTTCATCAGGAATAATCATTGTTTCTACTAGATGCTCTAGCCTTCATCAGGAATAATGATTGTTTCCACTAGATGCTCTAGCCTTCATCGGGAATAATGATTGTTTAGACTAGATGCTCTAGCCTTCATCAGGAATAAAGATTGTTTCCACTAGATGCTCTAGCCTTCATCAGGAATAATGATTGTTTCCACTAGATGCTCTAGCCTTCATCATGAATTCCACTAGATGCTCTAGCCTTAATCAGTAATAATGATTGTTTCCACTAGATGCTCTAGCCTCCATCAGGAATAATGATTGTTTCCACTAGATGATCTAGCCTTCATTAGGAATAATGATTGTTTCCACTAGATGCTCTAGCCTTCATCAGGAATAATGATTGTTTCCACTAGATGCTCTAGCCTTCATCAGGAATAATGATTGTTTCCACTAGATGTTCTATCCTCCATCAGGAATTAATGATTGTTTCGACTAGATGCTCTAGCCTCCATCAGGTATAATGATTGATTGTTTCCACTAGATGCTATAGCCTCCATCAGGAATTATGATTGTTTCCACTAGATGCTCTAGCCTTCATCAGGAATAATGATTGTTTCCACTAGATGTTCTATCCTCCATCAGGAATTAATGATTGTTTCGACTAGATGCTCTAGCCTCCATCAGGTATAATGATTGATTGTTTCCACTAGATGCTATAGCCTCCATCAGGAATTATGATTGTTTCCACTAGATGCTCTAGCCTCCATCAGGAATAATGATTGTTTCCACTAGATGCACTAGCCTTCATCAGGAATAATGATTGTTTCCACTAGATGCTCTAACCTTCATCAGGAATAATGATTGTTTCCACTAGATGCTCTAGCCTTCATCAGGAATAATGATTGTTTCGACTAGATGCTCTAGCCTTCATCAGGAATAATGATTGTTTCCACTACTAGATGCTCTAGCCTTCATCAGGAATAATGATTGTTTCCACTAGATGCTCTAGCCTTTATCATGAATTCCACTAGATGCTCTAGCCTTCATCAGGAATAATGATTGTTTCCACTAGATGCACTAGCCTTCATCAGGAATAATGATTGTTTCCACTAGATGCTCTAACCTTCATCAGGAATAATGATTGTTTCCACTAGATGCTCTAGCCTTCATCAGGAATAATGATTGTTTCGACTAGATGCTCTAGCCTTCATCAGGAATAATGATTGTTTCCACTACTAGATGCTCTAGCCTTCATCAGGAATAATGATTGTTTCCACTAGATGCTCTAGCCTTTATCATGAATTACACTAGATGCTCTAGCCTTCATCAGGAATAATGATTGTTTCCACTAGATGCTCTAGCCTCCATCAGGAATAATGATTGTTTCCACTAGATGATCTAGCCTTCATCAGGAATAATGATTGTTTCCACTGGATGCTCTAGCCTTCATCAGGAATAATGATTGTTTCCACTAGATGCTCTAGCCTTCATCAGGAATAATGATTGTTTCCACTAGATGTTCTAGCCTATTAAGAATAATGATTGTTTCCACTAGATGCTCTAGCCTTCATCAGGAATAATGATAGTTTACACTAGATGCTCTAGCCTTCATCAAGAATAATGATTGTTTCCACTAGATGCTCTAGCCTCCATCAGGAATAATGATCGTTTCCACTAGATGCTCTAGCCTTCATCAGGAATAATGATTGTTTCCACTAGATGCTCTAGTCTTCATCAGGAAAAATGATTGTTTCTACTAGATGCTCTAGCCTTCATCAGGAATAATGATTGTTTCCACTAGATGATCTAGCCTTCATCAGGATTAATGATTGTTTCCACTGGATACTCTAGCCTTCATCAGGAATAATGATTGTTTCCACTGGATGCTCTAGCCTTCATCAGGAATAATGATTGTTTCCACTAGATGCTCTAGCCTTCATCAGGAATAATGATTGTTTCGACTAGATGCTCTAGCCTTCATCAGGAATAATGATTGTTTCCACTAGATGCTCTATATAGCCTTCATCAAGAATAATGATTGTTTCGACTAGATGCTCTAGCCTTCATCAGGAATAATCATTGTTTCCACTAGAGCTCTAGCCTTGAGCAGGAATAATGATTGTTTCCACTAGATGCTCTAGCCTTCATCAGGAATAATGATGGTTTCCACTAGGTGCTCTAGCCTTCATCATGAATAATGATTGTTTCCACTAGATGCTCTAGCCTTCATCAGGAATAATGATTGTTTCCACTAGATGCTCTAGTCTTCATCAGGAATAATGATCGTTTCCACTAGATGCTCTAGCCTCCATCAGGAATAATGATTGTTTCCACTAGCCTTCATCAGGAATAATGATTGTTTCTACTAGCCTTCATCAGGAATAATGATTGTTTTTACTACTAGATGCTCTAACCTTCATCAGGAATAATGATTATTTCCACTAGATGCTATAGCCTTTATCATGAATTCCACTAGATGCTCTAGCCTTCATCAGGAATAATGATTGTTTCCACTAGATGCTCTAGCCTCCATCAGGAATAATGATTGTTTCCACTAGATAATCTAGCCTTCATCAGGAATAATGATTGTTTCCACTGGATGCTCTAGCCTTCATCAGGAATAATGATTGTTTCCACTAGATGCTCTAGTCTTCATCAGGAAAAATGATTTTTCCACTAGATGCTCTAGCCTTCATCAGGAATAATGATTGTTTCGACTAGATGCTCTAGCTTTCATCAGGAATAATGATTGTTTCCACTAGATGCTCTATATAGCCTTCATCAAGAATAATGATTATTTCGACTAGATGCTTCAGCCTTCATCAGGAATAATCATTGTTTCCACTGGATGCTCTAGCCTTCATCAGGAATAATGATTGTTTCCACTAGAGCTCTAGCCTTGATCAGGAATAATGATTGTTTCCACTAGATGCTCTAGCCTTCATCAGGAATAATGATTGTTTCCACTAGATGCTCTAGCCTTCATCAGGAATAATGATTGTGTCAACTAGATGCTCTAGCCTTCATCAGGAATAATCATCGTTTCCACTAGATGCTCTAGCCTTCATCAGGAATAATGATATTTTCCACTAGATGCTCTAGCCTTCATCAAGAATAATGATTGTTTCCACTAGATGCTCTAGTCTTCATCAGGAATAATGATTGTTTCCACTAGATGCTCTAGTCTTCATCAGGAATAATGATTGTTTCCACTACTAGATCCTCTAGCCTTCATCAGGAATAATGATTGTTTCCACTAGATGCTCTAGCCTCCATCAGGAATAATGATTGTTTCCACTAGATGATCTAGCCTTCATCAGGATTAATGATTGTTTCCACTGGATGCTCTAGCCTTCATCAGGAATAATGATTGTTTCTAATGATTGTTTCGACTAGATGCTCTAGCCTTCATCAGGAATAATGATTGTTTCGACTAGATGCTCTAGCCTTCATCAGGAATAATCATTGTTTCCACTAGAGCTCTAGCCTTGAGCAGGAATAATGATTGTTTCCACTAGATGCTCTAGCCTTCATCAGGAATAATGATGGTTTCCACTAGGTGCTCTAGCCTTCATCATGAATAATGATTGTTTCCACTAGATGCTCTAGCCTTCATCAGGAATAATGATTGTTTCCACTAGATGCTATAGTGTTCATCAGGAATAATGATTGTTTCCACTAGCCTTTATCAGGAATAATGATTGTTTCTACTAGCCATCATCAGGAATAATGATTGTTTTTACTACTAGATGCTCTAACCTTCATCAGGAATAATGATTGTTTCCACTAGATGCTCTAGCCTTTATCATGAATTCCACTAGATGCTCTATCCTTCATCAGGAATAATGATTGTGTTCACTAGATGTCTAGCCTTCATCAGGAATAATAATTGTTTCCACTAGAGCTCTAGCCTTCATCAGGAATAATGATTGTTTCCACTAGATGCTCTAGCCTTCATCAGGAATAATGATCGTTTCCACTAGATGCTCTAGCCTTCATCAAGAATAATGATTGTTTCCACTAGATGCTCTAGTCTTCATCAGGAATAATGATTGTTTCCACTAGATGCTCTAGCCTTCATCAGGAATAATGATTGTTTCCACTAGATGCTCTAGCCTTCATCAGGAATAAATTCCCATAGATGCTCTAGCCTTCATCAGGAATAATGATTATTTCCACTAGATGCTCTGGCCTTCATCAGGAATAATGATCGTTTCCACTAGATGCTCTGGCCTTCATGATCATTTCCACTAGATGCTCTAGCCTCCATCAGGAATAATGATCGTTTTCACTAGATGCTCTAGCCTCCATCAGGAATAATGATTGTTTTGACTAGATGCTCTAGCCTTCATCAGGAATAATCATTGTTTCTACTAGATGCTCTAGCCTTCATCAGGAATAATGATTGTTTCCACTAGATGCTCTAGCCTTCATCGGGAATAATGATTGTTTAGACTAGATGCTCTAGCCTTCATCAGGAATAAAGATTGTTTCCACTAGATGCTCTAGCCTTCATCAGGAATAATGATTGTTTCCACTAGATGCTCTAGCCTTCATCATGAATTCCACTAGATGCTCTAGCCTTAATCAGTAATAATGATTGTTTCCACTAGATGCTCTAGCCTCCATCAGGAATAATGATTGTTTCCACTAGATGATCTAGCCTTCATTAGGAATAATGATTGTTTCCACTAGATGCTCTAGCCTTCATCAGGAATAATGATTGTTTCCACTAGATGCTCTAGCCTTCATCAGGAATAATGATTGTTTCCACTAGATGTTCTATCCTCCATCAGGAATTAATGATTGTTTCGACTAGATGCTCTAGCCTCCATCAGGTATAATGATTGATTGTTTCCACTAGATGCTATAGCCTCCATCAGGAATTATGATTGTTTCCACTAGATGCTCTAGCCTTCATCAGGAATAATGATTGTTTCCACTAGATGTTCTATCCTCCATCAGGAATTAATGATTGTTTCGACTAGATGCTCTAGCCTCCATCAGGTATAATGATTGATTGTTTCCACTAGATGCTATAGCCTCCATCAGGAATTATGATTGTTTCCACTAGATGCTCTAGCCTCCATCAGGAATAATGATTGTTTCCACTAGATGCACTAGCCTTCATCAGGAATAATGATTGTTTCCACTAGATGCTCTAACCTTCATCAGGAATAATGATTGTTTCCACTAGATGCTCTAGCCTTCATCAGGAATAATGATTGTTTCGACTAGATGCTCTAGCCTTCATCAGGAATAATGATTGTTTCCACTACTAGATGCTCTAGCCTTCATCAGGAATAATGATTGTTTCCACTAGATGCTCTAGCCTTTATCATGAATTCCACTAGATGCTCTAGCCTTCATCAGGAATAATGATTGTTTCCACTAGATGCACTAGCCTTCATCAGGAATAATGATTGTTTCCACTAGATGCTCTAACCTTCATCAGGAATAATGATTGTTTCCACTAGATGCTCTAGCCTTCATCAGGAATAATGATTGTTTCCACTAGATGCTCTAGCCTTCATCAGGAATAATGATTGTTTCCACTACTAGATGCTCTAGCCTTCATCAGGAATAATGATTGTTTCCACTAGATGCTCTAGCCTTTATCATGAATTACACTAGATGCTCTAGCCTTCATCAGGAATAATGATTGTTTCCACTAGATGCTCTAGCCTCCATCAGGAATAATGATTGTTTCCACTAGATGATCTAGCCTTCATCAGGAATAATGATTGTTTCCACTGGATGCTCTAGCCTTCATCAGGAATAATGATTGTTTCCACTAGATGCTCTAGCCTTCATCAGGAATACTGATTGTTTCCACTAGATGCTCTAGCCTTCATCAGGAATAATGATTGTTTCGACTAGATGCTCCATATAGCCTTCATCAAGAATAATGATTGTTTCGACTAGATGCTCTAGCCTTCATCAGGAATAATCATTGTTTCCACTAGAGCTCTAGCCTTGAGCAGGAATAATGATTGTTTCCACTAGATGCTCTAGCCTTCATGATCGTTTCCACTAGGTGCTCTAGCCTTCATCATGAATAATGATTGTTTCCACTAGATGCTCTAGCCTTCATCAGGAATAATGATTGTTTCCACTAGATGCTCTAGTCTTCATCAGAATAATGATCATTTCCACTAGATGCACTAGCCTCCATCAGGAATAATGATTGTTTCCACTAGCCTTCAAAAGGAATAATGATTGTTTCTACTAGCCTTCATCAGGAATAATGATTGTTTTTACTAGAAGCTCTAGCCTTCATCAGGAATAATGATTGTTTCCACTAGATGCTCTAGCCTTCATCAGGAATAATGATTGTTTCCACTAGATGCTCTAGCCTTCATCAGGAATAATAATTATTTCCACTAGAGCTCTAGCCTTCATCAGGAATAATGATTGTTTCCACTAGATGCGCCTTCATCAGGAATAATGATTGTTTCCACTAGATGCTCTAGCCTTCATCAGGAATAAATTCCACTAGATGCTCTAGCCTTCATCAGGAATAATGATTATTTCCACTAGATGCTCTGGCCTTCATCAGGAATAATGATTGTTTCCACTAGATGCTCTAGCCTTCATCAGGAATAATGATTGTTTCGACTAGATGCTCTAGCCTTCATCAGGAATAATGATTGTTTCCACTACTAGATGCTCTAGCCTTCATCAGGAATAATGATTGTTTCCACTAGATGCTCTAGCCTTTATCATGAATTCCACTAGATGCTCTAGCCTTCATCACGAATAATGATTGTTTCCACTAGATGCTCTAGCCTCCATCAGGAATAATGATTGTTTCCACTAGATTATCTAGCCTTCATCAGGAATAATGATTGTTTCCACTGGATGCTCTAGCCTTCATCAGGAATAATGATTGTTTCCACTAGATGCTCTAGCCTTCATCAGGAATACTGATTGTTTCCACTAGATGCTCTAGCCTTCATCAGGAATAATGATTGTTTCGACTAGATGCTCCATATAGCCTTCATCAAGAATAATGATTGTTTCGACTAGATGCTCTAGCCTTCATCACGAATAATCATTGTTTCCACTAGAGCTCTAGCCTTGAGCAGGAATAATGATTGTTTCCACTAGATGCTCTAGCCTTCATGATCGTTTCCACTAGGTGCTCTAGCCTTCATCATGAATAATGATTGTTTCCACTAGATGCTCTAGCCTTCATCAGGAATAATGATTGTTTCCACTAGATGCTCTAGTCTTCATCAGGAATAATGATCGTTTCCACTAGATGCACTAGCCTCCATCAGGAATAATGATTCTTTCCACTAGCCTTCAAAAGGAATAATGATTGTTTCTACTAGCCTTCATCAGGAATAATGATTGTTTTTACTAGATGCTCTAGCCTTCATCAGGAATAATGATTGTTTCCACTAGATGCTCTAGCCTTCATCAGGAATAATGATTGTTTCCACTAGATGCTCTAGCCTTCATCAGGAATAATAATTGTTTCCACTAGAGCTCTAGCTTTCATCAGGAATAATGATTGTTTCCACTAGATGCGCCTTCATCAGGAATAATGATTGTTTCCACTAGATGCTCTAGCCTTCATCAGGAATAAATTCCACTAGATGCTCTAGCCTTCATCAGGAATAATGATTATTTCCACTAGATGCTCTGGCCTTCATCAGGAATAATGATTGTTTCCACTAGATGCTCTAGCCTCCATCAGGAATAATGATTGTTTCCACTAGATGCTCTAGCCTCCAACAGGAATAATGATCGTTTCCACTAGATGCCATCAGGAATAATGATCGTTTCCGCTAGATGCTCTAGCCTCCATCAGGAATAATGATTGTTTCCACTAGATGCTCTAGCCTTCATGATGAAGGCTAGAGCATCTAGTCGAAATGTCGAGAGAATAGAATTTCAAGTTGATTAATTAGTTTATTGTGATGTTACTTTCTTGTTCCCCCATTTTTTGGTTTGCTTCTTTCTTCTGATAGCATGTGGTGTTAGAATGTATGAATGAGGTGCACCTCCCATTTCTATGGTGTGCCGTCTCCTTGGTGATAGTTTGTCTATACAAATATTACTAGTGTTATTTGTAATGGTTAGAGGTGCCATCTTAACTGACGAATATCTGTCTACTTTATTTGTGAAGCAGCTGCTTTGTAGGATTATCAACACCTTATGATCTAACAGTCGCGAGGAATTAGGCTAGTGTTAATGTGAATACTAATTAGCAGAGAATTTCTCGCTGTACAAATATATACAATCTATGATTGTCTGCTCCAAGCAGGGATGTGGGTACTCTCCTATGGATTTTGCTGACAAACCATCCACAACTTGCTCTGTAAGATTAATGCCAATTACACCAAATAGCATGAAACACAATTTGCATCTGACGTGTTTTATGTTGGGGGGGGGGGGGGGGATATCCTTTCTGATGATGATGTCTACCAGCCACCACACTTAAAAAAAATGAACTATTGGTCACTTGCTCTCAAATCTGCATGGCACTATTGAGGATGGAACTTAGATACAGGCTTAGAATTAGTTGTTACCTTGACAAGATGGTACAGCTATTGACCTTGACATGATTGCGTTATACAGGACCTTGACATGATTATGTTATACAGCTAGTGGTCTTGACATGATTATGTTATACAGCTATTGGTCTTGACATCATTATGTTATACAGCTATTGACCTTGACATGATTACGTTATGCAGCTATTGACCTTGACATGATTGCGTTATGCAGCTATTGACCTTGACATGATTGCGTTATACAGCTATTGGTCTTGACATGATTATGTTATACAGCTATTGGTCTTGACATGATTATGTTATACAGCTATTGGTCTTGACATGATTATGTTATACAGCTATTGGCCTTGACATGATTATGTTATACAGCTATTGACCTTGACATGATTTATGTTATTCAGCTATTGACTTGAAATGATTTGTTATACAGCTATTGGTCTTGACATGATTATGTTATACAGCTATTGACCTTGACATGATTATGTTATACAGTTATTGACCTTGACATGATTATGTTATACAGCTATTGGCCTTGACATGATTACGTTATACAGCTATTGTTCTTGACATGATCATGTTATACAGCTATTGACCTTGACATGATTAAGTTATACAGCTATTGGTCTTGACATGATTATGTTATACAACTATTGGTCTTGACATGATTATGTTATACACAGCTTGACCTTGACATGATCAAGTTATACAGCTATTGGTCTTGACATGATTATGTTGGCCTTAACATGATTATGTTATACAGCTTTCTCTCCGTGTTTCAACTAGATGCTCTAGCCTTCATCAGGAATGTTATATAGCTATTGGCCTTGACATTAGTTGTGATTCAAGTAAAACTTATGTTAGTGCATGCGCATTGTACCTACTGTATGTCTTTCTTGTGCATGTTCATTGAAGTTTAAAAAAAATTTTTTTTAAAGTTTGTCTCGTAATGAACTTGAATGAGCATGAGCAATAGAAACCTGCAAGCATACCACCAGCTAGGGAGGCCTTCACTTAGTGTTTCTTCTGCCATCTTGCAAGTTCATTTCTGCGAGATTCCTAGCAGTTGCCATGTATCTATGAAGGTCAACCTCAAAGGAGTCAAGAAGTGGAACCAAATTAACAAGACCACTGTTAATTCATGATTTTTTTCTGGGATATGTAACGATGAGTATATTTGAAGTATATACCACTTCAAAATCAATAGCTGGATCTAGCTCTTGCTCCCACTGATCAGTTCATGGCCCAGTCTGGGCAAAACTGTCCGGCCTCGAGGACCTGAAAATCCCACTGATCACTGGGAGCTGTAGCAAGTAATTTGGCCGACTAACTTTGCTAGAACCCTCTCTTTCAAACAATGGCTCTTAAACCAAGCTACACTACCACCTCCACTACTGCTAAGACCAAGGCAAAGGTAGTTCAATTTACCTCCCCAATATGTGATGAAGTTATCAAAGACGCACTTGGTAAAATGCAGGGAGAAGATTCTGTTGAATGCAATGGAAGCTGTGCCGCATGGCTACACAATGCTGTGCAGGTCTGAACAATAAGACGTTCACAGCTATTGCTGACAAGCCATTTTATTGTCCGCAATGTAGGCTTGACAAGCATGAGCTAGAAATGAAATCATTAAGGGACCTGGTAATGAACCTAAACAGACATTTAACAATAGTCTCAGATGAACTAGCTCTTTGGAAAAAAAACAGAGAGCATCAACTCCGACTGCAGTGGCAAGCATAGGTCGAGGCCCTAGCTATGCAACTGCAGTCTCTAACAGTCCAACCCCAGAAGTTTTTCAATCAACAAACCATGTTCTGGATACAGCACCTATCGAATTGAACGTCCCAAATCACCCAAAGTCGGTTGCAGCATCAGAATGGAAATTCAATGTACTTATCTTTTGGTATGAAGGGAAATGATGAAGGAATACATAAATATATACAAGAGAACAAAATGATCCTACCAGTGCAACTGATATTCTGTCTTCACTAAACCCTCTTGTTACTACCAACTCGATACATGATTGCTTCAGATTAGGTAGATACAGTGTTGATCAAGTCTTGGTGAGATCTTATGATGCTAAATCAGTCTTGGCCAATAGGAAAAAGTTGATGGCAATGCCAGGAATATCGATCAAGTCTGACCTTTCACCCAAAGATCGTAAAATAGAATCTCCATTACTAAAGGAATGATGCTCTCTTATAAACTCTGGAGTTGATTCGAAAACCATAAAAATTGGGGGCAATTCATTGCTGGTCAACAAAGCTAGGCATGGCTCAGTCATTAACTATTCAAAAAGATCTCTGCTGCTCCATATGCAGACAAACCAGAACCTAAATCTTCATCAGATCCAGCCGCCAATAACCCAGTCAGAGCAGATCCCAAAAGCAATATGGCTTCAATGGATCAAAAAGGGTCGCAAGGTAGCCAGAGTGAAGTCACTCAAGTTGAATCCAGCTCCTGTTTATCCACTGAATCGGCAAATCCTACATGTGAGGCTCATTTTTTGGAGGTAAGCCCGCCATAAGGCAGGGTGGCCACTCAAATCTCTCTATACTCCACGCAGTATCTTACCCAAACCTGATGCTCTGAAGGCAGATTGTCAGATTTACAATCCTATGGTGATATGTGTAGTTGAAACATGGCTGAATGATGACATAAATGACGATGAGTTTTCTATTATGAACTACTCTATAGTGAGACTAGACAGAAACCGTCATGGTGGTGGTATACTGCTATGACTACCTTTTAATGGGGTCTCAAAATTTGGAAGTTATTTCTATTTCTATTCCTGTGCCTTCAATTAAGAATATTTGTTTAGGTCTCTTCTATCTCCCCCTGCATCCCCAGCAAGCCTCTCTCAGATATTATCTGTTCTCTAAATCCCTCATTGTTCTCTAACTTCATTCTTATAGGAGACTTTAATGTCAACCTGCTTCTATCGTCTTCTCTTCATAAACACCTCATTATTTTTATGAACACTTTCAATTTGATCCAGCTTATCTTAGAGCCAACTTATTTTTTGCTTACTGGTTCACCCTCTCTCATTGACCTGGTATTATAATCTAATGATGAGAGTATTGAGTGTTGGACTATACCCCCCCCCCCCCCCCCCTTTGCAAACTCTGACCACCAAGGTATACTTCTAGCATGTAAAAGGATATGCTCTTCCCCACAGCTAACGCAGAGACGGACCATATGGAGGAATGATCATGCAGATTTTGACAAAGCTTGTGAACTACTAGAACGTTTAAATCTTTCAGATATTTTTTCAGACAATCAAATGGAGAATTGCTGGCTCAGATGGAAAAATTCATTTATGGATATCATGTCTGTATGTGTGCCTAAAGCTGTTTTACCTGATAAGTCTCACCCTCCCTGGTTATCTAAACCTGTTATTCAGGCAATCAGAAAGAGAAACTTGTTTTTTAGGAAGGCTAAGGGAAACAGGTTCTGTTATTCATTTCAAAAGTATAAGTTCTTCAGATCCAAAGTCTGCACTATGTTGCGTCTATCAAAGCAAGAAAAGTTGAAGTAGTATGGCTTTCTGGAAATCGGTGAGAGCCATACGTAAAAAGAAAGCATCTATTCCCGCTCTAATCTCTGGGAATATTAAGGTAACTGAAAACTATCTCAAGGCAAATCTCCTGAATAATCACTAGCTCCTGTTTCAATACAGCCACTCTACCTCTTGAAGAGCACTATTTTGCTGAAGTAGTCTTTGGGAAGTGCCTGATAACTACCTATGTACTGAGGAACAAGTTTTGGCACTTTTACAGTCAATAGATATGACCAAGGCTAATGGACCTGATGATATATCAGCAAAGATGTTGAAATCAACTGCAATTAGTATGGTGCCAGCAGGGACTCAAATGTTTAATTTGTTACTAATTTCTGGAAAATTACCCTATGATTGGAAGATGGCGCAAGTTGGCCCAATTCCAAAGTCTTCGTGTTCTACTGACACAACACAATATCATCCCATTTCTCTTTTATCATTAATGAGCAAACTTCTTGAGAAGCACATCCAAAAGTTAATTCTAACCCAGCTAGGCACTGATTCCGTGCTGTCTGATAGGCAGTGGGGTTTCCTCCAGGGTAGATCAACTACAGGTGCGCTACTAAATATAGTTGACAGTTGGCATAGCTCTCTTGAGAGTGGCCATGAAGTAGCAGCTGTTTTCTTGGACTTAGCTAAGGCCTTTGACAAAGTTCTGCACACCCTACTACTCAACAAGCTGAGGAAGTTGGGCTTAAATGCTTACCTTCTTCGTTGGCTGGGCAACTATCTGCTGGACAGATCTCAATTTGTTGTTGTTGGTGGTGTATCATCTAGAATCTTGAAGGTTGTGTCTGGTATTCCCCAGGACTCTATCGTTGGGCCTCTACTCTTCCTGATTTATATTAACGAAGTATCTGATGTCTCTCTAAGTGGTTGCTATATATATAACTATTTTTGCAGATGATATTCTTCTGCATAGAGAAGGTTCCCGAGGACTATGTATCTGTCCAATTTGCAATGGATGCTGTGAGTTGCTGGTTCTCTACCATCACATGTGCTTTAACACTGCTAAATGTAAGTACATGGTGATTTCAAGCAAAAGAATTTCTATGCCTGTTGCTGAATTTGTACTGAGCAGTATGAACATCGAGAAAGTGACTGTCTTCAAGTACTTAGGGTTTTGGCTCTCGGATAATCTCACTTTGACACGCATCACATTGATCAAACTACGAAACATGCAACCAAACAAGTTGATATAATCTACAAGGACTTTTACTCGCACTTGAGCCAGGAAACACTCTTGCAAATGTATCTATCATATGTAAGACCGATTTTAGAATACGCAGCTCCTCTCTGGGATCCCCATCAAACCAATAGTGTTCAGGCTTTGGAAAAGGTACCTTTAGAATGTCCTCTAAGTTATGGGATGAAGATTATGGCTATGGTCTAAACTACCAAGTCTTGAATCAAGACGAAAAATTCTGCTATTTAGCACACACCATCAATGGACATGTATATTTTACTCACCTGCCAAGAACTATGGACTGAAGGCTAAGAACTTACAGCACATCTCACCCACTCACCAGGACATCCTCTTACAAATTCTCTTTCTTTCCTCATGCAATAACCCAGGACCCTGTGGAACTCGCTACCAGAGAGCGTCAGGTTATCTTGAACATTTGTGGCCTTAAAAAGTCATTAAATGAATATATTTACTTAGTCTCACTGTTCACTCACATTTTTCTTTCTTATTTGTACTTGGGAACATATTTTTATTAGCCATGCTACTTGTTTCTCTTTGCATAATATGTATTTGCAAAAAAAAAAAAAAAAAAAAAAAATCATTCCAAAATAACTATAATATCTGTTGATACATTGCATATTTTGTTGGTGCTCCAGAAGTATGTATGACAAGTTTCTTGTAACAGCATTCAAGGGCAAGTAGTGGCTATGCATTGACCTAAAATTCTTCTAGAACAAGCTAATAGTCTAGCAGACCACAACCATTATATACCGAGAAACAAAAACATCAAGAAATTGAGATGCTTTCTTTGGCATCTTTGGTCACACTTCAGAAAACCCAAAGAAGAGAGTGGTATGTGGAGGTTGTCCAGAAGGCAGAAATTAAACACATTATCTTGCAAGCACATATACATGTATATAGGTGTTTGTCTTGGAACAAACCACTACCATCCTAATACACATGTACACAGAGTCCACTAGTAAGTACATCATGGTTTAATAAATGTATGTAGCTGAATGCAGTAAGATGGAGAAGAACTACCTTGCTAGACAGTCACTAAGATGAACTGGTTGGCCTGTAGTCATGAACTGGTTGGCCTGTAGTCATGAACTGGTTGGCCTATAGTCATGAACTGGTTGGCCTATAGTTATGAACTGGTTGGCCTATAGTTATGAACCCAGATGGCTAACATTACTTCAGTGCAAGTTTCTACCCACTTGACTGCCTACTTGAGCATTAGTACATTCTACCTACTTGAGCACGGGCACTAGTATATATATATATAAACAGCCATTATAAGAGTGCAGGTGTGTGTATTGCATGGGAAGAACATAACATTGCCAGCTAAGTCTTTGGGTATTTGTGACTCTACAGTCACAAGGTCTATTGGGGGGATAAATCTCTGGCCATGTCTGGCACTGGAACGTGTGCCTCGAAGGCACTGAATGGCCACTCTCAGCAGGGAGAATGTTATCGGGCAGTGGAGCCACGACATGGTGAAGCTGTACTGCTGACCCCACTTCGCAGCTGGTGGGATGCGCATTCTCTTGTAAAAATGAGTTGCCTGTTTGGCCACCCCACCAGTTGCTGAGAGGAGGATGAGGTGAACGAGGCGTGTTCAACTTCCCGTCCTTTTTGCTCGTATGCTCTCTTCTTCAATTTCTCATGCCTCTCGTAACAAGATGAGAGGGAGTGGCATTTATGTGGGTGGAGCATGTGGGTGAGGGGACGGGCATTTCTGTGGGTGAGGGGAGGGGCATTTCTGTGGGTGGAGCATGTGGGTGGAGGGTGAGGGGCATTGCTGTGGGTGGAGCATGTGGGTGAGGGGGAGTGGCATTGTTGTGGGTGGAGCATGTGGGTGAGGGGGGGCATTGCTATGGGTGAGGGGGAGGGGCATTGTTGTGGGTGGAGCATGTGGGTGAGGGGGAGGGGCATTTCTGTGGGTGAGGGGAGGGGCATTTCTGTTTCTGTGGGTGGAGCATGTGGGCGAGGGGAGGGGGCATTTCTGTGGGTGAGGGGGGAGGGGCATTGCTGTGGGTGAGGGGTGAGGGGTGAGGGGCATTGCTATGGGTGGAGCATGTGGGTGAGGGGGGAGTGGCATTGCTGTGGGTGGAGCATGTGGTTAAATACTCGCACATCCACAAATGTTCTCTCAAAGCGGCCACCCCACACACCATTAGCCGTGATGTCGAGGCGTTCGGTCCTCCGTGCTAGCAGTGTTGTAATCCAGTGCCCCCCTGACAGTGGCAGTAGCTCTGGCTTCATGCAGACATTTGAACAGAATTCCGAAAGCAGGTTGTCTGTGAGGTCACTGATCTCATTGTGATGTATCGACGGGAAGCCAACTTTGGGGCAAGACATCGCATGCTCAACTGAGAGACTTGAGGCACATGCACAGCTTGCTGGTGTGAGAGGGACTCCAACCATACCTCAGTGCAATGGCTTCCAGGAATGCACCTTTATGCAGGGAGAACCCGTGCTCCTCTATGGGTGAGACTGTCAGCCAGCTGGATGAGCCCTTCTCCTGTGCCAGATCCAAAGCTCTCCTCAGCAAGCCTGAAAGGCGATTGGCTTCAGCATCTTTGAAGTATGTTCTCCTAGCAGAGGCAACTTCTGCTTCTGCAGAGGTCTGGCTGGCTATGGTGTCGTAAGAGTAATCACTTCTCTACAGGAACGCTTCAGTCAGAGGTTGTGTCACTTTGAGTGAAGCCTCAAACTCCAGTGTGGAGTGCTCAGCTGGATTGAATATGCCTAGTCTCTCCAAGCCTTGCTGGTAGAGCCGTTAGCTGGTGCTCAAGGTCGTTGAGTGGTGGGGGACCTGTCAAGTAACTTCATGCAAATTACATTCTCGAGTGGTTGTAGATGTTTCCCAGTGTCAGGAACTACCCTGGACAAAAAAGACCATTTGCTGGTGAATCCATTGGTGTTGGCTGCATGACTACAGGCCACCTTAGCTAGTGTGTCTATCTCTTTACACCATCCCTCTACTTTCTCTTCCATGAATTTCCGCTTGAACTCAATGGAGCCCAAACGGAGCCAAGGTGTGGTCTTCCCTCCTTCATGATCATCACTTCCATCCCAGCAAATGCCTCTTTAGCTGTGATGAGCCAGGTCTTGGTGACGTTGGTAAAATACCCACAACATGGCCCCATGCTGCTGATCTCACCCCACCACTTACGGAGGTCCACTAGTCCCCAGCTGCATTATCACCATACCACATCTGATGGACCTTTGCATGGAGTTTCTTTACAAGGGGTGTTGAGGCTATGGCATACACAGGCATGGCTAGGGGGTCTCCTTGTGTGGAGGTACCCTCCCTGGAGAGTAACACACTGCCATCCATGAAGAGCTCAGATAGTTGTCTGTAGGTGTGGATGAGAACTGTGGACAATGATGGACAGATGTGCTGTACATTATGCAAAGCAACCCGTCTGTTCACTGCATTGAAGGCATCACGAGCAGGGCAGCTTCTGTTTCATCGACATCAAAGAGCATCCTCATTGTGTGCACACCTGCCATAACCCCCGCCACTTGACCAGTGCAGAGCTGACCTGAGCTTGTGACAACTTGCCTGTCAACCCTTCAGCCGACAGGATATCTTTGGCAATGATTCACCTGACAGTCTCCTCAATACCAATTGGATGCACTCCTCGGCTCTTGTTCAAGGCTATCAGTCTACTCGCCATGAGAGCTGAGATGCTACTTGGGTCTCCCAAACATGTGCAAAGATGCTTTGCTGTTGCCGCCAGGGATTGGCATAGTTTATCTGACGATGAGGCATGGAAACAGCACAGTCTTCTCCACCCCCGATATCTTTATATATACCCCTGAAGAACCAGCTCATCCTTCCATGCACAGAGCCGCTGACCTTATGCTACTGGCTTCCAAAGCATCAAAGATGATGGGGTGAACTGGTTCCAGCTCTAGGTCACTGATGGTATCTGAGTTGACTGGAGCACCTGGTGGGTGCTTGTCTACCAGGATATCTCTAACCTTCTGATTGCCAGAGGCACCTGTATCAATCACTTCATCCCAGATGGAGTGTGGTTCCAGAATCTTTGTTGGAGAGAAGGAGAAGGGCAGCCTTAGTCTTCCCAAGAGATATCTGTCCTGCAAAAGATCTGGCCGTTTTCTTTGAGATGTTGGTTTTCTTCAGTCATGATTGTATTGCCCTTTCCTCCAATAGCAGCAGTTGCAGGTCTCCTCTAACCAAGTCCTCAGTCTTCTCTGAAGGCAGGCAATGATGAATGTGGTCTTTGGTTTTTGAGGTCTGTGATGGCTTCTGTAGAAGTAAGATCGGCAAGACAATGGCGGCCTTGATTGTCACTGATCCCAGAGCTGCAAATGCCTCCAAATGGCCTGGCCAGTTCAGATACAAAAGCTGATCTCGCTCTACCATATGGTACCATGAATGCATTTGTTTTCCAGTGCACACTCTCTGAGTAAGCCTGATTGAGCACTGCTGTGAAGTTCTCTGCACTGTAAGATCCCCAGAGCCTCCGCATGAGGTCAGAGGTCAGGGAATTTGCTTGGCAATTGCTGGTGGTCTTTGCAGGAATTTTGTTGTAGGCGGTAAGAAGAGCCTTCATTACCACCATATACCACTGGAAGAATAGTTGATTTGGTTGCTGGTTTATGTGCAAAATCTGTGTTCTGGCATCTTCCCATCTTGCAGCTAGAGCAAAGCTATCCTTTCCTTTCTTGGCACAGACATTGTTCCTGCAGCTCCTGACTTGTTGCACAGGCAGCAAAACATCTCTACCAAACACTTTCTAAATAATGCTCATCATAAAAGAGCCATGTCAAAATTAACCAAACCCAGCCTCGCTTGAAGACACCTTCCCCAGTGTTGAAGACACTGTGCTGTCTTCCCCAGTAGACACTGTGCTGTCTTTCCCAGTGTTGAAGACACTGTGCTATCTTCTCCAGTAGACACTGTGCTGTCTTTCCCAGTGTTGAAGACACTGTGCTGTCTTCCCCAGTGTTGAAGACACTGTGCTATCTTTCCCAGTGTTGAAGACACTGCTATCTTCCCCAGTGTTGAAGACACTGTGCTATCTTCCCCAGTGTTGAAGACACTGTGCTGTCTTCCCCAGCATTGAAGACACTGTGCTATCTTCCCCAGTAGACACTGTGCTGTCTTTCCCAGTGTTGAAGACACTGTGCTATCTTCTCCAGCATTGAAGACACTGTACTGTCTTCCCCAGTGTTGAAGACACTGTGCTGTCTTCCCCAGTGTTGAAGACACTGTGCTATCTTTCCCAGTGTTGAAGACACTGTGCTATCTTCCCCAGTAGACACTGTGCTGTCTTTCCCAGTGTTGAAGATACTGTGCTATCTTCCCCAGTAGACAGTGTGCTGTCTTTCCCAGTGTTGAAGATACTGTGCTGTCTTCCCCAGTGTTGAAGACACTGTGCTATCTTCCCCAGCGTTGAAGACACTGTGCTATCTTCCCCAGCGTTGAAGACACTGTGCTATCTTCCCCAGTGTTGAAGACGCTGTGCTATCTTCCCAAGTGTTGAAGACGCTGTGCTATCTTCCCAAGCGTTGAAGACGCTGTGCTATCTTCCCAAGCGTTGAAGACACTGTGCTATCTTCCCCAGCGTTGAAGACGCTGTGCTGTCTTCCCCAGCGTTGAAGACGCTGTGCTGTCTTCCCCAGCGTTGAAGACGCTGTGCTGCCTTCCCCAGAGGCTGATTGATAGGAACTTAGCTAGTTGACATAGAGCACTTCACTCCTTTTTAACCATGTGGTTGGTAAGGGGTCAGTATGGTGTATATGCTACCTACTTGACCATGGGCATTAGCATAATATACTACCTACTTGAGTATTAGCATATACTACCTGCTTGACCATGGGCATTAGTATATACTAGCATGAGCATTAACACACTTGAGCACCACATTTATGCATGGGCATTAGTTGCAAGTCATTTCTCTGTCTGTACTCTTTGGAGAATACATTGAAGATGAATGCCATTCTACAGAAGCTTCCTCATCAAAGTCCCACCTAGTTCTAATTGAGAAATTCTTCTCAAGGAAATTCACTTCTGAATTATTGTAGATGTGTGTAAGACCAACAAGCTATATAGCCGGAATGGAGCCTTTTGATGTCTGTCCCTTAGATAGAATGACTGTGGTATGTCATGTTCTGCAGCAGCCAGAAACGAGTAATTTGATAATTCACTTCACATGGTATCAGACAATAGAACAAGCTCTTCAGGCCAGACGCGTAGGTTTAATTTCGTACCCTTCTAGTTGGTAAACATTGCACATTCCTTGTCTCAGCGTCTGTTATACCCCACAGCTCGGCAGTGACGGGGAAAACCATTTCGTACACCACACGTACACACGTCTGGGGATTGCCTCTCAGAAATGTGGATTCCCCCCCCCCCCCCCCCCCACTTGTCCTGGGCCAGACATAGACGGCCCTGATCATGGTTTGGTCACTACAGACAGACCATCCCATCTCACTATACTTGCAGCTTATAGTGCTTGTGCATTTACCAACACATTGGCTGCTAAGTATATGTATACACATACAGAATAGTGATACTGATAAAGCAATAAGACCATGGGGCCATTATGCTTCGATCATTATGAACAGAACTGCACTAATATATAGCAAATGAGCTGTGAGCTTGTCACCAGAAACACACAGAGAGAGAGCACTCGTCTGCACAAAAATTAACCTGCAATATATTCCCAACATACCCCCTACGATAATATAATGTACAAAATATTAATTATCATTTTTTATTTTTTATTCTCCTTTCGTCATAGAGTGGTTGGTGGGAACAGGCAATGAATAATGAGAGTGTGTGTGTGTGCATGTGTGTGTGTGTGCATGTGTGTGTCTAGAACTGCATTGGGTAGAACATGAATAAAAAAATAGCAACAAAATATAGAATGAAAAAGGTGATTTGATTCGCTGTCTAGAAACCGATGTCCTCGGGGGTACGTTCTAGCAACTACATTTGCCATTTTTATTTTCTTGTTTGAGAGAACGTTTCTTGAGCTCCTGCAGGTTGGAATCTTCCTGAGCTAGTAGCAAGTGTGCTAGCGTTCTGTGAGCTTGCAGCACATTGTCACCAGATAGGGCACTCGTCTCTGAAAACATAACCTGCAACAGCTGAAAAACAAGTTGCTTATGGTAACAGAATGGACACGGGAAGGAAGAAGTCAGGCAGGAAGAGGCCGGAGAAGAGAGAGAAGTAGGTGCTAGGTAAGGCTGAGAGAGGAGGAGAGGCAGGAGTAGAAGTAGGAGGAGGAGAAGTAGGAGGAGGAGGAAGACAGGTAGGGGAAGAAGTAGAAGAGATGGAGGACAAGGAAGACAGGTAGGGGAAGAAGTAGAAGAGATGGAGGACAAGGAAGACAGGTAGGGGAAGAAGTAGAAGAGATGGAGGAGAAGGAAGACAGGTAGGGGAAGAAGTAGAAGAGATAGAGGAGAAGGAAGACAGGTAGGGGAAGAAGTAGAAGAGATGGAGGAGAAGGAAGACAGGTAGGGGAAGAAGTAGAAGAGATGGAGGAGAAGGAAGACAGGTAGGGGAAGAAGTAGAAGAGATGGAGGACAAGGAAGACAGGTAGGGGAAGAAGTAGAAGAGATGGAGGAGAAGGAAGACAGGTAGGGGAAGAAGTAGAAGAGATGGAGGAGAAGGAAGACAGGTAGGGGAAGAAGTAGAAGAGATGGAGGAGAAGGAAGACAGGTAGGGGAAGAAGTAGGAGAGAGAAGAAAGAGAGGTAGGGAAGAAGTAGAAGAGATAGAGGAGAAGGAAGAGAGGTAGGGGAAAAGGAGAGGCAGGAGGAGAGACAGGGCAAGAAGAGAAAGGAAAAGAGATGGGGTCAAAGAGAAGGATATATAAGAGGATAGACGGAGGAATAAAAATGTCCCGACTTCTCACCAAGGCTAGTTTCCTGCCATCCTCAACACTGACACATCGTTCCTCCTCTGTCTTATCACTCTTATTTCCAATCACCATGATCACCGAAGGCTGTTCCCTGAGAGCCGCCTGCAACACACAAAAACATCACCTGACATCTCAACAATACACAATATATTTACATATTGAGGAGTGCCCATAACATTTGATTTTGACAAAATTATAAATACAAAACAACAACAACAACCCAACAAGTTTATTTCTCGGCTAAAACCCGCCTGGCAGTTTCACGTATGCCATATGCAAAAGCCACGCATTGTGTCAATTAATATATATATAATTATATATATACATGTATATATATATGATCATGAAAACACAGTGTAGTGCTTGAATAGGGTCCAAGTCTGTTCAAGCGGCAGACTGGTGTGCTTTATTTGTCTTCTCAGCAACTGGAAGTGCATTGTGCATTACCAGGGCCTCTTCAATGTGCTTCTTAGATTTATCCCCCAGTAGTAGACAACAAGGGGCCTACCCATGTGTGCGTGTGCACGCGTTTATAAGAACAAAGGGAGAGATTAAAAAATTGGAAACGCAAACTTAACAGCCTTTGTTTTGCATTATCCATCAACGTGTTGATTCTGCGGTTCTACATACTCTCCTCGACATCGTCACTAAGCGTTGGAACGGGTACAGTACCAGAACTCTTTTGGCGCCTCCTGTACATGCGTCAACAACATACAGCTTGCACAGACGCACACCTATAATGCTGGGTGTGGTAGCCCATGGTGACATCCGTAGTCAATGTTGACATTTCAATACCACAATGATGAGGCAAATATATCAGTAGGGCAGAGGCAAGAGATCAAGTAGAGGGAGACCAAAAAAAATTGAACCAGAGCCAAGGATCCAGGAATAGGTTTCTCACTAGTTACCTGCCATCACAACTATATACTAGGAAGCCTACACTTTGTAAACCCCCCCCCCCCCTACACACACCACCAGAGTTCTCTATTTCACTTGGTAGACACACCACCCCAGAGTTCTCTATTTCACTTGGTAGATACACCTCCTCAGAGTTCTCTATTTCACTTGGTAGATACACCACCCCAGAGTTCTCTATTTCACTTGGTAGATACACCACCTCAGAGTTCTCTATTTCACTTGGTAGATACACCACCCCAGAGTTCTCTATTTCACTTGGTAGATACACCTACTCAGAGTTCTCTATTTCACTTGGTAGATACACCACCCCAGAGTTCTCTATTTCACTTGGTAGATACACCACCTCAGAGTTCTCTATTTCACTTGGTAGATACACCACCTCAGAGTTCTCTATTTCACTTGGTAGACACACCACCTCAGAGTTCTCTATTTCACTTGGTAGATACACCACCCCAGAGTTCTTTATTTCACTTGGTACAGATACACCACCCCAGAGTTCTCTATTTCACTTGGTAGATACACCACCTCAGAGTTCTCTATTTCACTTGGTAGATACACCACCTCAGAGTTCTCTATTTCACTTGGTAGACACCACCCCAGAGTTCTCTATTTCACTTGGTAGATACACCACCCCAGAGTTCTCTATTTCACTTGGTAGATACACCACCCCAGAGTTCTCTATTTCACTTGGTAGATACACCACCTCAGAGTTCTCTATTTCACTTGGTAGACACACCACCCCAGAGTTCTCTATTTCACTTGGTAGACACACCACCTCAGAGTTCTCTATTTCACTTGGTAGATACACCACCTCAGAGTTCTCTATTTCACTTGGTAGACACACCACCTCAGAGTTCTCTATTTCACTTGGTAGATACACCACCCCAGAGTTCTCTATTTCACTTGGTAGATACACCATCTCAGAGTTCTCTATTTCACTTGGTAGATACACCACCTCAGAGTTCTCTATTTCACTTGGTAGATACACCACCCCAGAGTTCTCTATTTCACTTGGTAGATACACCACCCCAGAGTTCTCTATTTCACTTGGTAGATGTACACCACTCAGAGTTCTCTATTTCACTTGGTAGATACACCACACCAGAGTTCCCTTGGTAGATACACCACCTCAGAGTTCTCTATTTCACTTGGTAGATACACCACCCCAGAGTTCCCTATTTCACTTGGTAGATACACCACCCCAGAGTTCTCTATTTCACTTGGTAGATACACCACCTCAGAGTTCTCTATTTCACTTGGTAGATACACCACCTCAGAGTTCTCTATTTCACTTGGTAGATACACCACCTCAGAGTTCTCTATTTCACTTGGTAGATACACCACCCCAGAGTTCCCTATTTCACTTGGTAGATACACCACCTCAGAGTTCTCTATTTCACTTGGTAGATACACCACCTCAGAGTTCTCTATTTCACTTGGTAGATACACCACCTCAGAGTTCTCTATTTCACTTGGTAGATACACCACCTCAGAGTTCTCTATTTCACTTGGTAGATACACCACCTCAGAGTTCTCTATTTCACTTGGTAGATACACCACCTCAGAGTTCTCTATTTCACTTGGTAGATACACCACCTCAGAGTTCTCTATTTCACTTGGTAGATACACCACCCCAGAGTTCTCTATTTCACTTGGTAGATACACCACCTCAGAGTTCTCTATTTCACTTGGTAGACACACCACCTCAGAGTTCTCTATTTCACTTGGTAGATACACCACCTCAGAGTTCTCTATTTCACTTGGTAGATACACCACCTCAGAGTTCTCTATTTCACTTGGTAGATACACCACCTCAGAGTTCTCTATTTCATTTGGTAGATACACCACCCCAGAGTTCTCTATTTCACTTGGTAGATACACCACCCCAGAGTTCTCTATTTCACTTGGTAGACACACCACCTCAGAGTTCTCTATTTCACTTGGTGTAGATACACCACCTCAGAGTTCTTTATTTCACTTGGTAGATACACCACCCCAGAGTTCTCTATTTCACTTGGTAGATACACCACCTCAGAGTTCTCTATTTCACTTGGTAGATACACCACCTCAGAGTTCTCTATTTCACTTGGTAGATACACCACCTCAGAGTTCTCTATTTCACTTGGTAGATACACCACCTCAGAGTTCTCTATTTCACTTGGTAGATAAACCACCTCAGAGTTCTCTATTTCACTTGGTAGATACATCACCTCAGAGTTCTCTATTTCACTTGGTAGACACACCACCTCAGAGTTCTCTATTTCACTTGGTAGATACACCACCCCAGAGTTCTCTATTTCACTTGGTAGATACACCACCCCAGAGTTCTCTATTTCACTTGGTAGATACACCACCTCAGAGATCTCTATTTCACTTGGTAGATACACCACCCCAGAGTTCTCTATTTCACTTGGTAGACACACCACCCCAGAGTTCTCTATTTCACTTGGTAGATACACCACCCCAGAGTTCTCTATTTCACTTGGTAGATACACCACCTCAGAGTTCTCTATTTCACTTGGTAGACACACCACCCCAGAGTTCTCTATTTCACTTGGTAGATACACCACCTCAGAGTTCTCTATTTCACTTGGTGTAGATACACCACCCCAGAGTTCTCTATTTCACTTGGTAGACACACCACCTCAGAGTTCTCTATTTCACTTGGTAGATACACCACCTCAGAGTTCTCTATTTCACTTGGTAGACACACCACCTCAGAGTTCTCTATTTCACTTGGTAGATACAGCACCTCAGAGTTCTCTATTTCACTTGGTAGATACACCACCCCAGAGTTCTCTATTTCACTTGGTAGATACACCACCCCAGAGTTCTCTATTTCACTTGGTAGATACACCACCCCAGAGTTCTCTATTTCACTTGGTAGATACACCACCTCAGAGTTCTCTATTTCACTTGGTAGACACACCACCCCAGAGTTCTCTATTTCACTTGGTAGACACACCACCCCAGAGTTCTCTATTTCACTTGGTAGATACACCACCCCAGAGTTCTCTATTTCACTTGGTAGATACACCACCCCAGAGTTCTCTATTTCACTTGGTAGACACACCACCCCAGAGTTCTCTATTTCACTTGGTAGATACACCACCTCAGAGTTCTCTATTTCACTTGGTAGATACACCACCTCAGAGTTCTCTATTTCACTTGGTAGATACACCACCCCAGAGTTCTCTATTTCACTTGGTAGATACACCACCCCAGAGTTCTCTATTTCACTTGGTAGACACACCACCCCAGAGTTCTCTATTTCACTTGGTAGATACACCACCTCAGAGTTCTCTATTTCACTTGGTAGATACACCACCCCAGAGTTCTCTATTTCACTTGGTAGATACACCACCTCAGAGTTCCCTATTTCACTTGGTAGACACACCACCCCAGAGTTCTCTATTTCACTTGGTAGACACACCACCCCAGAGTTCTCTATTTCACTTGGTAGATACACCACCCCAGAGTTCTCTATTTCACTTGGTAGATGTACACCACTCAGATTTCTCTATTTCACTTGGTAGATACACCACCTCAGAGTTCTCTATTTCACTTGGTAGACACACCACCCCAGAGTTCTCTATTTCACTTGGTAGACACACCACCTCAGAGTTCTCTATTTCACTTGGTAGACACACCACCCCAGAGTTCTCTATTTCACTTGGTAGATACACCACCTCAGAGTTCTCTATTTCACTTGGTAGATACACCACCTCAGAGTTCTCTATTTCACTTGGTAGATACACCACCTCAGAGTTCTCTATTTCACTTGGTAGATACATCACCTCAGAGTTCTCTATTTCACTTGGTAGATACACCACCTCAGAGTTCTCTATTTCACTTGGTAGATACACCACCTCAGAGTTCTCTATTTCACTTGGTAGACACACCACCTCAGAGTTCTCTATTTCACTTTGTAGACAGACCACCTCAGAGTTCTCTATTTCACTTGGTAGATACACCACCCCAGAGTTCTCTATTTCACTTGGTAGATACACCACCCCAGAGTTCTCTATTTCATTTGGTAGATACACCACCTCAGAGTTCTCTATTTCACTTGGTAGATACACCACCCCAGAGTTCTCTATTTCACTTGGTAGATACACCACCCCAGAGTTCTCTATTTCACTTGGTAGATACACCACCCCAGAGTTCTCTATTTCACTTGGTAGATACACCACCTCAGAGTTCTCTATTTCACTTGGTAGATACACCACCTCAGAGTTCTCTATTTCACTTGGTAGACACACCACCTCAGAGTTCTCTATTTCACTTGGTAGATACACCACCCCAGAGTTCTCTATTTCACTTGGTAGATACACCACCTCAGAGTTCTCTATTTCACTTGGTAGATACACCACCTCAGAGTTCTCTATTTCACTTGGTAGAGACACCACCCCAGAGTTCTCTATTTCACTTGGTAGATACACCACCTCAGAGTTCTCTATTTCACTTGGTAGAGACACCACCCCAGAGTTCTCTATTTCACTTGGTAGATACACCACCCCAGAGTTCTCTATTTCACTTGGTAGATACACCACCCCAGAGTTCTCTATTTCACTTGGTAGATACACCACCCCAGAGTTCTCTATTTCACTTGGTAGACACACCACCTCAGAGTTCTCTATTTCACTTGGTAGATACACCACCCCAGAGTTCTCTATTTCACTTGGTAGATACACCACCCCAGAGTTCTCTATTTCACTTGGTAGACACACCACCTCAGAGTTCTCTATTTCACTTGGTAGATACACCACCCCAGAGTTCTCTATTTCACTTGGTAGACACATCACCCCAGAGTTCTCTATTTCACTTGGTAGATACACCACCCCAGAGTTCTCTATTTCACTTGGTAGATACACCACCTCAGAGTTCTCTATTTCACTTGGTAGATACACCACCACAGAGTTCTCTATTTCACTTGGTAGATACACCACCTCAGAGTTCTCTATTTCACTTGGTAGATACACCACCTCAGAGTTCTCTATTTCACTTGGTAGATACACCACTTCAGAGTTCTCTATTTCACTTGGTAGACACACCACCTCAGAGTTCTCTATTTCACTTGGTAGACACACCACCTCAGAGTTCTCTATTTCACTTGGTAGACACACCACCTCAGAGTTCTCTATTTCACTTGGTAGATACACCACCCCAGAGTTCTCTATTTCACTTGGTAGATACACCACCCCAGAGTTCTCTATTTCACTTGGTAGACACACCACCTCAGAGTTCTCTATTTCACTTGGTAGATACACCACCCCAGAGTTCTCTATTTCACTTGGTAGACACACCACCTCAGAGTTCTCTATTTCACTTGGTAGATACACCACCTCAGAGTTCTCTATTTCACTTGGTAGACACACCACCCCAGAGTTCTCTATTTCACTTGGTAGATACACCACCCCAGAGTTCTCTATTTCACTTGGTAGATACACCACCTCAGAGTTCTCTATTTCACTTGGTAGATACACCACCCCAGAGTTCTCTATTTCACTTGGTAGATACACCACCTCAGAGTTCTCTATTTCACTTGGTAGATACACCACCTCAGAGTTCTCTATTTCACTTGGTAGATACACCACCTCAGAGTTCTCTATTTCACTTGGTAGATACACCACCTCAGAGTTCCCTATTTCACTTGGTAGATACACCACCTCAGAGTTCTCTATTTCACTTGGTAGATACACCACCTCAGAGTTCTCTATTTCACTTGGTAGACACACCACCTCAGAGTTCTCTATTTCACTTGGTAGATACACCACCTCAGAGTTCTCTATTTCACTTGGTAGATACACCACCTCAGAGTTCTCTATTTCACTTGGTAGATACACCACCTCAGAGTTCTCTATTTCACTTGGTAGACACACCACCTCAGAGTTCTCTATTTCACTTGGTAGATACACCACCTCAGAGTTCTCTATTTCACTTGGTAGATACACCACCTCAGAGTTCTCTATTTCACTTGGTAGATACACCACCTCAGAGTTCTCTATTTCACTTGGTAGACACACCACCTCAGAGTTCTCTATTTCACTTGGTAGATACACCACCTCAGAGTTCTCTATTTCACTTGGTAGATACACCACCTCAGAGTTCTCTATTTCACTTGGTAGATACACCACCTCAGAGTTCTCTATTTCACTTGGTAGACACACCACCTCAGAGTTCTCTATTTCACTTGGTAGACACACCACCTCAGAGTTCCCTATTTCACTTGGTAGATACACCACCTCAGAGTTCCCTATTTCACTTGGTAGATACACCACCCCAGAGTTCCCTATTTCACTTGGTAGATACACCACCTCAGAGTTCTCTATTTCACTTGGTAGATACACCACCCCAGAGTTCTCTATTTCACTTGGTAGACACACCACTTCAGAGTTCTCTATTTCACTTGGTAGATACACCACCTCAGAGTTCTCTATTTCACTTGGTCACCCCAGAGTTCTCTATTTCACTTGGTAGATACACCACCTCAGAGTTCTCTATTTCACTTGGTAGATACACCACCACAGAGTTCTCTATTTCACTTGGTAGACACACCACCTCAGAGTTCCCTATTTCACTTGGTCGACACATCACCTCAGAGTTCTCTATTTCACTTGGTAGACACACCACCTCAGAGTTCTCTATTTCACTTGGTAGATACACCACCTCAGAGTTCTCTATTTCACTTGGTCACCCCAGAGTTCTCTATTTCACTTGGTAGATACACCACCCCAGAGTTCTCTATTTCACTTGGTAGACACACCACCCCAGAGTTCTCTATTTCACTTGGTAGATACATGTACACCACCTCAGAGTTCTCTATTTCACTTGGTAGATACACCACCCCAGAGTTCCCTATTTCACTTGGTAGATACGTGTACACCACCCCAGAGTTCTCTATTTCACTTGGTAGACACACCACCTCAGAGTTCCCTATTTCACTTGGTCGACACATCACCCCAGAGTTCTCTATTTCACTTGGTAGATACACCACCTCAGAGTTCTCTATTTCACTTGGTAGATACACCACCCCAGAGTTCTCTATTTCACTTGGTAGATACACCACCTCAGAGTTCTCTATTTCACTTGGTAGACACACCACCTCAGAGTTCTCTATTTCACTTGGTAGATACACCACCTCAGAGTTCTCTATTTCACTTGGTAGATACACCACCTCAGAGTTCCCTATTTCACTTGGTAGATACACCACCTCAGAGTTCCCTATTTCACTTGGTAGATACACCACCCCAGAGTTCCCTATTTCACTTGGTAGATACACCACCTCAGAGTTCTCTATTTCACTTGGTAGATACACCACCCCAGAGTTCCCTATTTCACTTGGTAGATACACCACCTCAGAGTTCCCTATTTCACTTGGTAGATACACCACCTCAGAGTTCTCTATTTCACTTGGTAGACACACCACTTCAGAGTTCTCTATTTCACTTGGTAGATACACCACCTCAGAGTTCTCTATTTCACTTGGTCACCCCAGAGTTCTCTATTTCACTTGGTAGATACACCACCTCAGAGTTCTCTATTTCACTTGGTAGATACACCACCCCAGAGTTCTCTATTTCACTTGGTAGATACACCACCACAGAGTTCTCTATTTCACTTGGTAGACACACCACCTCAGAGTTCCCTATTTCACTTGGTCGACACATCACCTCAGAGTTCTCTATTTCACTTGGTAGACACACCACCTCAGAGTTCTCTATTTCACTTGGTAGATACACCACCCCAGAGTTCTCTATTTCACTTGGTAGACACACCACCCCAGAGTTCTCTATTTCACTTGGTAGATACATGTACACCACCTCAGAGTTCTCTATTTCACTTGGTAGATACACCACCCCAGAGTTCCCTATTTCACTTGGTAGATACGTGTACACCACCCCAGAGTTCTCTATTTCACTTGGTAGATACACCACCTCAGAGTTCTCTATTTCACTTGGTAGACACACCACCTCAGAGTTCTCTATTTCACTTGGTAGATACACCACCCCAGAGTTCTCTATTTCACTTGGTAGATACACCACCTCAGAGTTCTCTATTTCACTTGGTAGACACACCACCCCAGAGTTCTCTATTTCACTTGGTAGATACACCACCTCAGAGTTCTCTATTTCACTTGGTAGATACACCACCTCAGAGTTCTCTATTTCAATTGGTAGATACACCACCTCAGAGTTCTCTATTTCACTTGGTAGATACACCACCTCAGAGTTCTCTATTTCACTTGGTAGATACACCACCTCAGAGTTCTCTATTTCACTTGGTAGATACACCACCCCAGAGTTCTCTATTTCACTTGGTAGACACACCACCCCAGAGTTCTTTATTTCACTTGGTAGATACACCACCTCAGAGTTCTCTATTTCACTTGGTAGATACACCACCTCAGAGTTCTCTATTTCACTTGGTAGACACACCACCTCAGAGTTCTCTATTTCACTTGGTAGACACACCACTTCAGAGTTCTCTATTTCACTTGGTAGATACACCACCTCAGAGTTCTCTATTTCACTTGGTCGACACATCACCTCAGAGTTCTCTATTTCACTTGGTAGATACACCACCTCAGAGTTCTCTATTTCACTTGGTAGATACACCACCCCAGAGTTCTCTATTTCACTTGGTAGACACACCACCTCAGAGTTCTCTATTTCATTTGGTAGATACACCAACTCAGAGTTCTCTATTTCACTTGGTAGATACACCACCTCAGAGTTCTCTATTTCACTTGGTAGATACACCACCTCAGAGTTCTCTATTTCACTTGGTAGATACACCACCTCAGAGTTCTCTATTTCACTTGGTAGATACACCACCTCAGAGTTCTCTATTTCACTTGGTAGACACACCACCCCAGAGTTCTCTATTTCACTTGGTAGATACACCACCTCAGAGTTCTCTATTTCACTTGGTAGACACACCACCTCAGAGTTCTCTATTTCACTTGGTAGATACACCACCTCAGAGTTCTCTATTTCACTTGGTAGACACACCACCTCAGAGTTCTCTATTTCACTTGGTAGATACACCACCCCAGAGTTCTCTATTTCACTTGGTAGACACCCCACCTCAGAGTTCTCTATTTCACTTGGTAGACACACCACCTCAGAGTTCTCTATTTCACTTGGTAGACACACCACCTCAGAGTTCTCTATTTCACTTGGTAGATACACCACCTCAGAGTTCTCTATTTCACTTGGTAGACACACCACCTCAGAGTTCTCTATTTCACTTGGTAGATACACCACCTCAGAGTTCTCTATTTCACTTGGTAGATACACCACCTCAGAGTTCTCTATTTCACTTGGTAGATACACCACCCCAGAGTTCTCTATTTCACTTGGTAGACACACCACCCCAGAGTTCTCTATTTCACTTGGTAGATACACCACCTCAGAGTTCTCTATTTCACTTGGTAGATACACCACCTCAGAGTTCTCTATTTCACTTGGTACAGTAGGAGACAAAAAAAAGTTCCAGTTCCGTTGCGTTACTATTCCGTTCGCGCTATTTTCAACGTCGTTCCAACGTCGTTTAGTAACAGGTCCGTTCCAACGGCGAGGAATTTTTTTCCTTCGCGTTTCAAACTCGTTCGCGATTTAATTATCTCGCCCTTGTTCGCGCGGTCGTTCTCCAGCCTCGTGCTTCAAGTTAGAATTGGCGTCGTTCTCTAGCTTGTTCGTCCGTTTGGCAACCTCTCGCTTCTTAAAGTCGTTCTGCAGCGAAAGGCCATCGATATTAGTGCAAACCTCGAAGGAATAGAGGAGCTGACGAAGCGGACCGACGAAATAACTGTTGACTAGCTTCAGCGTCTGTGCTACAGACCAAACTAGGACTACACATTTCACTGCGCACCGTTCTGTGGTGCAGGACCGCTTTAGGATGGACCTTCCACCTACTGTCAGTTCATCAGACACGTGGAACAAGGTAATGCTGTCTATCATTTCTAAAGCTTGCTAAGCTTGGTTTATCTGACAACTTGGTTTAAGCTTATAGTTTATAAGCTGGTTTGCCTTAGTTTAAGGAAGCTTGATTGATTAGCTTATTCTAAATTTGAAAGGTAAGCTTATGAACATAGCTTTGCCTGGGTTGTGGCTAGGAGTTTAGTTTGGGGGCTTGAAGGACCCAAGACAATCTTGCCTGCTTGGTTTACTCCTTAGCAAACTTGCTACTCTTTGGCAAGCTTAGATTGTATTGGTGAAACATTTGATTTCCAAATCTTAAAGGCAAGGTAATATTACAATTCTCCTCCCTACCCTACCTTTCCAGATGAAAAGAAGATAGGCGAGATGACTTGTGGCATAGTGGATGTTATATGGATTGGTGAATGCAGTCCAACTCAAGATCCACAGACTGCACTCAGGATTGTTTGAACTTGAATGTTGTACTTTACAAAATTGCTAAATTTTGTTCACTGGTTACCATAATAATTGAGCAATGAGCATGCATAACTATCACCAGTGAACTTTCATGACAATTAAACACACTATCATACAAGGCTTGGCTGTCACAACCAAGACGACCCAATTGGCATGACAAAAGACGACAAAGTGTTTGCATATCTTCGTACCGTTTCTCTGACATGTATATTTTTGTGTGAATCGTATATGTACTTGCCTTATGTTAGTAGACATCTTCACATAATAGACATCTTCACATAATAAAAATGACGGTCAGTTCACTATCAATATAATTTTCCATTCTTTTGCAAGCACACTTGTATGCCTGCTGGATCGACTCTTCTCTCATTACAGTTTAATAGGGTCCATGGAGAAGTAGGTTGGAAACTGATTGTAGGAGAGAAATCAACTAATATGTGTAAGTCGATGGGGGGGCATCAAGGACCAACTTATCCTACAACTCGAACCATAGAAGCCGGAGTCCTGTTGCATGTACAATGAGACATCCACCATGCAATAGAGAAATGCATTTATGTTCTTGACTTAACTTTTCCACTCTTCCAGTACACCTGCCACCAAAGACATGACCCATATTCCACCATGCTTAAGGGCTACACTGACAGTTCTTCTCTGTTAGCCAAAATATCAATGTGTAAATGCATCATACCATCTCTTGGTCTATACATGGTTGAAGTGAGGCCATTCTGACGCGTGCATACAAAAGCTTAGCTATGGGGTTCTAGAGGTTAAATGCAAGTCCTGCTAAGCTACTAGACGCTCTGTAAACTCTTCAACCTTTCTAAGGCAAGGTCTGCTAAGCTACTCGTGAAGTTTCTCTAAGGCAAGGCTTGCTAGCCACTAAAGGTCCTGTGAGGGCATTTAAAAACGGGGGAGGGAGGAGGGCTTTGTTTTGCAAGCCTTAGTCTACACCAGGCTTTACCTAATACTATGCTTAGAAAACCTAACCTCTACAAAACTATATGGCAAGCTTCATCTTGTCTAAACTGAGTAGTTGCCAACAAGAAGGCAAAGCTAATAGCTAATACAAGTAGAGCTGAAGGATACTAGTGGACACAGGCCAAAAGGCTAGGAAGAGAAATAACTACTACTTACTTCTGTCAGCAGTAAACTTCTTGAAGAGCAAAATGATATCAGCGAAGAAGAAAACTAAAGAGAGGGAAAAAACACTCGCTAGATTTAGCACACCTGGCGCCCGCCCAATGCGCGCGTGCACACGCGTTTATAAAATAAGCGCTTAGATAAAAAATTGGAAACGTAAACTTAACGGCGTTTATTCGTCAGGTTTTTATGCGTTGATTCCGCGTTTCTGTTTTCCTTACCCACCGTTGGAACGGGTACAGAACTGGAACTTTTTTTTGTCTCCTACTGTAGATACACCACTCAGAGTTCTCTATTTCACTTGGTAGATGTACACCACTCAGAGTTCTCTATTTCACTTGGTAGATACACCACCCCAGAGTTCTCTATTTCACTTGGTAGATACACCATCTCAGAGTTCTCTATTTCACTTGGTAGATACACCACTCAGAGTTCTCTATTTCACTTGGTAGATGTACACCACTCAGAGTTCTCTATTTCACTTGGTAGATACACCACCCCAGAGTTCTCTATTTCACTTGGTAGATACACCACCCCAGAGTTCTCTATTTCACTTGGTAGATACACCACCCCAGAGTTCTCTATTTCACTTGGTAGATACACCACTCAGAGTTCTCTATTTCACTTGGTAGATGTACACCACTCAGAGTTCTCTATTTCACTTGGTAGATACACCACCTCAGAGTTCTCTATTTCACTTGGTAGATACACCACCCCAGAGTTCTCTATTTCACTTGGTAGATACATCACCCCAGAGTTCTCTATTTCACTTGGTAGACACACAACCTCAGAGTTCTCTATTTCACTTGGTAGACACACCACCTCAGAGTTCTCTATTTCACTTGGTAGACACACCACCTCAGAGTTCTCTATTTCACTTGGTAGATATACCACCTCAGAGTTCTCTATTTCACTTGGTAGATACACCACCTCAGAGTTCTCTATTTCACTTGGTAGACACACCACCCCAGAGTTCTCTATTTCACTTGGTAGATACACCACCTCTGAGTTCTCTATTTCACTTGGTAGATACACCACCTCAGAGTTCTCTATTTCACTTGGTAGATACACCACCTCAGAGTTCTCTATTTCACTTGGTAGATACACCACCTCAGAGTTCTCTATTTCACTTGGTAGATACACCACCTCAGAGTTCTCTATTTCACTTGGTAGATACACCACCCCAGAGTTCTTTATTTCACTTGGTACAGATACACCACCCCAGAGTTCTCTATTTCACTTGGTAGATACACCACCTCAGAGTTCTCTATTTCACTTGGTAGATACACCACCCCAGAGTTCTTTATTTCACTTGGTACAGATACACCACCCCAGAGTTCTCTATTTCACTTGGTAGATACACCACCTCAGAGTTCTCTATTTCACTTGGTAGATACACCACCTCAGAGTTCTCTATTTCACTTGGTAGATACACCACCTCAGAGTTCTCTAGTTCACTTGGTAGATACACCACCTCAGAGTTCTCTATTTCACTTGGTACATGTAGATACACCACCCCAGAGTTCTCTATTTCACTTGGTAGATACACCACCCCAGAGTTCTCTATTTCACTTGGTGTAGATACACCACCCCAGAGTTCTCTATTTCACTTGGTGTAGATACACCACCCCAGAGTTCTCTATTTCACTTGGTAGATACACCACCTCAGAGTTCTCTATTTCACTTGGTAGACACACCACCTCCAGAGTTCTCTATTTCACTTGGTAGATACACCACCTCAGAGTTCTCTATTTCACTTGGTAGACACACCACCTCAGAGTTCTCTATTTCACTTGGTAGATACACCACCTCAGAGTTCTCTATTTCACTTGGTAGATACACCACCTCAGAGTTCCCTATTTCACTTGGTAGATACACCACCTCAGAGTTCTCTATTTCACTTGGTAGATACACCACCTCAGAGTTCTCTATTTCACTTGGTAGATACACCACCCCAGAGTTCTCTATTTCACTTGGTAGACACACCACCTCAGAGTTCTCTATTTCACTTGGTAGATACACCACCTCAGAGTTCTCTATTTCACTTGGTAGATACACCACCTCAGAGTTCTCTATTTCACTTGGTAGATACACCACCTCAGAGTTCTCTATTTCACTTGGTAGATACACCACCTCAGAGTTCTCTATTTCACTTGGTAGATACACCACCTCAGAGTTCTCTATTTCACTTGGTAGATACACCACCTCAGAGTTCTCTATTTCACTTGGTAGATACACCACCTCAGAGTTCTCTATTTCACTTGGTAGATACACCACCTCAGAGTTCTCTATTTCACTTGGTAGATACACCACCTCAGAGTTCTCTATTTCACTTGGTAGACACACCACCTCAGAGTTCTTTATTTCACTTGGTAGATACACCACCCCAGAGTTCTCTATTTCACTTGGTAGATACACCACCTCAGAGTTCTCTATTTCACTTGGTAGACACACCACCTCAGAGTTCTCTATTTCACTTGGTAGATACACCACCTCAGAGTTCTCTATTTCACTTGGTAGACACCCCCCCCCAGAGTTCTCTATTTCACTTGGTAGACACACCACCTCAGAGTTCTCTATTTCACTTGGTAGATACACCACCCCAGAGTTATCTATTTCACTTGGTAGACACACCACCCCAGTTCCTTACCTTGACTACGCTGATCCACTTCCTGATGGCCCTGAATGACTTCTGGTCCGACACATCATAGACGATTACAAACGCATCAGATCTCCTGAAGTAGACTGGGGTCAAGGTACTGGTAAACCTTTGGAAAGAACACAGCAAGTCCGCACGGGACAAAGAAGGAGAGAGACAGGAGTGGAGGAGAAATGAGGAGAGAGCCGCAGAGAGAAAAAGTCGTAAAAATAGATGAGGCAGTTAGAAATGGGGAAATGAAGGAGATGAGGAGGAGATAGATATAAGAGAAGATAGAGATCGGTTCAGAATCTGACCTCACATTACATTGTGTCACACTTAATTAATCAAGTTGTTCACATTATCAGTGTCAACTTACGATCATTACATTGTGAACTTTGACCTGGAATTATGAACACTACTGGTTCATGAACTTCAACCCCAATATTCCAAACAAAGTGTACCACTTCACGAGGAGTTCCACCTGATGCCCACCACTGCAGTGATGAGGAGCTCCACCTGATGCCCACCACTGCAGTGATGAGGAGCTCCACCTGATGGCCACCACTGCAGTGATGAGGAGCTCCACCTGATGCCCACCACTGCAGTGATGAGGAGCTCCACCTGATGCCCACCACTGCAGTGATGAGGAGCTCCACCTGATGCCCACCACTGCAGTGACGGGGAGCTCCACCTGATGGCCACCACTGCAGTGATGAGGAGCTCCACCTGATGCCCACCACTGCAGTGATGAGGAGCTCCACCTGATGCTCACCACTGCAGTGATGAAGAGCTCCACCTGATGCCCACCACTGCAGTGATGAGGAGCTCCACCTGATGCCCACCACTGCAGTGATGAGGAGCTCCACCTGATGCCCACCACTGCAGTGATGAGGAGCTCCACCTGATGCCCACCACTGCAGTGATGTGGAGCTCCACCAGATGCCCACCACTGCAGTGATGAGGAGCTCCACCTGATGCCCACCACTGCAGTGATGAGGAGCTCCACCTGATGCCCACCACTGCAGTGACAAGGAGCTCCACCTGATGCCCACCACTGCAGTGATGAGGAGCTCCACCTGATGCCCACCACTGCAGTGATGAGGAGCTCCACCTGATGCCCACCACTGGGAGCTGATGTACCCTGACATTTCCCAGGCCGTTAAAATAAATCCTGGGTTCCTGGAGTTAATCTATTTTCCGCTCTTTTCTGGGTCGGGCGTGTGTGTGAACACATCTTCAGAAAGAACCATCTCACGTGCAGTAGCTGTCTAGCCCAGAGTGTTGTAGTACTTGAACCATGCAAGTAATCATTATTACTAGTAATGAATGCTAGGTGCTGTAATACTTGAACCAGGCAAGTAATCATTATTACCCTAGTAATGAATGCTAGGTGTTGTAATACTTGAACCAGGTAAGTAATCATTATTACTAGTAATGAATGCTAGGTGTTGTAATACTCAAGTAATTATTATTACTAGTAATGAATGCTAGGTGTTGTAATACTTGAACCAGGCAAGTAATCATTATTACCCTAGTAATGAATGCTAGGTGTTGTAATACTTGAACCAGGTAAGTAATCATTATTACTAGTAATGAATGCTAGGTGTTGTAATACTCGAACCATGCAAGTAATCATTATTACTAGTAATGAATGCTAGGTGTTGTAATACTTGAACCAGGTAAGTAATCATTATCACTAGTAATGAATGCTAGGTGTTGTAATACTTGAACCATGCAAGTAATCATTATTACTAGCAATGAATGCTAGGTGTTGTAATATTTGAACCATGCAAGTAATCATTATTACTAGTAATGAATGCTAGGTGTTGTAATACTTGAACCAGGCAAGTAATCATTATTACTAGTAATGAATGCTAGGTGTTGTTGTAATACTTGAACCATGCAAGTAATCATTATTACTAGTAATGAATGCTAGGTGTTGTAATACTTGAACCATGCAAGTAATCATTATTATTAGTAATGAATGCTAGGTGTTGTAATACTTGAACCAGGTAAGTAATCATTATCACTAGTAATGAATGCTAGGTGTTGTAATATTTGAACCATGCAAGTAATCATTATTACTAGTAATGAATGCTAGGTGTTGTAATACTTGAACCAGGCAAGTAATCATTATTACTAGTAATGAATGCTAGGTGTTGTAATACTTGAACCAGGTAAGTAATCATTATTACTAGTAATGAATGCTAGGTGTTGTAATACTTGAACCTTGCAAGTAATCATTATTACTAGTAATGAATGCTAGGTGTTGTAATACTTTAACCATGCAAGTAATCATTATTACTAGTAATGAATGCTAGGTGTTGTAATACTTGAACCATGCAAGTAATCATTATTACTAGTAATGAATGCTAGGTGTTGTAACACTTGAATCATGCAAGTAATCATTATTACTAGTAATGAATGCTAGGTGTTGAACCATGCAAGTAATCATTATTACTAGTAATGAATGCTAGGTGTTGTAGTACTTGAACCAGTTAAGTAATCATTATTACTAGTAATGAATGCTAGGTGTTGTAGTACTTGAACCAGTTAAGTAATCATTATTACTAGTAATGAATGCTAGGTGTTGTAATACTTGACCATGCAAGTAATCATTATTACTAGTAATGAATGCTAGGTGTTGTAATACTTGAACCATGCAAGTAATCATTATTACTAGTAATGAATGCTAGGTGTTGTAATACTTGAACCATGCAAGTAATCATTATTACTAGTAATGAATGCTAGGCATTGAGTGGCAGTGAAGGAGCAATGGAGAGGATTAATGTTTTGGCTGGATACCCTAGACCACATTGCTCCAGCCATTGTCGTATGCCAAGCATAGCTGAAGGTCTAACATGTATGCATGTATCTGGGCTAGGGCTAGTGATGTCATAAGCTAGGATTGTGATTGGGACCGTTGCAAGGTCCAGCTCTCAAGATTGATAGCGAGGGTTTCCAGCCAGCCTGGCCAATTAGTGACGACCATTTCCAGACAGACAAGACATTTCCAACGACGACAATTTCCAGACAGGCCAGACACATTGACGACCATTTCCAGTTTACGCCGGCCATTTACAGTGACATGTCCACAGCTAGAGCGTGTTGATGAATGGAGTGGCCAAGTCTCCACCATCCATTCATGCCAGCCACTAACCATGCCACCCTTTCTCACTGGCATGTGTAGCCAGTCTTATTTCCTCGAGCCAGCTTCTAATCTGCTGCCTTTTCGTCAATCTTTCTCTTCACTAGGCGACCATTCCCAGTTTACATGTGCCCACCTAACTTAATGCGGGTGACATTCATATTTCCGGGTGAACGTACGGAGCATTTGGTACACACGCTGTGTGTGGAAATACCAATTTTCCATCCAAATGACTCCCAGTGAGGGCTCGATACGCCAGCTAATTATTAGCTTAACCGATTAAGCGCCATATGGCGCCTGGGGTAATCGGACCCGCTAAAAAAATTACGAATTTTTATTTATTTGAAATAAGCGCCTAATTATTTTTCTGCACATGCCCATAAGACGGCTGAATCATTCTAAATACGTCATTTACACGTGCTGCTATATGTGCGGGCCATGCCCCAGTTTTTGCTCATAACTAGGTTTTTCAAGATGGCAAAGATGCTTTCTTTGGACGAAGTAACTTTTCTTCTTTTTGACGACGACTCTAGTGGCTCTGGCTCGGATTCTGGTGGGGAAGAAGGCCAGGAGATATATGCCTACCGTGGTTGTGCCCTGGATCCCCTGGCTCTACGTCAAGAGGTTCGGGTGGAAGGATTTCTCGATGTTAAGTTTGTTTCTACCTTAGCACTTCATTGCCATTGTTTTCCATAATCTTCTGAGATAATTCGCTAGTCAAACTGTAGCCTATTCTTGTGTTTTTTGAGGATATAAATATTTCTAACATAGCAGTTAGTTATAGCCATAAATATAGGTCGTTAATTTTTTTTTACTTATCCATTTTTATTTATCCATTTGAATTTGAATTTTCAAAAAAAACGTTTGCCAAAGGTTTATGTTCTCAAACCTTTCTTTCTTGGCAGTCTCAGGAGATGAAGGTGATCCATTGTTACCATCTGCTTGTGGGAGTTCTGGACTTACTGGAGGTTGGTACAAGGAAATTTTGGAGAGGTACTATTATATATTCCCTTTCAGCCTCTGAAGAAGAGAGTGACATTTTGAACCCTCCTTCCTTACCATCTACTGACCCTCCATCCTTACTAGACCCTCCATCCTTACCATCTACTTACCCTCCATCCTTACTATCTACTGACCCTCCATCCTTACTATCTACTGACCCTCCATCCTTACTATCTACTTACCCTCCATCCTTACTATCTACTGACCCTCCATCCTTACCATCTACTTACCCTCCATCCTTACCATCTACTGACCCTCCATCCTTACTATCTACTGACCCTCCATCCTTACTATCTACTGACCCTCCATCCTTACTACCATCTACTGACCCTCCATCCTTACTACTATCTACTTACCCTCCATCCTTACTATCTACTGACCCTCCATCCTTACCATCTACTTACCCTCCATCCTTACCATCTACTGACCCTCCATCCTTACTATCTACTGACCCTCCATCCTTACTATCTACTGACCCTCCATCCTTACTACCATCTAATGACCCTCCATCCTTACCATCTACTTACCCTCCATCCTTACTATCTACTGACCCTCCATCCTTACTACCATCTAATGACCCTCCATCCTTACCATCTACTGACCCTCCATCCTTACCATCTAATGACCCTCCATCCTTACCATCTACTGACCCTCCATCCTTACTACCATCTAATGACCCTCCATCCTTACTACCATCTATTGACACTCCGTCCTTACCATCTACTTCAGGGGACTCTTCTGGAATAAGTAAGTTATCAAAATTGATATTTGATGTATATATATTTTTGTGTTACAGGGAATGTGAGGCATGGTGCTAGAGGACGTAGTGAGAGAGGACATGGTGCGGGAGGTTGCCGAGAAGTCCGCTCGAGAAGTAGAGGTTCAGGTAGCACTAGTAGTAGTCCACCACCACAAGGTACTGATAATAGGCAGGCCCAGTCCCAAGGGTGTAGTAGACAGGCCCACTCATCTAGCACCAGGTATCGGATAATACCAGTCGAAGGTCGCTGGGAAAAAAAAGAGCCAACTCCTTTGGCTTTGTCCTATTGCTCAATTCCTGGCCCAAACTCTGCTTTGCTCGGTGTAACAAGTTCGTTACTAGGTGCTTTTTATCTTGTTTTTACTGTTGACGTGTGGGACCTCCTTATGAGAGAGACTAATATGTATGTTTCTAGGGTGGGGCTCCCCCATAATTGGCATGATACATGTGAAGAAGAAATGAAGGCTTTTGTAGGCCTTTTGATTGTTATGGGAATTTCAGAACTTCCCCGTTTAGACATGTACTGGTCTTGTGAGCATCCTGATTTGGCATGTAGTTTGGTGAGTAGAGTAATGCCGCGTTGGAGGTTTAGGCAGTTGACGCACTACATGCATGTCAACTCCATTGCTAGCTCACAGGTAACATCTGGTAATCCCAATTATGACAGGCTGTATAAGGTTCGCTGTATAAGGTTCACAAGCTTTTAGATATTATTTTGCCCAAATTTGAAAGCGAGTATTGTTTGCATCAGGAGCTTAGCATTGATGAAGCCATGATTCCCTATCAAGGGAGGCTTGGCTTCAAACAATATATGAAGGATAAGCCTACGAAATGGGGCATAAAAGTATTTGTGCTTTCGGATGCAAGGAATGGTTATATTTATCAATTACAAATTTATACTGGGAAGAATGTGGAAACAGGAGATAGTACAGGTTTGTGTAGTCGGGTAGTGTTAGATTTGTTGGAGGGATTTGAGCACAAGAACTTTCACAGGCATACATGGATAATTTTTATACAAGTCCTAATTTATTTCACACGCTGCCTATTAGAGGGGTTGGTGCATGTGGCACAGCTAGGCCTAACAGCAAAAAATCTTTCCTAAGGAGTTATTTACAAAGTCTAGCAGGAAGAATAGAGGTAAATATGATTACAGATCAAATGCTTCACTCCTGGCGTTAGTTTGGGTAGACAAGCGTGTAATTTACATGATCACTAATATGCATGCAGCTGTGCAGCAAGGACAACAACCAACTGTGAAACGTCGTCTGCTTGATGGTTCTCGAAAGGATGTGCCATGCCCCCCCGTTTACCTGATTATCAATCATTCATGAGGGGTGTCGACAGAGCAGACCAAAGGATGGCTACTACAATTTGGGTAGAAATCAAAGAGGTGGTGGAAAAGGGTGTTGTGCATATTTGGTAGAGGCTTGTTTTTTGAATGCCAAACACTTCCCTACATAAGAGGCAGGATAGTTATTTAGATCTTCGGATTAGCTTAGCAAAAACGTTGATTGGTTCCTATTCTTCTCGGCGGCGTATAGGTCGACCTCGTACGTTGCCTACATCTCAGCTAGAGCATCTCAATTTGCAACTAGGTCATTCCCCCCATTCTACTTCTAAGGGCCGCTGTTTGGTGTGCATAAAAAATGGTTTGAGACACGAAAGCCGAAATGAGTGTGGTTACTGTAAGGTTCATTTGTGTATTGGATCTGACCGTGATTATTCATACCTTGGTGGAATATTAGTGTTGCATGTATTCTCTTATTTCTCGTGACCATGAAATGTAAGTTGTGTATGGTGTATGTGCGTGCCTCTTGGTAAAGTGTGGATGCTTGTGTCTAATAATGCATTTTTCTCTATTGTTGTGTCTTTGTGTTCTAGATGCCTGGGAAGTGTTGATAGAGCCTGGTCTTGCCCTTATACACACACACACACACAACATGTATTACAATGCTATTCTCTCACTCTCCTTCATTCTTCATCAAATTACCCACCCACATTCTACCCACACACACATACTTTTTCTATTCAAATATTCGATTCATATATTGTCTGTTCAAAATGTTTTGTTTTAGGATGTTTAAGGATAGTTATTGTCTTGATTCTGTGTCAAATTATATGAATATGTCAAAATATATGGTATATAAATGTTGTTCAATTTTGAAAAGCTAGCCAAATGCTGGTTATTTGGTCCTTGGGTTTCATTCAAAAATCAGGATCACTGGGCTTGCATATGAACGAGGTTTCCTGTGCTGACATCCTATAAGAAGCTTGAGGGAAAAATTAGTAATTAAATCGTTAATTATTTTACCGCGGGTATACTAGGAAAGTCGGCACTTAATCGGTTAAGACATGACCTACATGTACTAGGAACAACTCGTCTGGAAGTCCTCACTTCGGCATGTCCGGCTCGTTTGAGATGAGCTACTATAGAGCTAGAACAGCTGCAAATTTACCAACCACACCCACAATGCACCCACATTATCAATAAGGAAGGGAAAAAAATTGAAAAAAATAAAATAAATATATATATATATTTTAAAAAAATGGTAAGGCGTGCCAACCTATGCACCGAGCCGATATGCTTTAAATACTCTGGGGAGAACTCTGATATGGTGCACTAGCCGCAAGAGATAATAGATGAAGGAGGTACGAGATAGAGAAGAGAGGAGGAGGAAGTGGAGCCGACACGAGACAGGTTGGTTACTCACCTCTCTTGTCCTGCAGTGTCCCACAGTTGGAAGACAACCTTCTCCTCTCCCACGCGTAGCATCTTGATGCTGTAATCCAACCCCACGCTGGATACCACACAACTTTTAAATAACCCCTCCGTGAGACGAGCTATGAGAGAGGTCTTCCCAACTCCAGCATCACCTGAGCATACAACACAAGTCATGTGATAATCACATGGCAGGTCATGTGGTAATCACATGACATAAGTAAGAAACATGCAAGACGTGCTGAGTCAGCAGCCGTGCATTATCTACGCACATATTCCAGAATACACACCGGACCAACATCACGTACTAGCTTGAGATCCCATAACAAGCCAAGGAGGTCCAGATCGATGCCCAAATGTTATTACATACCTAAGAAGATGATCTTGAAGACTCTGTTGATATTGGCCGGTTTGGATGAGGGGCGTGGCAAATCATCTCGGCGAGGCATAACCCCTGAAATGGTGAGGGAGAACTCCGGCTCTATGCCTGCAGTGAGTCTTGATCTCTGTAACACCGGCTTTGGGGGCACACCCACAGATGAATTAGTTTTTTTTGTCTCCACACTGTGAGGGAAGTCCCACACTGGGGGTCTGGTGTCTGATATGGGGGTAGAGTGTAGCCGGCATTGTGCAGTCTGGTCACCATCAACAGCTTCTTCCATGGCCTCATGGTGGTTACCATGACTACACAACAACAAAAGTCCACACAAAGGAAGAGTTCAATTACCAGGCATCAATGGTTCATAATTTCACACAAACATCCTGACCATCACATGAAGGTCATGTGATCATTACTTACACCACATTATTCTTGGGAGGGTGGTGCCCTTCTTCTTCTTCCGGAACTTCACGGACTACATTCATATGAACATTGGAATCGCGACAGGTGGCAAGTTCCTGATCCAATCCTTCATGGTCCGGTTCCATCATGGCAATGATTCCGTTCATCTCCGCAATTTCAGTCTGGGAGGAGCTATTGCCGTCGGAGTCCAGTGGGGTCATGTTAAGTGTGCGCTGAGAAGGGAGGAGGCTAGCCTCAGGGTCTAGGAAGTGGGAGGGTTCGGCTACACTCTGATTGGCTGCTGTTTCTCCTCTGTTGTGGTTTTGTGTTGAACAAGACCGTAGAGTGGTCTCCAGTTTTTCATGAAGGACCTGGTTGACCTGCACACGTGTAGGACCAAGTTTAGGACACATAATGTTGGAGCAAGTTTAGGACACGTGTAGGACTAAGACATAATGTGGGACCAAGTTTAGGACACGTGTAGGACTAAGATTATGACACATAATGTTGGAGCAAGTTTAGGACACGTGTAGGACTAAGATTATGACACATAATGTTGGACCAAGTTTAGGACACGTCTGAACAACTTCAGATTTCACCCGAACACTAGAAAGGTGCATGACCTGACTCTAAGAGATGTGTCCTAATGTTGGTCCTACGTGTGGGGTGGGTGTGGCTACATACTGAGAGGAGGTAGTTCTTGTCTTTCTTGAGCTGCATCTCCAAGATAGCTCGGTGATGGAGGGCTTGTTTTAGGTCCATCTCCTGGCTCGTCATCTCCCCTATGACAGCCTCACGCTGGGCCAGCAGACTGGAGTAGTGATTAGAGAGCCGAGATGTCTGGCTGGCATTCTAGACAAGACAACACAAGATATTGTTCCACACCTCTGGTAACAAGAAGAGTGTACAGTGTGTCCAAGTAAAATACTCTAACCACGCTGGACTAGGTTGCCATGTCATGTTGTTACGGGATTCTTTGATGCATTGCATCTTGGGTGGTCTCAAATGTGCCTTATGGATGTACAGAATTGTTCTGGGATGGCACATGAGCTGAGGCCCTAGCCATCCCTGCTGGTCCCCCCGTGACATGGAGCCTAGCCCCCTCCCCCCACTAAGCCAGCCTAGTCTCCCCCTACCAATGGTCCGCTCCCTCCTCCACTCTACTCCAAGCGGTCTAGCCAACCTTCACCCCCTCAAACAGGGCCTGGGCACCCAGCAAGTAAAATATGTAGACCACCTAAATAATGTTTCCAGAAGTGGAGCCACTGCCCTACGTTGACATTGGTTACCGATTTTCATGATGGCCACCCTTCTGCTGGATATTCACTCAAAATTCGTTGCTCAACCAAATGCTGTAACAAGCTCTAAAACATGTCAGCAATGCCAAGATTTTCTTTGTTCTCTGCAGACCATACTGCTGTCCACCACACCAGCAGCAAGGTGCGTTTCAAGGCTGCTCTGTTGCAACTATGACCTTCCTCTGCATGTATGCCTGCAGCCAGCCAAGCATACACACCCCCGGATAACATAGCTGGCTTCTTGAAGAGTTAGTCCACACAGGCTTCCAGTTGAGGTGATCGGTATGCCAACTTCTAACACGTTGCTCAGCAACGCCCACCTTGTTGGGTAGGCATGTTTGCATTGACCTGTTGCCAGTTTCCCTGGCAGATTGGCTGACGCTGTTTCTCTTTTTCTGATTGCCTTCCCATGCTCGTTTCTTGTTTGCGACTTTGTGCCACTCATGCAATGTTCGTCCGATACCATGCTGACTGACACACGTGCTACAATCCCAGACCATGACTCACGTGCTACAGTCCCAGACCATGCTGACTATGACACACGTGCTACAGTCCCAGACCATGCTGACTATGACACACGTGCTACAGTCCCAGACCATGCTGACTATGAGACTCACATGCTACAGTGTACTTATGTATGGCAAATAGAACATCCGTACAGTCTTCATAAGCTTTGGCAGCAGCAGACAGAGGAAGTTGACTTCCACTACCTATTTAGAAGAATTGGTGTCTGGTAGGAAAACCCATGTTAATGTTTATGCATATCCCAAGACATCTTGGAAGATCAGATATAGTGTCCAGTAATCTTACCAAACTGATGGCAGATCATGCTTGTTCTTGTACGAGAGGTACTGTAGTCGGCGAGATCGCCGTCTCAAGACTGACTGGATAACTATTTGAGAAGTCCTCCCCTCCTGTAGGTCTGGTGCATGTACACCAGCTCTGAGCCACTCCAGAGCATGGTCGAGGATGCCTCGTACATCCATCACTCCAGAGCATGGTCGAGGATGCCTCATGCATCATCACTCCAGAGCATGGTCGAGGATGCCTCATGCCGCGTCATCACTACAGAGCATGGTCGAGGATGCCTCATGCATCCATCACTCCAGAGCATGGTCGAGGATGCCTCGTACATCCATCACTCCAGAGCATGGTCGAGGATGCCTCATGCATCATCACTCCAGAGCATGGTCGAGGATGCCTCATGCCGCGTCATCACTACAGAGCATGGTCGAGGATGCCTCATGCATCCATCACTCCAGAGCATGGTCGAGGATGCCTCATGCATCCATCACTCCAGAGCATGGTCGAGGATGCCTCATGCATCAATCACTCCAGAGCATGGTCGAGGATGCTGCATGCATCCATCACTCCAGAGCATGGTCGAGGATGCCTCATGCATCAATCACTCCAGAGCATGGTCGAGGATGCCTCGTGCATCCATCACTCCAGAGCATGGTCGAGGATGCCTCATGCATCCATCACTCCAGAGTATGGTCGAGGATGCCTCATGCTTCCATCACTCCAGAGCATGGTCGAGGATGCCTCGTACATCCATCACTCCAGAGCATGGTCGAGGATGCCTCATGCATCCATCACTCCAGAGCATGGTCGAGGATGCCTCATGCATCAATCACTCCAGAGCATGGTCGAGGATGCTGCATGCATCCATCACTCCAGAGCATGGTCGAGGATGCCTCATGCATCAATCACTCCAGAGCATGGTCGAGGATGCCTCGTGCATCCATCACTCCAGAGCATGGTCGAGGATGCCTCATGCATCCATCACTCCAGAGCATGGTCGAGGATGCCTCATGCTTCCATCACTCCAGAGCATGGTCGAGGATGCCTCGTACATCCATCACTCCAGAGCATGGTCGAGGATGCCTCGTACATCCATCACTCCAGAGCATGGTCGAGGATGCCTCATGCATCCATCACTACAGAGCATGGTCGAGGATGCCTCATGCATCCATCACTCCAGAGCATGGTCGAGGATGCCTCATGCATCCATCACTCCAGAGCATGGTCGAGGATGCCTCATGCATCCATCACTCCAGAGCATGGTCGAGGATGCCTCATGCATCCATCACTCCAGAGCATGGTCGAGGATGCCTCATGCATCCATCACTCCAGAGCATGGTCGAGGATGCCTCATGCATCAATCACTCCAGAGCATGGTCGAGGATGCTGCATGCATCCATCACTCCAGAGCATGGTCGAGGATGCCTCATGCATCAATCACTCCAGAGCATGGTCGAGGATGCCTCGTGCATCCATCACTCCAGAGCATGGTCGAGGATGCCTCATGCATCCATCACTCCAGAGCATGGTCGAGGATGCCTCATGCTTCCATCACTCCAGAGCATGGTCGAGGATGCCTCGTACATCCATCACTCCAGAGCATGGTCGAGGATGCCTCGTACATCCATCACTCCAGAGCATGGTCGAGGATGCCTCATGCATCCATCACTACAGAGCATGGTCGAGGATGCCTCATGCATCCATCACTTCAGAGCATGGTCGAGGATGCCTCATGCATCCATCACTCCAGAGCATGGTCGAGGATGCCTCATGCATCCATCACTCCAGAGCATGGTCGAGGATGCCTCATGCATCCATCACTCCAGAGCATGGTCGAGGATGCCTCATGCGTCCATCACTACAGAGCATGGTCGAGGATGCCTCATGCATCCATCACTCCAGAGCATGGTCGAGGATGCCTCATGCATCCATCACTCCAGAGCATGGTCGAGGATGCCTCATGCATCCATCACTCCAGAGCATGGTCGAGGATGCCTCATGCATCCATCACTCCAGAGCATGGTCGAGGATGCCTCATGCATCCATCACTCCAGAGCATGGTCGAGGATGCCTCATGCATCAATCACTCCAGAGCATGGTCGAGGATGCCTCATGCATCCATCACTCCAGAGCATGGTCGAGGATGCCTCGTACATCCATCACTCCAGAGCATGGTCGAGGATGCCTCATGCATCAATCACTCCAGAGCATGGTCGAGGATGCCTCGTGCATCCATCACTCCAGAGCATGGTCGAGGATGCCTCATGCATCAATCACTCCAGAGCATGGTCGAGGATGCCTCATGCGTCATCACTCCAGAGAATGGTCGAGGATGCCTCATGCATCCATCACTCGAGAGCATGGTCGAGGATGCCTCATGCATCAATCACTCCAGAGCATGGTCGAGGATGCCTCATGCGTCATCACTCCAGAGCATGGTCGAGGATGCTGCATCCATCACTCCAGAGCATGGTCGAGGATGCCTCATGCATTCATCACTCCAGAGCATGGTCGAGGATGCCTCATGCATCCATCACTCCAGAGCATGGTCGAGGATGCCTCATGCATCCATCACTCCAGAGCATGGTCGAGGATGCCTCGTGCATCCATCACTCCAGAGCATGGTCGAGGATGCCTCATGCATCAATCACTCCAGAGCATGGTCGAGGATGCCTCATGCGTCCATCACTACAGAGCATGGTCGAGGATGCCTCATGCATCCATCACTCCAGAGCATGGTCGAGGATGCCTCATGCATCACTCCAGAGCATGGTCGAGGATGCATCGTGCATCAATCACTCCAGAGCATGGTCGAGGATGCATCGTGCGTCATCACTCCAGACGGTCGAGTTCGCTTTGTGGATCAAATCTCAATGGGTCATTGCTCTTTTCCAGGAATGGATTACAATTCCATCCATCACACCAACCAGACTGGAGTGACGGATGAATGACATGTAAGCCATTCTCTTGCATATTCTCCCTTGGACGCTTCGACTTGTGTAGCCATCCTCAACACTTCTGCTCATCTCTGGTGGGCCTTGCTCACGAGGGCCTCAGTCATCTCTGGTGGGCCTTGCTCACGAGGGCCTTAGTCATCTCTGGTGGGCCTTGCTCACGAGGGCCTCAGTCATCTCTGGTGGGCCTAGCTCACGAGGGCCTCAGTCATCTCTGGTGGGCCTTGCTCACGAGGGCCCCAGTCATCTCTGGTGGGCCTTGCTCACGAGGGCCTCGGTCATCTCTGGTGGGCCTTGCTCACGAGGGCCTCAGTCATCTCTGGTGGGCCTTGCTCACGAGGGCCTCAGTCATCTCTGGTGGGCCTTGCTCACGAGGGCCTCAGTCATCTCTGGTGGGCCTTGCTCACGAGGGCCTCAGTCATCTCTGGTGGGCCTTGCTCACGAGGGCCTTGGTCATCTCTTTGCTCACGAGGGCCTCAGTCATCTCTGGTGGGCCTTGAGGTCATCTCTTTGCTCACGAGGGCCTCAGTCATCTCTGGTGGGCCTTGCTCACGAGGGCCTCGGTCATCTCTGGTGGGCCTTGCTCACGAGGGCCTCGGTCATCTCTGGTGGGCCTTGCTCACGAGGGCCTCGGTCATCTCTGGTGGGCCTTGCTCACGAGGGCCTCAGTCATCTCTGGTGGGCCTTGCTCACGAGGGCCCCAGTCATCTCTGGTGGGCCTTGCTCACGAGGGCCTCAGTCATCTCTGGTGGGCCTTGCTCACGAGGGCCTCGGTCATCTCTGGTGGGCCTTGCTCACGAGGGCCTCAGTCATCTCTGGTGGGCCTTGCTCACGAGGGCCTCAGTCATCTCTGGTGGGCCTTGCTCACGAGGGCCTCGGTCATCTCTGGTGGGCCTTGCTCATGAGGGCCTCGGTCATCTCTGATGGGCCTTGCTCACGAAGGCCTCGGTCATCTCTGATGGGCCTTGCTCACGAAGGCCTCGGTCATCTCTGGTGGGCCTTGCTCATGAGGGACTATATAGCTGCTGCTAACTCGAGCTATTTAGGACTCAATATCGATATAATTAATAATTGAATTTACACTCTTGGACAATTGCATTATGTAAAGTGTGCGTATTCATGAACACACAACAACAGAAGTGACCTCTTCCTAATGTGTCAGCAGTAGGGGCAACTCATGGTGTCAGTAGTGGCACGTGCAAAGGGCAACTCATGGTGTCAGCAGTAGCACGTGCAAGGGGCAACTCATGGTGTCAGCAGTAGCATGTGCAAGGGGAAACTCATAGTGTCAGTAGTAGCACGTGCAAATGGCAACTCATGGTGTCAGTAGTAGCACGTGCAAAGAGTGAGCATGCAAGGGGCCATTCTATATGGACAGGCTTGGTTCTTTTAAATGCGCAATATATTTGGTGGCCATTTTGAAAATCAGTCACCAAGGGCAACCTGGGAATCTTTTACACTGGCTCCACTTCAGGAAACATTCAGGCCACAGATTCACAACATGTTCAAACATGTTCACACATCTACACAAGGCCGGCTTATTATGGAGTGTGGCCAATTAGGGATTGTGGCCACAGACTGGCACAAAACCACTCAAACAAACTTCAAAGTCTCTAGTGACGACAGAGAGTAGAACTAAAGCATTCTCACATTCTGTAGATGACTGTCTTTGGCCAGTTGGAGCTCCTCCTGCAATAAGCTATCCATCTCACTCACCTCTCTACTGTGCTGCTCTATGATCCTGCACCATGGGAACACACACAACCCACACATATAAAGCAACTAGGTCATGTTCAAACACAGGGTGTTGAGTGAAGGTGTGCAACAATGCAAGGGGTGGAAACCAAAACACACGAGAATAGTTGAGACTACACACACACACCGAGGCTGTCTATTGCTCCGTGTAATGAACGCCCACATGCACACATGCTTGGGCAAAAAGGTATCTCTCAGCCTGGCTCTCTTGTTTCTACAGCAGCTTTGCTCCTTCTTGCACATCTCTCTTCCCCCCCACCCCACACTTTCATCTATTTGTTTTGCTTGGTTCCATCATTGCACTGAACTGTCTCTTAGCAGTGCAGTTGCATACGGATGCCTCTTATTGCTCTGTGCAATGAAGATACGTACGCAAGGATTGTCATGGTCGTACAGTATTTTGCTTCCAACAATAAATAAATAATGCCCTCCAACTTCATCCCATCCTGCCACTTGCTCACCTCTCCCTCATCTTTCCTCTACCCTTCCCTCCTCACTTACCCCTCATCTTCCCTCCACCCCCTTACTCCTCACTTACCCTTCATCTTCCCTCCACCCCCTTACTCCTCACTTACCCCTCATCTTCCCTCCACCCCCTTACTCCTCACTTACCCCTCATCTTCCCTCCACCCCCTTACTCCTCACTTACCCTTCATCTTCCCTCCACACTTACCCCTCATCTTCCCTCCACCCCCTTACTCCTCACTTACCCCTCATCTTCCCTCCACCCCCTTACTCCTCACTTACCCCTCATCTTCCCTCCACCCCCTTACTCCTCACTTACCCTTCATCTTCCCTCCACACTTACCCCTCATCTTCCCTCCACCCCCTTACTCCTCACTTACCCCTCATCTTCCCTCCACCCCCTTACTCCCCACTTACCCCTCATCTTCCCTCCACCCCCTTACTCCTCACTTACCCCTCATCTTCCCTCCACCCCCTTACTCCTCACTTACCCTTCATCTTCCCTCCACACTTACCCCTCATCTTCCCTCCACCCCCTTACTCCTCACTTACCCCTCATCTTCCCTCCACCCCCTTACTCCTCACTTACCCTTCATCTTCCCTCCACACTTACCCCTCATCTTCCCTCCACCCCCTTTACTCCTCACTTACCCTTCATCTTCCCTCCACACTTACCCCTCATCTTCCCTCCACCCCCCTTCCTTCCTCACTTCTTGATGTGACTTTCCAACGAGCTCTTCTCCTGATTCGATTGCTTTAGTTCCCCAACTACCTCACTCAGAAAGCTTTCAAAGTTCTCCATGAATGCAGGGTCCCTGGCATAGAGGTCCTTCCACATCTCTTTTACTGCAGTCCTGCAATCATATCAACACTCCATTAACACCATGCACTCCAGTCTGGGGTCATCATCAACACTCCATTAACACCATACACTCCAGTCCTCCAGTCTGGGGTCATCATCAACATGACTCATCCACACACTCCATTAACACCATACACTCCAGTCTGGGGTCATCATCAACACTCCATTAACACCATACACTCCAGTCCTCCAGTCTGGGGTCATCATCAACATGACTCATCCACACACTCCATTAACACCATACACTCCAGTCTGGGGTCATCATCAACACTCCATTAACACCATGCACTCCAGTCTGGGGTCACCAACAACATGACTCTATCCATACTCCATTAACATCATACATCTCCAGTCTGGGGTCATCATCAACATGACTCTATCCACACTCCATTAATACCATACATCTCCAGTCTGGGGTCATCATCAACACTCCATTAACACCATACATCTCCAGTCTGGGATCACCAACAACATGACTCATCCACACACTCCATTAACACCATACACTCCAGTCTGGGGTCACCAACAACACGACTCTATCCATACTCCATTAATACCATACATCTCCAGTCTGGGATCATCATCAACATGACTCATCCACACTCCATTAACACCATACACTCCAGTCTGGGGTCACCAACAACATGACTCTATCCATACTCCATTAATACCATACATCTCCAGTCTGGGATCATCATCAACATGACTCATCCACACTCCATTAACACCATGCATCTCCAGTCTGGGGTCACCAACAACATGACTCTATCCATACTCCATTAATACCATACATCTCCAGTCTGGGGTCACCATCAACACTCCATTAACACCATACACTCCAGTCTGGGGTCACCATCAACATGACTCATCCACACTCCATTAACACCATACACTCCAGTCTGGGATCATCATCAACATGACTCATCCACACTCCATTAACATACATCTCCAGTCTGGGGTCACCATCAACACTCCATTAACACCATACACTCCAGTCTGGGGTCACCATCAACATGACTCATCCACACTCCATTAACACCCTACATCTCCAGTCTGGGGTCATCACCAACATGACTCATCCACACTCCATTAACACCATACACTCCAGTCTGGGATCATCATCAACATGACTCATCCACACTCCATTAACATACATCTCCAGTCTGGGGTCACCATCAACACACTCTATCCACACTCCATTAACACCATACACTCCAGTCTGGGGTCACCATCAACATGACTCATCCACACTCCATTAACACCATACATCTCCAGCCTCTTTATACTACACACAAGAGAATGGATTTGAACAAAAGCCAACATCTGAGTTGTGTTAGGTAACACCTAATTAAGCTCCATTATATACTTATTTTGTCTTGATGCTATCACTTCACTTGGCCGTCCTACATGCTCCAGCAGGCACAGCTCAATAACAACTTGGGAACAAGCCAGAGGAATGGATTGTATGGACTATCCCCATTCCAAAATCTTCAACAAGTGGACTCAAAACTTTTAGTGCAGTCTTCCTTCATAACGATCAGAAATTGTTAAGAAATATGAATGAAGCCCCCCCCCCCCCTTCAACTCAATCCTAAATGCAGCCCTGATAGAGCTAAAGCCAATGGCACCATTACAGACAAGTGCCATACCACCAGGGTTTCATTTAGGGTGGGGTGACCCCCCCTCCCCCCATTTGGAACCTTTTCGCCCGCCCCCTGGAAATCATCTTTAACAATCATGCCCCCCCCTTAGAATCCAGATTTCCTCCCCCCCCCCCCCCCCCCCTCCCCCTGGACAATTTTATAAATGGAACCCCACACTCACGAGATGCAGATTACCTACAAACTCTCCAATCCTACAGAGGCTTCACGAGATAGTGTGCAAGATGCTCCCTTCCCTAGCAGACATCTTCATTACATCCACTTGCTCTATTTCAACTGGAGCAAAGTGCCTATAATGCTTCCCAAGCTTTCCTTCATATTCCCATAGCAACCGCTAGACTAGTGCATAGCTTCCCCGCAAGTAAACAACAAGCAAGCAACGAGCTGGGAATTTGAGTGGGAGGAGCACGTACGGGGGAGGGAATCAAAAGATGCGGCAATTTTGTTGACAGTTGAGCAGTCAATTGCTACCTGTCAACACTCCTGAGCTAGTGACTGCATTCCAATGCTATTCTCCCGTAGTCATGGCTGAGCAAACTGATGCATGGTCCAATGGAGAAGCTAATTACGTTTGGAAATGCTGGGGAATTTTTGTGAGGAGTTGTACAATTGAAATGACTACAGACTAAAACCTCGCTTTACCAGACCAGACTCTGGCTAGGGTTGACTGACTAACGCACCCAGTCAGCACACCCTGAGGGTCTATCCGATCTGCCACCTCCTTCCAGGCTCCTTCCTGCTCGTTAGGCACTGGCTCCGAGATGTACAACTCCTCGGAACCATTGCTGCCACCGGTCTGGCTGAGAGAGAAGCTACCTGCAACTGGAGTAGTAGGCTCTGCATCATGCAAACGCTGGAAAGACTGCTCAGAGTTATGTCAAGTTGGAGACAGGGAGCAAGAGATAAGGAGAACGGGATAAGAGAATGTCAGAAGGAAGAGGGGGAAAAGAGACAAGACATATTTTAATATTAGTGACACGAATGCTTGGGCATTTTCCATCATTCCCTCACCTGAAACCCAGTTTTAAATACGTCGAAGGAGATATGTCCTTCATGGTTGGGTTCCAAGCACAGCATGACATTGTCAAGGATTCCCGACACCACACACTCACTGCTGGCCTGCTCACAGATATGGACTAACTCATCCTTGGTAACGAAGCCATTGCCATCTCTATCACACAGATCAAACACCTACAGAGGTGCAATACAAAAATATGGTCACTGGGGAGCCTGCAGTTCGCAGCTCAAGAACTTGCCTGTCTGTAAATCTTTAAACTGCTATGTACGTCTTGCTGACCTAGCAAACTCGGCGATTCAGATAAAGGTGGCTCTGATATTTCTATGCTCAAAGAACCTCCTACTTCCATGCCTAGAGCAGCGTTTACAACTATCACCGAACTCAAGATACCCAGCTGAGTAGTCACATGCTAATCATTAGCGCATTTTAGTACCTTACCAATCTGAGGGCACAAGCCCCACCCCTTTCCTTAATTAAGAATGGCACAAGCCGCACCCTTTTACTTGTTCGCGGAGCCATATAATGTTCTTTGATCAGCGGTCGTCATACTTCTCAGTTACTATCTGATCGTTGTTGTCCGCTCTCTGCCGCTATCATCATCATGCCTCTGTATGGAGGGGGTCAAAAATGCCCTAAATGCAACAAGACCGTCTATATGGCCGAGGAAGTAGTAGCTGCTGGACAGAAATTTCACAAAATGTGCTTTAAGTGTACCGACTGTAGCAAGATGCTGGACAGGTGAGATAGTCGCTCAATGCTTCAGCTGCTCGTATACAAACAGTACTGAATGGGATGTGTGTACATTCCGTTGAGTTTTCAGCTGGTGCAGCTTAAGCTCACTCAGGGCCGCTTAAATAACCACTCGATTCCTCTTCTCATCTTTTCTCCTTTTCTTCTCGTCTTTTCCCTCCCCCCTTCTCTCTTGACTTTCTTGTCTGTTCCCCAGTATCACCATAGCTGAGAATGAGGGCAACTTGTACTGCCCCTCGTGTCACCGTCGTAACTTTGGCATCAAGGGCTATGGTTATGGAGGAGGAGCAGGAACTCTGGCCTCGGAGACTGGGTGCACTAAGAATCAGACCGATGGAGGTGAGCTGTGAAGGAAAGTAGCTAGGAGTTAACAGTGTAGTGGCATACTGTGTCATTACCCTTTATAGTGTTATAGTGTTGCATCCACATGCATATAAGAACTGGTTATACTTTCAGTAACTAGCATGCAATTATTTCCATTGCGATTAATTTTTCGTGAGTAGATTTTACCTTGAAAATATCTCGAATATTATTATTTTAACAATAAGCGTGCATGAATGTGCTTACATGTATATTAGATAATCATAGTTTCTCCCCAAGCTTCATTGTCGGAGCCTTGTCATCACCAGAACCTGATTATATGTAGACTCTCCCCAAGCCTCACCACCAGAGCCAACCAAGACTCTCCCCAAGCTTCATCACCAGAGCCAACCAAGACTCTCCCCAAGCTTCATCACCAGAACCTGATCTTAGATTCTCCCCAAGCTTCATCACCAGAACCTGATCTTAGATTCTCCCCAAGCTTCATCACCATGACTCTCCCCAAGCTTCATCACCAGAACCTGATCGTAGATTCTCCCCAAGCTTCATCACCAGAGCCGACCAAGACTCTCCCCAAGCTTCGTCACCAGAACCTAATCTTAGACTCTCCCCAAGCTTCATCACCAGAACCTAATCTTAGATTCTCCACAAGCCTCACCACCAGAGCCACCATAGACTCTCCCCAAGCTTCACCACCAGAGCCTGATCTTAGCTTCTCCACAAGTTTCATAAGCAGAGCCTGAACTTAGATTCTCTCCAAGTTTCATCAGCAGAGCCACCATAGACTCTTCCCAAGGTGCACTGTTAGTGGCTGACTTTGTCATGACTCATCAAAAGTGTAAGTGATCCCAAAGACAAGTTATCATCATGCTCTCAGGCACTAGCAATGGCTGATCATGAAGTTGAAACAAAAGAGCCAAAGAAGTGTTTGCCCCAGAACAGATTAGAATGCCCTTCTCCGCTCTGCCTCTGTGTAACTTACTAGCCAACAGGTCTCGAGTACTAATGCTAACTTATGTAGCATTAGTACTCGAGACCTGTTGGCTGTGATGACATTGACATCTTCCGAACTCCTCCATCCTTTAGCTTCAGCACTGAGTAACAACCAGCAATGTTTATCGATGAGGTCATCGTTCGTAGTTGGCTTGCATTTTTTACGCTATGAAATTTATTCCCACAAATACCCTTTTGTGTTCCAAAACTATGATATTACCCTGGCGATCATAGCTAAATGAAGCACATGTACTGTATATATGTGAGAACACTGGAAGGCAATAGTGGGACACCTGTCAGGACTGGTCCCTGAAGGCAATAGTGGGACACCTGTCAGGACTGGTCCCTGAAGGCAATAGTGGGACACCTCAAGACTGGTCCCTGAAGGCAGGGTTGCAATCTGTCCAAGTTGTTTGGTTTTATTTCTACGTCGTCGCAAAGGCAAAGGTAGCGGAGGTCGTTCTTTGGTGGATTGTAAACTGGCCTTAGGCTCATGACGTTCGCAGCATGTCTCTGCACTCCTGGCGTTGGAAGGCCATCGGATTGGATCCAGCCTAACGAGGTGACTTGGACTTTAGCATTTTTGTGGTTTGTGGTGGACCTCTCCGTGCGCTGTTGTTGGCAGAGGGTGAGTTTGTGGGTGTGCAGGCTCACTGGGCGGCTATTATCTCTGAGCTTTGTGTGAAACTCTGGGATAGTCCAGAAAGTGTTAATGAAGGGGTCAGGGAAGAATGTGTTAATGAATGGGTAATAAAGGGTTAATGAAGGTGATGAGGGTTAATGAAGGTGATGAGAAGGAAGAGAAAATACAGCACGGGGAGCCATTAGAAAGATGAGGAGCCATTAGAAAGATGAGCCATTAGAAAGATGAGGAGTCGTTAGAAAGACGATGAGCCATTAGAAAGAAAGACGATGAGCCAGGAGTGCTCTAGATAATGTTTCCTACAGAACTCTAGACACTTGTTGTGTATCCCTCAGCCTTTGCTCCCACTGGTCTGTGCTCCCACTGGTCTGTGCTCCCACTGGTCTGTGCTCCCACTGGTCTGTGCTCCCACTGGTCTGTGCTCCCACTGGTCTGTGCTCCCACTGGTCTGTGCTCCCACTGGTCTGTGCTCCCACTGGTCTGTGCTCCCACTGGTCTGTGCTCCCACTGGTCTGTGCTCCCACTGGTCTGTGCTCCCACTGGTCTGTGCTCCCACTGGTCTGTGCTCCCACTGGTCTGTGCTCCCACTGGTCTGTGCTCCCACTGGTCTGTGCTCCCACTGGTCTGTGCTCCCACTGGTCTGTGCTCCCACTGGTCTGTGCTCCCACTGGTCTGTGCTCCCACTGGTCTGTGCTCCCACTGGTCTGTGCTCCCACTGGTCTGTGCTCCCACTGGTCTGTGCTCCCACTGGTCTGTGCTCCCACTGGTCTGTGCTCCCACTGGTCTGTGCTCCCACTGGTCTGTGCTCCCACTGGTCTGTGCTCCCACTGGTCTGTGCTCCCACTGGTCTGTGCTCCCACTGGTCTGTGCTCCCACTGGTCTGTGCTCCCACTGGTCTGTGCTTCCACTGGTCTGTGCTCCCACTGGTCTGTGCTTCTCTTTTACATATTTCTCTTGGTAGTTTTGCTGTTACGAGAGGGCTACCTATACAAGAGTGTGCTGGCTCCTCTAGCTCCAAGCTTCTCAGCTAGCTCTAGTGTGAAGAACAAGAGTGTGCTGGCTCCTCCAGCTCCCAGCTTCTCAGCTAGCTCTAGTGTGAAGAGCCACACAAGAGTGTGCTGGCTCCTCCATCCCCGAGCTTCTCAGCTAGCTCTAGTGTGAAGAACAAGAGTGTGCTGGCTCCTCCATCCCCAAGCTTCTCAGCTAGCTCTAGTGTGAAGAGCCACACAAGAGTGTGCTGGCTCCTCCATCCCCGAGCTTCTCAGCTAGCTCTAGTGTGAAGAACAAGAGTGTGCTGGCTCCTCCATCCCCAAGCTTCTCAGCTAGCTCTAGTGTGAAGAGCCACACAAGAGTGTGCTGGCTCCTCCATCCCCAAGCTTCTCAGCTAGCTCTAGTGTGAAGAGCCACACAAGAGTGTGTTTGACTAGGGATGTACAAGCATGCGTGCCTACATATATAGAGAGGTGCTTCCAACACGGACTTGTGCGTCGAGACAAAGTGAAGAGTTTGACAGAAGGTTATTAATCAGGGTCCTGTAGGCTGTTGCTTGGGAGATTCTGCTGGCAGTAGTGGTTGGTTCTAAGACAAGATGGCAGGTAATCCAGTTACACATGACAAGACTAGGACTGTTGTCCTTGTACACAAATTGTAGGAAGGTTGCAAATATTTGGTGACCTTGCCTAATATGGTAGAAAAACTGCCCACAAACAGTGGCTTTTTGGAATTGTGCCAGTTTAACCCCCGGATAGTTTAACCCCCGGATAGCTTGGATAAGTGAGGCATTGTGTGTTGATTAGAACATGCCAAACCTGTCTTAGCCTTATAGGGTGTGCCTTTAATTACATTCCTGAAGTTGTTCTTCATGTTTGACTACAACTCTTGTCATCATCTAGTCTGTCCTCCATTACCAGCATCTCCCTCCTCTACTGACTATGCAGCCAGTTCTCGCTTCTCTACTGACTGTGCAGCCAGTTCTCTCTTCTCTACTGACTATGCAGCCAGTTTTCTCTCTCCTCTACTGCAGCCAGTTCTCTATCTTCTACTGACTGTGGAGCCAGTTCTCTCTCCTCTACTGACTATACAGGCAGTTCTCTCTCTTCTACTGACTATACAGCCAGTTCTCTCTCCTCTACTGACTGTGCATCCAGTTCTCGCTCCTCTACTGACTATGCAGCCAGTTCTCTCTTCTCTACTGACTATGCAGTCAGTTCTCTCTCCTCTACTGACTATACAGCCAGTTCTCTCTCCTCTACTGACTATACAGCCAGTTCTCTCTCCTCTACTGACTATGCAGTCAGTTCTCTCTCCTCTACTGACTATACAGCCAGTTCTCTCTCATCTACTGACTATGCAGTCAGTTCTCTCTCCTCTACTAACTATGCAGCCAGTTCTCTCTCCTCTACTGACTATACAGCCAGTTCTCTCTCCTCTACTCACTATGCAGCCAGTTCTCTCTCCTCTACTCACTATGCAGCCAGTTCTCTCTCCTCTACTGATTATGCAGCCAGTTCTCTCTCCTCTACTGACTATACAGCCAGTTCTCTCTGCTCTACTGACTGTGCAGCCAGTTCTCTCTGATTATGCAGCCAGTTCTCTCCCCTCTACTGACTATGCAGTTAGTTCTCTCTTCTCCACGTTAAAACAATTATTGGGGGTCTAACTCTCATTGTGTGGCAATCATCATCATGCTAACGATGATGCTGACGATGATAACAATGTTGCTGACGATGATGCTGACGATGCTGCTGCCGATGCTGCCGATGCTGCTGACAATGATGACAATGATGCTGACTGTGCAGGAAATAAGTCGAACATCAGACACCTTCCAAACATCTCATGTATTTGAATCAATTTGCTCTGTCAAAATTTCTGAGCAACATTAACGAATGCCCTAGTACATGTATATGCACACGGCACACCATCCACACGGTGATATTCCAAGCTGCGCACACCACCCACGGTGATATTCCGCAAGATTGGAACTGGACCTCTAGTGTATGCACATGCGCACACCACCCACGGTGATATTCCAAGCTGCGCACACCACCGACAGTGTTATTCCTAGAGCTTGGAACTGGACCTCTAGTGTATGCACATGCGCACACCATCCACACGGGGTTATTCCTAGAGCTTGGAACTGGACCTCTAGTGTATGCACATGCGCACACCATCCACACGGTGTTATTCCTAGAGCTTGGAACTGGACCGTGCGTTCTTGTGGTCATGGAGTAAACCTTGCCAGCTCCTGGAGGCAAGGCATGGAGTAAACCTTTCCAGCTCCTTGAGGCAATGCATGGAGTAAACCTTGCCAGCTCCTTGAGGCAAGGCATGGAGTAAACCTTGCCAGCTCCTCGAGGCAAGGCATGGAGTAAACCTTGCCAGCTCCTTGAGGCAAGGCATGGAGTAAACCTTGCCAGCTCCTCGAGGCAGTAAACCTTGCCAGCTCCTTCCTCCACCGAAATGCTGCTAAGGAGTTTGTTCACTACATTGCTGAATGGAGAAGGCAGGATTTGCTCTCTGCCATCTCTGAAGCAAAGTTTTCCTCCCTACTGATGGTTGGCTGTATAGACTAGAGCAATGTTGACAACATTCTTCTGCTAGTTCTCTGGTGTGAGCAGAACAGCAGAGAAGGTACACACAAGGATGAGCTTCTTGTGTGTGCACAAGCCCAAAAGCGTCCAAGCAGAAGGGCTGTTTCAATCAATTCAGTGCGTACTGCAGTGTCTTGGCATCCAGTCAGTGACTGAAGAAGCATGTAAGTAAGCTAGTGGGAATTGGCACTGATGGAGCAGCAGTGAATGCTGGTGGCAGTCTCAAATGACTGGTAGGGAAGGGGAACTAGAATAGATCTTCTTGATGAGGTGTTTGGCACACAGGCTCAAAGAGATCAAAGATGCACTTCATGGCACTGTCTTGGCTCCTCCCTCTCTCTCTACTGCCTCTATGAGGAGTGTCCTATAAGTGTAGGACAAGGAGAGCATTTTCAATGACCTGCAAGAGGCATTTGACCTGACAGGTGAGGTCAGGGAGTGAGACTAATAAGGGAGTGTGGAACTCGATGGGGAGTCCACAAACTGAGTACCATAAACGGGTTCTGTCCAAATATGGCACACCTACACAGCTCACCTTACCTCACACCCTTTCAGAGGATTCTTCAGCGATGATTGTGCAAGATTCAAAGAGCACCTGGGGGTGGGGGGGTGGAGAGATGCCAAGTTATCTTCTTGGCTGTGCATTGTTCACTAACCTTCTTACATCATGTGCCATCTACTCCAAGTGTGTGCAAGCCGATGAGTTGGACATTCTTGGGGCTCTCAGTCACCTACTCTAACAGTGAAGGCGACTAAGAACCTCAATACAACACCTCTACTAGACCAATGGCCAACCTATGCTGTTACATTGAAGAAGATGACTAACGAAGATGAAGAACAGGTCCATCATGGTCGGGTGTTGAGGAAGTTCACACATGCAAAAAGAACCACTTTGAAAACAAACATGGAGAGTGTTGTTAGATGTGTGACTCTCACATACGTCCAAGGCTGGCCTGATCAGATCTGCGGCTCTTTCGTGACATCATCTTCATGCTACATGTACATGTACATACATGTAGGTACCCCAGGATGGCAGAAGGTTCTGGATGAGGATAGGGAGACAGACAGTCACATGTTCATTGCCCTAGCCCTAGCCTAGTCACACGTTCATTGAAGCTGAAGAGTCCCCAGAATCCAAAGATGAGATTCCTCTTAGTGCTATGGACAAGCTCATTGGACACTTCCGAGTTCCACTTCCACTGAAGGAGCTGCAGTTGATGTGTTTGAGGGAGAGATTAATGCAATGAACTCACGTGCTGCTCAGGTATCTTCCATGGAGTATCAGTCTGTTTGGTGGAAGTTATCTTCCATGGAGTATCAGTCTGTTTGGTGGAAGTTATCTTCCATGAAGTATCAGTCTGTTTGGTGGAAGTTATCTTCCATGGAGTATCAGTCTGTTTGGTGGAAGTTATCTTATGGAGTATCAGTCTGTTTGGTGGAAGTTATCTTCCATGGAGTATCAGTCTGTTTGGTGGAAATTATCATGCGCCAAATTCTTCTGAGTGGTCAAATATTTTGAGACTTACCAGCCTTCTTTTCCTTCTTCCAGTGTGCAATGTCAGGTGAGTGAACCTTTTCCAGCTGAACCTCATCAAGAGCAGCAAGAGAAACAGTGCCCTAAATGACCTGCTGGTTCTGAATGTGGACAAACTTCCACGGCAAGATTCCCCCTCGCCGATGCTGCTATCGATCTTTGGGTGAGTGCTTAGTTTAGAAAGTCTACAGTCATGGTCAACAGAAGCAGTACAAGAAATGTATGGAAGCATCAGCCACCCCGACCTCTTACACAGACACTGAGAGGAGGAAGAGAAGAAGCTGTCACTTGATGACTGGATACAGGACGCCTCACTCAATCTATTACTTGCATTAAAATCACCTTCTCAATAATCAATTTCAAATTGTATTCACTCGACGTTTCGATGAGATGCTCTATAGCCTTCATTGTTCAGTTTTATTCTGTTTGTACTCATTACTTGATGAGTTACATGCAAGTTGAAAATTTGATGGCAGATCTCAAAGTCTGAGAAGGGCAGAACAAAACCAATTTGTACCTTGTCTAGTTGTCCAAACGGAATTTGTTTAACCCCCCCCCCCCCCCCCCCCCGCGCACTGTGATGGTGATGATGGTAAAGGTAACGAGTAACCAGAGAATGCGAACCTCCAGCACTCCTAATGTTGTAACATCTGAACAAAATATTGTGCCAACAAAGAAAGTGACGGCTCTGGGGTGGGGCTCAGGGGCGGGGTGGGCGTGTGGTCAGCCTCGCTGCACTAGCAAACTGCCAGCGTTAAGAGAGCTGTACTGTAGGTAGTGTAGTTGCTTGGTAATGTCGCCGTGTTGCTTGGTAATGTCTCAGTGTTGCTTGGTAATGTCTCAGTGTTGCTTGGTAATGTCGCCATGTTGCGTCATGTGGATCTATGTTGATGCAAAAGACGCATGTGCAGGAACGTTCCTAAATAAAATGGCCAATGATGTCAAGTGGCATGTCGTTTCTGGCGATGGTGGCTTCTAGCAACGTGGTCACAACATTTAAAGGTGCACGTGTAGAGGTGGTGTACATATAGAGTGTACATATATACAATGTAGGTGCACATATGTAGAGGTGCACATATAGGTGCACATATAGAGGTGCACATATAGAGGTGCACATATGTAGAGGTGCACATATAGAGGTGTACATATAGAGGTGCACATATAGAGGTGTACATATAGAGGTGCACATATAGAGGTGTACATATAGAGGTACACATATAGAGGTGCACATATAGAGGTGCACATATAGAGGTGTACATATAGAGGTGCACGTATAGAGGTGCACATATAGAGGTGTACATATAGAGGTGCACATATAGAGGTGCACATATAGAGGTGTACATATAGAGGAGCACATATAGAGGTGCACATATAGAGGTGCACATATAGAGGTGCACATATAGAGGTGCACATATAGAGGTGTACATATAGAGGTGCACATATAGAGGTGCACATATAGGTGCACATATAGAGGTGCACATATAGAGGTGTACATATAGAGGTGCACATATAGAGGTGTACATATAGAGGTGCACATATAGAGGTGCACATATAGAGGCGTACATATAGAGCTGTACATATAGAGGTGCACATATAGAGGTGCACATATAGAGTGTACATATAGAGGTGCACATATAGAGGTGCACATATAGGTGTACATATAGAGGTGCACATATAGAGGTGCACATATAGAGGTGTACATATAGAGGTGCACATATAGAGTTGCACATATAGAGGTGTACATATAGAGGTGCACATATAGAGGTGCACATATAGAGGTGCACATATAGAGGTGCACATATAGTGTACATATAGAGGTGCACATATAGAGGTGCACATATAGGTGTACATATAGAGGTGTACATATAGAGGTGCACATATAGAGGTGCACATATAGAGGTGCACATATAGAGGTGCACATATAGAGGTTCATATATAGAGGTTCATCTTGGATTGGTCCTTTCTATAAAACTTCATGAAAATCTCTCCATAGTTTGTGCTGTAATATCGTGCTAACAGCTGGACAGTCAAATAAGACCTAAACCACCAGGTGGTAATATTTGTGGAGATAATAATAATAATAGGAATCATAATAATTAATACAATAACCTTCTCAATAATCAACTTCAATCTTTGACCAGATGCTCTAGCCTTCATCAGGAATATTCCTGATGAAGGCTAGAGCATCTGGTTGAAATGTGGAGAGAATAGATTATTGAGAAGGTTATTGTAATGTTATTATATTATGTCAACTGAGAGTTCATTGAGAGTGAGAATAATAATAATAGTAATAATAATAATAATAGACATAGTTAGTAATAATAATAATAGTAATAATAATAGTAATAATAATAGTATTAGTAGTAATAATAATAGTAATAATAATATAATAATAGCTAATAATAATAGTATTATAGTAATAATAATAGTTAATAATAATAGTATTAGTAATAATAATAGTTATAATAGTTAATAATATAATAATAATAATAATAATAATAATAATAATAATAATAATAATAATAATAATAATAATAATAATAATAGTATTAGTAATAATAATAGTAATAATAACAGTAATAATAATATAATAATAGTAATAATAATAGTTAATAATAGTAATAATAATAGTTAATAATAGTAATAATAATAATAATAACAACAACAACAATAATAATAATATGGCTCTCATGACAGTGCAGAGAGGGAACTCACGGAGCTGTCCTTGGCACTGTGGGACATGGTGATTATTCTTCCCTATTAAAAACAACAACATTTTTGGTCACGAGTTATTACTATATACTAGCCAGTACCTGCAGAAACTCTGTGAGTATATAAATGTTTGTGTGTTGTGCTTGGAAGGTGTTTATTACGTGTTTGTGATTATATATGTTTGTGATTATATAATGTTATTATAATTCCTTCAAGAAGAACCTTCTATAAATAATCCACCATTGTGCTTTAGTCTATTCTTGGTTGTTTGTGAATCTATTTAGTACTATACACAATAACGATCAAATATGCCAGAAAAAGGTAAAGTAGGTATTAGTTCCTTGCCTGACCCCTTGGTGTACAGCTCTCAGTACTTCCTCCTACAGTGTTTGCTGCTCTCTCCTGATTCTTGCACTCGCTGAAATTTCTGCTCTGTGAAGTGTCATCTGTTCTTGGATAGATCCTCCATTTCTCTGTTGCTATCCTCTCCACTCCCTAACTTTTTTGCAGTTCCTCGTGCAGTCTCACTTGCTGCATGCCTTCTCTTTCTCCGTCTCTCTTCTGCATCTCTCCTGCTTTCTGTCACACACTGTCTAGTTGTTGTTCAGCACTGTGCAGCTTGCGGAGTCGCCATTCTGTACTTTCCTTAGGATTACATTTTGGGTGGGGTGTCGTGACGCAAATGGTTTTCCAGGATTTCCTGTAGTCATGACAAAGGAATAAACTTGATCTGCACGTGCGTATAAGTGTGACATGCTAACAGACGGACAAAGCGTATTATTATATAAAAACTTTTGGGGGCCATGCGTAATGTTCTCTCACTGTAGCTGATCCCTGGCTGACTCATGAAGGAGGCCATAGCTGATCCCTGGCTGACTCATGAAGGAGGCTTAGCTGATCAAGGCTGACTCATGAAGGAGGCTTAGCTGATCCATGGCTGACTTATGAAGAAGGCCATAGCTGATCCCTGGCTGCTTCTAGTAAATTAAAGGTATTTTAGAAGTGGATCATCTCTGCTTCTTGGCAGAATGTTGAACTGTAGAAAATGTTGAACTGTAGAACAATAAACAACAAAACCAAACAACACAACAACAAATAAAAAAATATGTTAATGAGGAAGTGTTAATGAGGAAGAAGACTATATGCAACATTTTTGATGATCCTTTACCGTTTATACCGGTGTATATGATTTTAAATGGTAAAGGATCGTCAAACCATTGTGGTGCAATCTTGTTTCCTTTCTGGTCAATCCAATACTAGTTGAGGTACTGTGACAGCATATGTAGGTGTTAACACACATGGAGTAGGTGCGGTAACCACTTCCTGGAATGGAAAGGGTTAATAGAATATCTGGTTCTTGACCTTCACAGAAATGTGGTCTTGATTGCCAGCCTAAGATATGGTAAGGGGTTTTGTGCGAGCTCAGCTACGTCTTCCTTCTGCTCTGTACCTCACAGGGGCGGCTCCCTCTGGCGCGGCGTATTCAAGTTCTGGTTACTGTGTGACGAAGGAAGGAGGGGAAGGAGGAGGAGGTGGAGCTTCATTGGGAGGTTCTGATAAGTGTCCACGGTGTGGGAGGAGTGTGTATGCTGCGGAGAAGATCATTGGAGCCGGAAGTGTGAGTGATGTACGTTAGAATAAGGCTCAGATGTGTAACAGCTTGTAACAACTAACTCAATCTTGTGTGATCCTTTTCCTTGTGAACATACTTTACCAGCTTGAGCATGTATGTTGTGAATGACCTTTACCTTATGTGAGTTTGCAGTGTGTGACCTTTTACCTTATGCGAGTTTGCTGTGTGACCCTTTACCTTATGTGAGTTTGCTGTATGACCCTTTACCTTATGTGAGTTTGCAGTCTGTGACCCTTTACCTTATGTGAGTTTGCAGCGTGTGACCCTTTACCTTATGTGATGAATGCACCCTGTGTGGACACTATATCTCTCATGCATCTTGCATTAGCCATGAATGCACCTCTGTGTGGACACTACGTATGTCTCTCATACATCTTGCATTAGCCATGAATGCACCTCTTGTGTGGACACTATGTCTCTCATACATGTACATCTTGCATTAGCCATGAATGCACCTCTGTGTGGACACTATATCTCTAACGCATCTCTAACGCATCTTGCATTAGCCATGAATGCACCTCTGTTTGGACACTATATCTCTCATACATCTTGTTAGCCATGAATGCATCTCTGTGTGGACACTATGTCTCTCATGCATCTTGCATTAGCCATGAATGCACCTCTGTGTGGACACTATATCTCTCATACATCTTGCATCAGCCATGAATGCACCTCTGTGTGGACACTGTCTCTCATACATCTTGCATCAGCCATGAATGCACCTCTGTGTGGACACTATATCTCTCATGCATCTTGCATTAGCCATGAATGCACCTCTGTGTGGACACTATGTCTCTCATACATCTTGCATTAGCCATGAATGCACCTCTGTGGACACTATATCTCTCATACATCTTGCATTAGCCATGAATGCACCTCTGTGGACACTATATCTCTCATACATCTTGCATTAGCCATGAATGCACCTCTGTGTGGACACTATGTCTCTCATACATGTACATCTTGCATTAGCCATGAATGCACCTCTGTGTGGACACTATATCTCTCATACATCTTGCATTAGCCATGAATGCACCTCTGTGTGGACACTATGTCTCTCGTACATCTTGAATAGCCATGAATGCACCTCTGTGTGGACACTATGTCTCTCATACATCTTGCATTAGCCATGAATGCACCTCTGTGTGGATACTATGTCTCTCATACATCTTGCATTAGCCATGAATGCACCTCTGTGTGGACACTATCTTGCATTAGCCATGAATGCACCTCTGTGTGGACACTATGTCTCTCATGCATCTTGCATCAGCCATGAATGCACCTCTGTGTGGACACTATATCTCTCATACATCTTGCATCAGCCATGAATGCACCTCTGTGTGACACTATATCTCTCATACATCTTGCATCAGCCATGAATGCACCTCTGTGTGGACACTATGTCTCTCATACATCTTGCATCAGCCATGAATGCACCTCTGTGTGGACACTATATCTCTCATACATATTGCATTAGCCATGAATGCACCTCTGTGTGGACACTATGTCTCTCATGCATCTTGCATTAGCCATGAATGCACCTCTGTGTGGACACTATATCTCTCATACATCTTGCATTAGCCATGAATGCACCCTGTGTGGACACTATATCTCTCATACATCTTGCATTAGCCATGAATGCACCTCTGTGTGGACACTATATCTCTCATACATCTTGCATCAGCCATGAATGCACCTCTGTGTGGACACTATGTCTCTCATGCATCTTGCATTAGCCGTGAATGCACCTCTGTGTGGACACGATATCTCTCATACATCTTGCATTAGCCATGAATGCACCTCTGTGTGGACACTATGTCTCTCATGCATCTTGCATTAGCCATGAATGCGCCTCTGTGTGGACACTATGTCTCTCATGCATCTTGCATTAGCACCTCACTATGTCTCTCATACATCTTGCATTAGCCATGAATGCACCTCTGTGTGGACACTATCTTGCATTAGCCATGAATGCACCTCTGTGTGGACACTATGTCTCTCATACATCTTGCATCAGCCATGAATGCACCTCTGTGTGGACACTATGTCTCTCATACATCTTGCATTAGCCATGAATGCACCTCTGTGTGGACACTATCTCTCATACATCTTGCATCAGCCATGAATGCACCTCTGTGTGGACACTATGTCTCTCATACATCTTGCATCAACCATGAATGCACCGTGTGGACACTGATATGTCTCTCTTCCTCCCCAGTCTTGGCATAAGGCTGGATACTGATATGTCTCTCTTCCTCCCCAGTCTTGGCATAAGGCATGCTTTGCTTGTGTCCTGTGCAAGAAGAAGCTAGATTCCTCCACAATGACTGACAATGCAGGAGAGATCTATTGCAAAGGTTTGTACGCACCTAGCAGCCGCGAGGCATGTTTGCAGGGCCATCCATACACATGCAGGCCTAGGCCTGGTGATTGAACTTTCACCTTGTCAACCCAGTCATTAAAAAAAAATATGGTTGGCTTGTCCCCTCCCCCAAGAATATATAGACTACATTGACAAACCAATTTAATAGGTAAAGGGTCCATCAAGGGGACCCTCTAACCTAATTAAACCTAATTAACACCACATATAATTAGCGATGTTCACTATTTTAATAGATCAATGTCCCACTAAAAATATAGTCAGATTTTTTTAATTTCTTTAAATTTTTCTGAACCCACACAATGACCATCTGCACTAAGTTCATTTGTTTGTTGTAGGATGCTATTTTAGGTGAGGTGGGAGGGATTTCGCGCAAAGGTCTTAGTCTATCCATAACTAATAGTCTGGCAAATATTTATTCCTTTATTGTTACATTGATAAGACCCTTTACCTGATCAAAAACAATGATTATTTTAATAGGTAAAGGGTCATCAATACCTACATTGATCATACCCTTTACCTAATCAGCACCAAATATAATGCATGCTGGTGCTCACCAATTTAAAGGGTAAAGGTGATGTGTACAGACTATATAGACATTCCTATTTCATTAATTTTTTGACAAGTCAATTTAATGTATTTAAATTTTTTTTAAATTATTTTTGTCAGATGAAGGGCATTGAGCCAGTCGAGAAAGTCGATGTTAGTCAGGCTTGGTCAGGCTTGTTTCTCTCTCTAGTCAAGCAGACGCTTGCAAGGAGCTGCTCAAGATACCGCCAGAACTAGCCAATCACAGCAGATGTTATTCTCTGCCATGTTTATCACACACACACACACACACACACACACACACACACCAGAGTAAGCTTCTCTGCAAACCAACTGACAGTTCATTTATTTGCAGCTACAATGCATAGCAGCTGCTGGCTCAACTCAGCTAGGCCTCATAGTGCACACCCACGAGCAGGTGTGTTGTGTTGATATCTATTTACAAATTTCAGGTGTTTGATGGAATCTAGAAGTGCTCAGATTAGTTGCCGCAGTGTATTAGACAGTTTGGAGTCTTCTGATAGTAAAATTATGAGGGATGCACATTATACGCAAGTTATATATGTGGGAGATAGATAGATAGATAATGTGCATGGATCTATAAGTCCTTGTGGATGACGAACAGTTTATAATGTTGTTTTGTGTGTGTGTGTGGGGGGGGGGGGGGGGGGGGGGGGGGGGTTGCCTGTTGATACCTAATTACAAATCACAACATCATTCACCTCCTGGGGTACATGTATGTATGTTTAGAGTTTACAAGTAGTGTAAGTTGTTGTTGTTGTTGTTGTTTCATGCAGCTTGCTACGGGAAGCAGTTCGGTCCTAAAGGCGTTGGGTTTGGCCAGGGGTCGGGGACACTCTCAACAGTATAACTACTGCGAAGAAATTGTGTTGGCTAGTGCTAATGCTAGTAACTACTCTTTGGAATGTATACTTGTAGAGACACTAGATATGTACTGTTACTATAAAGACATGTGGGTGTGTGCAGTTGCATGCCTGCAGTCACATGACTGTATACCAATAGTGTAGTGGTGTGTGTGCAAACATATTATATATACTTGTATATACATGTATAGCTAGATTCAAACCAGGGGTATTGGCTTCACTCCAATCAGTTGTCCATCATTTTGAAAATAATTCTTGATTTGGAAAAAATTCATGCTACATGTTAGTCGAGTGCAGTTTGTCTTTGTATGAGTTGATTGTAAAGTCCTCCCTTGGCTACCAGCTCTTTGTGAGTGCCCAGCTGCAACATCATTCACAATGGAGAGGGGAAGGCGAGGAAAAGAGATTGGAGGAGAGGAGGAGAGGGTGGAGGAGAGGAAGGAGGAGGAGAGGAAGGGGAGGAGAGGGTGGAGAAGAGAAAGGAGGAAGAGAGGAAGGGGAGGAGAGGGTGGAGAAGAGAAAGGAGGAGGTGAGGGAGAGATGATGGCTGTGTCATCGTTTAGACCCACCTCCTTGACGCATCCCTTTTGCAGGACTGCTATTTGGTCAGCGTCTCTGATGGTGCTCAACCGATGAGCAATCACCAACACAGTTCTCCCTGCATGTACACAGACACAGACACACAGAGGGGATCAATTACCAACATTAATTACAGGGGCAGTGGCATACCCCTGCAGGCGGTCTCCAGGGCCTGTTGTACAAGTCTCTCTGACTGAGTGTCCAGGGCACTGGTGGCTTCATCCAGCACTAGCACCACGGGGTTCTTCAACATGGCCCTGGCTATTGCTACTCTGCACAACACAACACACACCAGCAAGTGTCCAAGACAATCATAAATACACCCTCCATTGTTGTTGTTTACCATTTCCAAATCAACATACTCGTACTCATTAGCAGTGCTTAGCAGTTACTCTTATGTGGCAGGTGGTTGGGCATTTCGTCTTGGCCTTCTGGAGCTCTTGCCGTACCAAATTAGGGGGGGAGGGGATTTATTTCAAAGTAGATTCCTTTTGTTGTCTTTGACAATGAAAAGTAGAGGAATGGGGATAGCGCACACTCACACTACTACTGCTACTACTACTACTACTGCTACTACTACTGCTGCTACCACTGCTACTACTGCTACTACTACTGCTACTATGTACTGTTACTGCTACTGTAATACTATTGCTTACTACAACTGCTTCTACTATTACTACTTCTACTACTACTACTACTACTTCTACTAGCAGTTCTGCTGTTGGACCAGAAGTGCCACAAGGAACCAGCTGCAGCAGCTGTTAATTAAACTGTGTGTATCTGTGGTTTAGAATACGGATGTATAGAATGGCTGTGTGGTCTGCATAGAGGGGGCATGGTCTTTGGGAAGGATGTGTGGTGATATATGGGAGGGGTGTGGTGGCGATGTATGGGAGGGGTGTGGTCTGTGAATGGTAGGGGTGTGGTGATGATGTATGGGAGGCGAGACACGTGGGAGTCAGTTACAATTACTAAGACCTCTGACCTTTGTTTCTGTCCCCCTGAAAGAGTCTGCCCCCTCTCCCCCAATACCGTTTGGTACCCCCGGGGGAAATCCTGGACAAAGTCGTGAGCATGTGCTAATCTAGCAGCCTCCATCACCTCCTCATCGGAGGCAGAGGGTCGGCCATAACGGATGTTCTCCATGACCGAGGTGGCAAACAGGACGGGTTCCTGGCTGATGTAACCCACCACCTCCCCTCGGAGCCAGGACGGGTCGAGATCACTCACAGGGATGCCGTCCAGCAACACAGCTCCTTCATCTGGCTCGTAGAATCTCTCCAGCAGTGCAGCCACCGTGGATTTACCTGGCAGTGCAGACAGTCTTGTAACATTCGTTGAAGTATAAGTTGACAATGGGGACACACACTGGACCAACACCACACTGGGTTGAGGCAGGTTGAAGTAGGTTGACAATAGCTCTATGGGGACACACACTGGACCAACACCACACTGGGTGGAGGCAAGTTGAAGTAGGTTGACAATAGCTCTATGGGGACACACACTGGACCAACACCACACTGGGTTGAGGCAAGTTGAAGTAGGTTGACAATAGCTCTATGGGGACACACACTGGACCAACACCACACTGGGTGGAGGCAAGTTGAAGTAGGTTGACAATAGCTCTATGGGGACACACACTGGACCAACACCACACTGGGTGGAGGCAAGTTGAAGTAGGTTGACAATAGCTCTATGGGGACACACACTGGACCAACACCACACTGGGTGGAGGCAAGTTGAAGTAGGTTGACAATAGCTCTATGGGGACACACACTGGACCAACACCACACTGGGTTGAGGCAAGTTGAAGTAGGTTGACAATAGCTCTATGGGGACACACACTGGACCAACACCACACTGGGTGGAGGCAAGTTGAAGTAGGTTGACAATAGCTCTATGGGGACACACACTGGACCAACACCACACTGGGTGGAGGCAAGTTGAAGTAGGTTGACAATAGCTCTATGGGGACACACACTGGACCAACACCACACTGGGTGGAGGCAAGTTGAAGTAGGTTGACAATAGCTCTATGGGGACACACACTGGACCAACACCACACTGGGTTGAGGCAGGTTGAAGTGTGGCTTTATGTGATGTAATAAGATTGCAAGCCACATACTATATTTGCCAGGGTATAAGTCACACCGGGCATAAGCCACAGCTCCAAATATGCCTAGCACTATACAGTACATCCTCACTTATCCGAACCCCTTTGTGCAAGCTCTCCAAAAATGTGTTCGGATAAGTGAAAAATTTGGATAAGTGAAACAATGTTAATTAGATAGTGCAATGCATGCTTTAATACTATGTTCGTTTGCTATGTGCTCTGCAGGTACATTTAACAAGTCTCCTCCAAACTCAGAGACTTTATGTACACTATGCACTTGCAGCTAAAAACATGTTGGTGTAATAAATAAATGTACATGTTATGTCAAACTCATGATGGATTAATGGATAGCATTATTTTCTAGGACATTTGTTTAAGAGAGTTTGTTCGTTTCTGTGATGCAAGAGCACGTAGGGATCGTAGTGTATTGGTGTTATAATTGGTCAGCTTCAGCCTGATGCTCAAGCCAAGTAAGGCATTTATCAAACATATGGGCAGCCTCTGAATTAGTAACTGGACAGTCATCTTGTTCCACTTCTTCTTGCTCTTGTTGGCTGGAGGATTCAGACATTACATGATCACAAATGTCGTCATCCGTCATGATCTGAAAACCGGGATCATTCTCGTGAATGAAGCTCTTCTCTGCTAATGTGGCAATCCAATTCATGGAAATTATCAATAAATTCTTCATCATCTTCGTCTTCCTGCACCTGATCTCCACTCTGTTGAGCCTGGAAAGGAATGATCTTTTTCCATGACTTTTGAAGTGTAGTTGCTTCGATCTCATTCCATGACTCGGCAATTAGCTCAACAACGACTTTCAAATTGACCGATTTTAAGAAGTCTTGTATTGATGCACCATTATCATCCTCAATGACAAGTCTTCGAAGCAATTTTTTTTATAGCGACGTTTTAGAGCAACAAGTACTCCTTGATCCATTGGCTGAATCAAGGAAGTGATATTGGGTGGCAAATAAAGAGCAGTGATGTTTCCATCATCACTCACAAGGTCCTCAACACTTGGGTGGGCAGGGCAGTTATCCAGCACCAAAACTGCTTTCTTTTCTACACCAAGAGAATCCAGTTCCTTGCGCACTATAGGAATAAAGCAGTTATGAAACCAGTTGTGAACATTTTCAGTGCTCATCCATGCATTCCTTTGGGCAGAATAGTTTACTGGTAGCAATTCCATATTCATGTTCTGGAAACATCTTCGCCTTTTAGCTTTACCAATAAGCTGAAGAGGTAACTTTATTGTTCCAGATGCATTGGCACAGCATTTATAGTCACCCGCTCCTTGCTTTTCTTCCTCCCATCTGCAGGCCTTTCAAATGCAGTAGTGTCTTATCTGGAAGAAGGCGAAAGTTTAAACCAGTTTCGTCATAATAAAAAATCTGGTTGAGGGTGAGGTGTTTCTCTTCCATGAATCGTATAAATGATTTAATGAAGTCTTCACTGGATTCTTTATCTGCAGATTCTTTATCTGCAGACAATTTTTCACCTTGCAGCAACAAATTGCGTATACCATGGCGTTTACAAAATCTCCACTGCCACCCTGAACTTGCAGTAAAGCTGGTTTCTTCTCCATGCATCTTTGCATACAACTGTATTGCTTTCTCACAGAGAATAGGTCCAGATATAGGGGTACCTTCCATTCTCTTCTGTTTAAACCAAATATAAACAGCCTCGTCATGTTTCATGGCTTCATTATCTTTATCTTTTTATTCATTCCCAGTTGGAAGCTAAGAATAGTTTCTCTATTCATTTTAATGTCTGAAATGGTAGACTTCCCCACTCCATACCGTTCAGAGAGGATTGTAGCTGAGACTGCCTTCCTATCCAGCTCTTTCAGAATTGCAACTTTATCCTCAATTGTGAGAACCTTTCTTTTCCTATTGCTAGCTTTCTCCTTAGAAGTAGGGGTAGCTGCTTCAGAATCCATTTTCTCTGCAACAACGAAGGCAGCTGCTCTTTTGAGTTTGCGCATGTGCTTTTATTGATGAGATTGATGAGATGGGGAAAGGGGAGCAGAAAGGGAAAAAAGAAGGAAAAAAAGAAGGGAAAAAAAAAAATAAAAAAAAATAAATAAAATTCGGTTACGCGAGGATTCGGATATGCGAGGTACGAATATGCGAGGATGTACTGTATATAGTAGAGTGTTGGTTATCCTGTCAAGCCACACACCTCACCATGACCATCATTCCCTGCACGCTTGAAAGAAAATGTACTACACAATTAATAACAAACACATCAGATTGAAGCTAGTGGTGTAGTGTTAATTAAGTTTGCCCTGATGCAACTCTGACTGGGACTCATCATATAGCCACACCTTACCCATTGTATGACATCTTTTGCATTTTGTCTTTAAACATTGCCTATTGAAATAGGCATTGCCCGTGCCTACATGTGGCATTGCCCGCGCCTACATGTGGCATTGCCCGCGCCTACATGTGGCATTGCCTGAGCTACATGTGGCATTGCCTGTGCCCACATGTGGCATTGCCCGTGCCTACATGTGGCATTGCCCGCGCCTATTTACATGTACTGTAATTATATGGTGTGCATATCTTGAGAATAACGATTGGGCAAATGGATCTAATAAACTAATTATAGTAAGACCTTCTTTATTAATATAGCCCGGGGAGGCCCTTCAACCCTACTAAGCCCCCAGAAACAAACCCCAATAACCCAAAACTCAAAGGTAAATAAGATTTTCATAATAATGACATTAACTGATCATATCTAATTCTAGGGGGCGACAGGGGGGCACTCAGTAATGTTGCTTGACTGAAATTTGAACTAGTTAACGTGACATACATGTAACACTAGTTAACATGACTTATTGCAGGTTATAGTCATAGACACACAATTCCACCTGCTTGTTGAGGCCATATCTACAGACAGACGTAATCAACTGGACGCCATTCATTTGTGGTATATGCAAGTCGCACATCTCTTGAATTAAAGAGGAGAGCTGCACCTGCGACTTAATTAAATCCTGGCCAATATACAGTAGCTCAAGTGGAGTACCTGCGCCAGATAGTCCACAGAGTGCAGTCACCTTTCCTGCGGGGAGCTCCAGGCACAAGTCACTCAATACTTCCTGTACGGTGACACACACACAACACACACACACACACACAAACACATAACACATCCTCTTAAGACTATTCCGCAGTTGTATGTGGATGTCCTACAGTTCAACAGCACATTGCATCCGAAACCTTCAATGGAGGATCGACTGACTTGATAGCATGGGGTAGACCAGGCAGGTCTTGCTGGACACACTCCCAGCATTGCCTTGGCTATAACATTCTCTCAGCCTTGAGTTCTAACACTACTCTCTCAGCCTTGAGTTCTAACACTCTCTCAGCCTTGAGTTCTAACACTCTCTCAGCCTTGAGTTCTAACACTCTCTCAGCCTTGAGTTCTAACACTCTCTCAGCCTTGAGTTCTAACACTCTCTCAGCCTTGAGTTCTAACACTCTCTCAGCCTTGAGTTCTAACACTCTCTCAGCCTTGAGTTCTAACACTCTCTCAGCCTTGAGTTCTAACACTCTCTCAGCCTTGAGTTCTAACACTCTCTCAGCCTTGAGTTCTAACACTCTCTCAGCCTTGAGTTCTAACACTCTCTCAGCCTTGAGTTCTAACACTCTCTCAGCCTTGAGTTCTAACACTCTCTCAGCCTTGAGTTCTAACGCTCTCTCAGCCTTGAGTTCTAACGCTCTCTCAGCCTTGAGTTCTAACGCTCTCTCAGCCTTGAGTTCTAACGCTCTCTCAGCCTTGAGTTCTAACGCTCTCTCAGCCTTGAGTTCTAACGCTCTCTCAGCCTTGAGTTCTAACGCTCTCTCAGCCTTGAGTTCTAACGCTCTCTCAGCCTTGAGTTCTAACACTCTCTCAGCCTTGAGTTCTAACGCTCTCTCAGCCTTGAGTTCTAACGCTCTCTCAGCCTTGAGTTCTAACGCTCTCTCAGCCTTGAGTTCTAACGCTCTCTCAGCCTTGAGTTCTAACACTCTCTCAGCCTTGAGTTCTAACACTCTCTCAGCCTTGAGTTCTAACACTCTCTCAGCCTTGAGTTCTAACACTCTCTCAGCCTTGAGTTCTAACACTCTCTCAGCCTTGAGTTCTAACACTCTCTCAGCCTTGAGTTCTAACACTCTCTCAGCCTTGAGTTCTAACACTCTCTCAGCCTTGAGTTCTAACACTCTCTCAGCCTTGAGTTCTAACACTCTCTCAGCCTTGAGTTCTAACACTCTCTCAGCCTTGAGTTCTAACACTCTCTCAGCCTTGAGTTCTAACACTCTCTCAGCCTTGAGTTCTAACACTCTCTCAGCCTTGAGTTCTAACACTCTCTCAGCCTTGAGTTCTAACACTCTCTCAGCCTTGAGTTCTAACACTCTCTCAGCCTTGAGTTCTAACACTCTCTCAGCCTTGAGTTCTAACACTCTCTCAGCCTTGAGTTCTAGCACTCTCTCAGCCTTGAGTTCTAACACTCTCTCAGCCTTGAGTTCTAACACTCTCTCAGCCTTGAGTTCTAACACTCTCTCAGCCTTGAGTTCTAACACTCTCTCAGCCTTGAGTTCTAATGCTCTCTCAGCCTTGAGTTCTAACACTCTCTCAGCCTTGAGTTCTAACACTCTCTCAGCCTTGAGTTCTAACACTCTCTCAGCCTTGAGTTCTAACACTCTCTCAGCCTTGAGTTCTAATGCTCTCTCAGCCTTGAGTTCTAACACTCTCTCAGCCTTGAGTTCTAATGCTCTCAGCCTTGAGTTCTAACACTCTCTCAGCCTTGAGTTCTAACACTCTCTCAGCCTTGAGTTCTAACACTCTCTCAGCCTTGAGTTCTAACACTCTCTCAGCCTTGAGTTCTAACATTCTCTCAGCCTTGAGTTCTAACACTCTCTCAGCCTTGAGTTCTAACACTCTCTCAGCCTTGAGTTCTAACACTCTCTCAGCCTTGAGTTCTAACACTCTCTCATCCTTGAGTTCTAACACTCTCTCAGCCTTGAGTTCTAACACTCTCTCAGCCTTGAGTTCTAACACTCTCTAAGCCTTGAGTTCTAACACTCTCTCAGCCTTGAGTTCTAACACTCTCTCAGCCTTGAGTTCTAACACTCTCTCAGCCTTGAGTTCTAACACTCTCTCAGCCTTGAGTTCTAACACTCTCTCAGCCTTGAGTTCTAACACTCTCTCAGCCTTGAGTTCTAACACTCTCTCAGCCTTGAGTTCTAATGCTCTCTCAGCCTTGAGTTCTAACACTCTCTCAGCCTTGAGTTCTAACACTCTCTCAGCCTTGAGTTCTAACACTCTCTCAGCCTTGAGTTCTAACACTCTCTAAGCCTTGAGTTCTAACACTCTCTCAGCCTTGAGTTCTAACACTCTCTCAGCCTTGAGTTCTAACACTCTCTCAGCCTTGAGTTCTAACACTCTCTCAGCCTTGAGTTCTAACACTCTCTCAGCCTTGAGTTCTAACACTCTCTCAGCCTTGAGTTCTAACACTCTCTCAGCCTTGAGTTCTAATGCTCTCTCAGCCTTGAGTTCTAACACTCTCTCAGCCTTGAGTTCTAACACTCTCAGCCTTGAGTTCTAACACTCTCTCAGCCTTGAGTTCTAACACTCTCTCAGCCTTGAGTTCTAACACTCTCTCAGCCTTGAGTTCTAACACTCTCTCAGCCTTGAGTTCTAACACTCTCTCAGCCTTGAGTTCTAACACTCTCTCAGCCTTGAGTTCTAACACTCTCTCAGCCTTGAGTTCTAACACTCTCTCAGCCTTGAGTTCTAACACTCTCTCAGCCTTGAGTTCTAACACTCTCTCAGCCTTGAGTTCTAACACTCTCAGCCTTGAGTTCTAACACTCTCTCAGCCTTGAGTTCTAATGCTCTCTCAGCCTTGAGTTCTAACACTCTCTCAGCCTTGAGTTCTAACACTCTCTCAGCCTTGAGTTCTAACACTCTCTCAGCCTTGAGTTCTAACACTCTCTCAGCCTTGAGTTCTAACACTCTCTCAGCCTTGAGTTCTAACACTCTCTCAGCCTTGAGTTCTAACACTCTGTCAGCCTTGAGTTCTAACACTCTCTCAGCCTTGAGTTCTAACACTCTCTCAGCCTTGAGTTCTCAGCCTTGAGTTCTAACACTCTCTCAGCCTTGAGTTCTAACACTCTCTAAGCCTTGAGTTCTAACACTCTCTCAGCCTTGAGTTCTAACACTCTCTAAGCCTTGAGTTCTAACACTCTCTCAGCCTTGAGTTCTAACACTCTCTCAGCCTTGAGTTCTAACACTCTCTCAGCCTTGAGTTCTAACACTCTCTCAGCCTTGAGTTCTAACACTCTAAGCCTTGAGTTCTCTCTCAGCCTTGAGTTCTAACACTCTCTCAGCCTTGAGTTCTAACACTCTCTCAGCCTTGAGTTCTAACACTCTCTCAGCCTTGAGTTCTAACACTCTCTCAGCCTTGAGTTCTAACACTCTCTCAGCCTTGAGTTCTAACACTCTCTCAGCCTTGAGTTCTAACACTCTCTCAGCCTTGAGTTCTAACACTCTCTCAGCCTTGAGTTCTAACACTCTCTCAGCCTTGAGTTCTAACACTCTCTCAGCCTTGAGTTCTCTCTCAGCCTTGAGTTCTAACACTCTCTCAGCCTTGAGTTCTAACACTCTCTCAGCCTTGAGTTCTAACACTCTCTCAGCCTTGAGTTCTAACACTCTCTCAGCCTTGAGTTCTAACACTCTCTCAGCCTTGAGTTCTAACACTCTCTCAGCCTTGAGTTCTAACACTCTCTCAGCCTTGAGTTCTAACACTCTCTCAGCCTTGAGTTCTAACACTCTCTCAGCCTTGAGTTCTAACACTCTCTCAGCCTTGAGTTCTAACACTCTCTCAGCCTTGAGTTCTAACACTCTCTCAGCCTTGAGTTCTAACACTCTCTCAGCCTTGAGTTCTAACTCTCTCTCAGCCTTGAGTTCTAACACTCTCTCAGCCTTGAGTTCTAACACTCTCTCAGCCTTGAGTTCTAACACTCTCTCAGCCTTGAGTTCTAACACTCTCTCAGCCTTGAGTTCTAACACTCTCTCAGCCTTTAGTTCTAGCACTCTCTAAGCCTTGAGTTCTAACACTCTCTCAGCCTTTAGTTCTAACACTCTCTCAGCCTTGAGTTCTAACACTCTCTCAGCCTTGAGTTCTAACACTCTCTCAGCCTTGAGTTCTAACACTCTCTCAGCCTTGAGTTCTAACACTCTCTCAGCCTTGAGTTCTAACACTCTCTCAGCCTTTAGTTCTAGCACTCTCTCAGCCTTGAGTTCTAACACTCTCTCAGCCTTGAGTTCTAACACTCTCTCAGCCTTTAGTTCTAGCACTCTCTCAGCCTTGAGTTCTAACACTCTCTCAGCCTTGAGTTCTAACACTCTCTCAGCCTTTAGTTCTAACACTCTCTCAGCCTTGAGTTCTAACACTCTCTCAGCCTTGAGTTCTAACACTCTCTCAGCCTTGGGCTATAACACTCTCTCAGCCTTGAGTTCTAACACCCTCTCAGCCTTGAGTTCTAACACTCTCTCAGCCTTGAGTTCTAACACCCTCTCAGCCTTGAGTTCTAACACTCTCTCAGCCTTGAGTTCTAACACTCTCTCAGCCTTGAGTTCTAACACTCTCTCAGCCTTGAGTTCTAACACTCTCAGCCTTGAGTTCTAACACTCTCTCAGCCTTGAGTTCTAACACTCTCTCAGCCTTGAGTTCTAACACTCTCAGCCTTGAGTTCTAACACTCTCTCAGCCTTGAGTTCTAACACTCTCTCAGCCTTGAGTTCTAACACTCTCTCAGCCTTGAGTTCTAACACTCTCTCAGCCTTGAGTTCTAACACTCTCTCAGCCTTGAGTTCTCACACCCTCTCAGCCTTGAGTTCTAACACTCTCTCAGCCTTGAGTTCTAACACTCTCTCAGCCTTGAGTTCTAACACTCTCTCAGCCTTGAGTTCTAACACTCTCTCAGCCTTGAGTTCTAACACTCTCAGCCTTGAGTTCTAACACTCTCTAAGCCTTGAGTTCTAACACTCTCTCAGCCTTGAGTTCTAACACTCTCTCAGCCTTGAGTTCTAACACTCTCTCAGCCTTGAGTTCTAACACTCTCTCAGCCTTGAGTTCTAACACTCTCTCAGCCTTGAGTTCTAACACTCTCTCAGCCTTGGGTTTTAACACTCTCTCAGCCTTGGGCTATAACACTCTCTCAGCCTTGAGTTCTAACTCTCTCAGCCTTGAGTTCTAACACTCTCTCAGCCTTGAGTTCTAACACTCTCTCAGCCTTGAGTTCTAACACTCTCTCAGCCTTGAGTTCTAACACTCTCTCAGCCTTGAGTTCTAACACTCTCTCAGCCTTGAGTTCTAACACTCTCTCAGCCTTGAGTTCTAACACTCTCTCAGCCTTGAGTTCTAACACTCTCTCAGCCTTGAGTTCTAACACTCTCTCAGCCTTGAGTTCTAACACTCTCTCAGCCTTGAGTTCTAACACTCTCTCAGCCTGAGTTCTAACACTCTCTCAGCCTTGAGTTCTAACACTCTCTCAGCCTTGAGTTCTAACACTCTCTCAGCCTGAGTTCTAATGCTCTCTCAGCCTGAGTTCTAACACTCTCTCAGCCTTGAGTTCTAACACTCTCTCAGCCTTGAGTTCTAATGCTCTCTCAGCCTTGAGTTCTAACACTCTCTCAGCCTTGAGTTCTAACACTCTCTCAGCCTTGAGTTCTAACACTCTCTCAGCCTTGAGTTCTAACACTCTCTCAGCCTTGAGTTCTAACACTCTCTCAGCCTTGAGTTCTAACACTCTCTCAGCCTTGAGTTCTAACACTCTCTCAGCCTTGAGTTCTAACACTCTCTCAGCCTTGAGTTCTAACACTCTCTCAGCCTTGAGTTCTAACACTCTCTCAGCCTTGAGTTCTAACACTCTCTCAGCCTTGAGTTCTAACACTCTCTCAGCCTTGAGTTCTAACACTCTCTCAGCCTTGAGTTCTAACACTCTCTCAGCCTTGAGTTCTAACACTCTCTCAGCCTTGAGTTCTAACACTCTCTCAGCCTTGAGTTCTAACACTCTCTCAGCCTTGAGTTCTAACACTCTCTCAGCCTTGAGTTCTAACACTCTCTCAGCCTTGAGTTCTAACACTCTCTCAGCCTTGAGTTCTAACACTCTCTCAGCCTTGAGTTCTAACACTCTCTCAGCCTTGAGTTCTAACACTCTCTCAGCCTTGAGTTCTAATGCTCTCTCAGCCTTGAGTTCTAACACTCTCTCAGCCTTGAGTTCTAACACTCTCTCAGCCTTGAGTTCTAACACTCTCTCAGCCTTTAGTTCTAGCACTCTCTCAGCCTTGAGTTCTAACACTCTCTCAGCCTTGAGTTCTAACACTCTCTCAGCCTTGAGTTCTAACACTCTCTCAGCCTTGAGTTCTAACACTCTCTCAGCCTTGAGTTCTAACACTCTCTCAGCCTTTAGTTCTAACACTCTCTCAGCCTTGAGTTCTAACACTCTCTCAGCCTTGAGTTCTAACACTCTCTCAGCCTTGGGCTATAACACTCTCTCAGCCTTGAGTTCTAACACTCTCTCAGCCTTGAGTTCTAACACTCTCTCAGCCTTGAGTTCTAACACTCTCTCAGCCTTGAGTTCTAACACTCTCTCAGCCTTGAGTTCTAACACTCTCTCAGCCTTGAGTTCTAACACTCTCTCAGCCTTGAGTTCTAACACTCTCTCAGCCTTGAGTTCTAACACTCTCTCAGCCTTGAGTTCTAACACTCTCTCAGCCTTGAGTTCTAACACTCTCTCAGCCTTGAGTTCTAACACTCTCTCAGCCTTGAGTTCTAACACTCTCTCAGCCTTGAGTTCTAACACTCTCTCAGCCTTGAGTTCTAACACTCTCTCAGCCTTGAGTTCTAACACTCTCTCAGCCTTGAGTTCTAACACTCTCTCAGCCTTGAGTTCTAACGCTCTCTCAGCCTGAGTTCTAACACTCTCTCAGCCTTGAGTTCTAACACTCTCTCAGCCTTGAGTTCTAATGCTCTCTCAGCCTGAGTTCTAACACTCTCTCAGCCTTGAGTTCTAACACTCTCTCAGCCTTGAGTTCTAATGCTCTCTCAGCCTGAGTTCTAACACTCTCTCAGCTTTGAGTTCTAACACTCTCTCAGCCTTGAGTTCTAACACTCTCTCAGCCTTGAGTTCTAACACTCTCTCAGCCTTGAGTTCTTACACTCTCTCAGCCTTGAGTTCTAACACTCTCTCAGCCTTGAGTTCTAACACTCTCTCAGCCTTGAGTTCTAACACTCTCTCAGCCTTGAGTTCTAACACTCTCTCAGCCTTGAGTTCTAACACTCTCTCAGCCTTGAGTTCTAACACTCTCTCAGCCTTGAGTTCTAACACTCTCTCAGCCTTGAGTTCTAACACTCTCTCAGCCTTGAGTTCTAACACTCTCTCAGCCTCGAGTTCTAACACTCTCTCAGCCTTGAGTTCTAACAGTCTCTCAGCCTTGAGTTCTAACACTCTCTCAGCCTTGAGTTCTAACACTCTCTCAGCCTTGAGTTCTAACACTCTCTCAGCCTTGAGTTCTAACACTCTCTCAGCCTTGAGTTCTAACACTCTCTCAGCCTTGAGTTCTAACACTCTCTCAGCCTTGAGTTCTAACACTCTCTCAGCCTTGAGTTCTAACACTCTCTCAGCCTTGAGTTCTAACACTCTCAGCCTTGAGTTCTAACACTCTCTCAGCCTTGAGTTCTAACACTCTCTCAGCCTTGAGTTCTAACACTCTCTCAGCCTTGAGTTCTAACACCCTCTAAGCCTTGAGTTCTAACACTCTCTCAGCCTTGAGTTCTAACACTCTCTCAGCCTTGGGTTCTAACACCCTCTAAGCCTTGAGTTCTAACACTCTCTCAGCCTTGAGTTCTAACACTCTCTCAGCCTTGAGTTCTAACACTCTCTCAGCCTTGAGTTCTAACACTCTCTCAGCCTTGAGTTCTAACACTCTTGTCAGCCTTGAGTTCTAACATCATCTGTCAGCCTTGGGTTCTAACATCATCTGTCAGCCTTGGGTTCTAACATCATCTGTCAGCCTTGGGTTCTAACATCATCTGTCAGCCTTGGATTCTAACATCATCTGTCAGCCTTGGGTTCTAACATCATCTGTCAGCCTTAGGTTCTAACATCATCTGTCAGCCTTGGGTTCTAACATCATCTGTCAGCCTTGGGTTCTAACATCATCTGTCAGCCTTGGATTCTAACATCATCTGTCAGCCTTGGGTTCTAACATCATCTGTCAGCCTTGGGTTCTAACATCATCTGTCAGCCTTAGGTTCTAACATCATCTGTCAGCCTTGGGTTCTAACATCATCTGTCAGCCTTGGGTTCTAACATCATCCATCAGCCTTGGGTTCTAACATCATCTGTCAGCCTTGGGTTCTAACATCATCTGTCAGCCTTGGATTCTAACATCATCTGTCAGCCTTGGTTCTAACATCAGCTGTCAGACTTGGGTTCTAACATCATCTGTCAGCCTTGGATTCTAACATCATCTGTCAGCCTTGGGTTCTAACATCATCTGTCAGCCTTGGGTTCTAACATCATCTGTCAGCCTTGGATTCTAACATCATCTGTCAGTCCTGGGTTCTAACATCATCTGTCAGCCTTGAGTTCTAACATCATCCTTCAGCCTTGGGATCTAACATCATCTGTCAGCCTTGGGTTCTAACATCATCTGTCAGCCTTGGGTACTAACATCATCTGTCGGCCTTGGGTTCTAACATCATCTGTCAGCCTTGGGTTCTAACATCATCTGTCAGCCTTGGGTACTAACATCATCTGTCAGCCTTGGGTTCTAACATCATCTGTCAGTCTTGGGTTCTAACATCATCTGTCAGTCTTGGGTACTAACATCATCTGTCAGCCTTGGGTACTAACATCATCTGTCAGCCTTGGGTTCTAACATCATCTGTCAGCCTTGGGTTCTAACATCATCTTCCAGCCTTGGATTCTAACATCATCTGTCAGCCTAACATCATCTGTCAGCCTTGGGTTCTAACATCATCTGTCAGCCTTGGGTTCTAATATCATCTGTCAGCCTTGGGTTCTAACATCATCTGTCAGCCTTGGATTCTAACATCATCTGTCAGCCTAACATCATCTGTCAGCCTTGGATTCTAACATCATCTGTCAGCCTTGGTTCTAACATCAGCTGTCAGACTTGGGTTCTAACATCATCTGTCAGCCTTGGGTTCTAACATCATCTGTCAGCCTTGGGTTCTAACATCATCTGTCAGCCTTGGGTTCTAACATCATCTGTCAGCCTTGGATTCTAACATCATCTGTCAGTCCTGGGTTCTAACATCATCTGTCAGCCTTGAGTTCTAACATCATCCTTCAGCCTTGGGTTCTAACATCATCTGTCAGCCTTGGGTTCTAACATCATCTGTCAGCCTTGGGTTCTAACATCATCTGTCAGCCTTGGGTTCTAACATCATCTGTCAGCCTTGGATTCTAACATCATCTGTCAGCCTTGGGTTCTAACATCATCTGTCAGCCTTGGGTTCTAACATCATCTGTCAGCCTTAGGTTCTAACATCATCTGTCAGCCTTGGGTTCTAACATCATCTGTCAGCCTTGGGTTCTAACATCATCCATCAGCCTTGGGTTCTAACATCATCTGTCAGCCTTGGGTTCTAACATCATCTGTCAGCCTTGGATTCTAACATCATCTGTCAGCCTTGGTTCTAACATCAGCTGTCAGACTTGGGTTCTAACATCATCTGTCAGCCTTGGATTCTAACATCATCTGTCAGCCTTGGGTTCTAACATCATCTGTCAGCCTTGGGTTCTAACATCATCTGTCAGCCTTGGATTCTAACATCATCTGTCAGTCCTGGGTTCTAACATCATCTGTCAGCCTTGAGTTCTAACATCATCTGTCAGCCTTGGATTCTAACATCATCTGTCAGCCTTGGTTCTAACATCAGCTGTCAGACTTGGGTTCTAACATCATCTGTCAGCCTTGGATTCTAACATCATCTGTCAGCCTTGGGTTCTAACATCATCTGTCAGCCTTGGGTTCTAACATCATCTGTCAGCCTTGGATTCTAACATCATCTGTCAGTCCTGGGTTCTAACATCATCTGTCAGCCTTGAGTTCTAACATCATCCTTCAGCCTTGGGTTCTAACATCATCTGTCAGCCTTGGGTTCTAACATCATCTGTCAGCCTTGGGTACTAACATCATCTGTCGGCCTTGGATTCTAACATCATCTGTCAGCCTTGGTTCTAACATCAGCTGTCAGACTTGGGTTCTAACATCATCTGTCAGCCTTGGGTTCTAACATCATCTGTCAGCCTTGGGTTCTAACATCATCTGTCAGCCTTGGGTTCTAACATCATCTGTCAGCCTTGGATTCTAACATCATCTGTCAGTCCTGGGTTCTAACATCATCTGTCAGCCTTGAGTTCTAACATCATCCTTCAGCCTTGGGTTCTAACATCATCTGTCAGCCTTGGGTTCTAACATCATCTGTCAGCCTTGGGTTCTAACATCATCTGTCAGCCTTGGGTTCTAACATCATCTGTCAGCCTTGGATTCTAACATCATCTGTCAGCCTTGGGTTCTAACATCATCTGTCAGCCTTGGGTTCTAACATCATCTGTCAGCCTTAGGTTCTAACATCATCTGTCAGCCTTGGGTTCTAACATCATCTGTCAGCCTTGGGTACTAACATCATCTGTCGGCCTTGGGTTCTAACATCATCTGTCAGTCTTGGGTACTAACATCATCTGTCAGCCTTGGGTACTAACATCATCTATCAGCCTTGGGTTCTAACATCATCTGTCAGTCTTGGGTTCTAACATCATCTGTCAGTCTTGGGTACTAACATCATCTGTCAGCCTTGGGTACTAACATCATCTATCAGCCTTGGGTTCTAACATCATCTGTCAGTCTTGGGTTCTAACATCATCTGTCAGTCTTGGACACTAACATCATCTGTCAGCCTTGGGTTCTAACATCATCTGTCAGTCTTGGGTTCTAACATCATCTGTCAGCCTTGGGTTCTAACATCATCTGTCAGCCTTGGGTACTAACATCATCTGTCAGCCTTGGGTTCTAACATCATCTGTCAGTCTTGGGTTCTAACATCATCTGTCAGTCTTGGGTACTAACATCATCTGTCAGCCTTGGGTACTAACATCATCTATCAGCCTTGGGTTCTAACATCATCTGTCAGTCTTTGGTTCTAACATCATCTGTCAGCCTTGGGTTCTAACATCATCTGTCAGCCTTGGGTTCTAACATCATCTGTCAGCCTTGGGTTCTAACATCATCTGTCAGCCTTGGGTTCTAACATCATCTGTCAGCCTTGGGTTCTAACATCATCTGTCAGCCTTGGTTCTAACATCATCTGTCAGCCTTGGGTTCTAACATCATCTGCCAGCCTTGGGTTCTAACATCATCTGTCAGCCTTGGTTCTAACATCATCTGTCAGCCTTGGATTCTAACATCATCTGTCAGCCTTGGTTCTAACATCATCTGTCAGCCTTGGATTCTAACATCATCTGTCAGCCTTGGTTCTAACATCATCTGTCAGCCTTGGGTTCTAACATCATCTGGGTTCTAACATCATCTGTCAGCCTTGAGTTCTAACATCATCTATCAGCCTTAGCGTGTAACAGGAAATGTTGACAGAAAATTAAGCATTGGTGGGCAAAGTCCAAACCTCCAAAGAGAAAAAAAGCCACCCATATAAAGCACACACCCCATATAAAAAGCACACCCACCCGCCATAATGCACAATGACCAACACCAGCAAAGTTTAATATGAGGAACGTCATTCAAAGTCCATCGTCAAATATTTTGACTGCCAAAATTTCTGACTCTGAGCCGCCATATATATATATGTACTGTATGTGTACAAATACATGTATATATATACATGAATAATAGAATACAGGCAGCACCTTCCTTTTGGTCTTCATCACTATGTAGCTATTGTGTTCCTCCCTGACAGTCATCCCTCACCCCACCCCCTTCACACACACACTCAGATGTACATGTATTTACGAAATATAGTTTGGTCATGACGATTCACAAAGCTTGCCTCTCACATGCACAAAGGTCACCCCTCGCATGCACAAAGGTCACCCCTCGCATGCACAAAGGTCACCTCTCACATACATAAAGGTCACCCCTTGCATGCACAAAGGTCACCCCTTGCATGCACAAAGGCCACCCCTTGCATGCACAAAGGTCACCTCTCACATACACAAAGGTCACATCCCACATGCACAAAGGTTGCTTCTAGTGTCTTCTCTCACACACACAAAGGTCACATGCACAAAGGCCACCCCTTGCATGCACAAAGGTCACCTCTCACATGCACAACAAAGGTCACCTCTCACATGCACAAAGGTCACCACACATGCAGGCATCTATAATGCTAAACAGAGTCATCTGCTCGGACCTGATCCAGACGTGTTGGATAAGTAAAGGTGATGTGGTCAAACACGATGCTTCCTTGGAGACTTCCTGTGGGGAGGGTTCGTCCAGCATGCAGAGGCACACGTGGTTGCAGCTGCATGTACTCCCACACACGCCCACCAGCACTCATGCCTCGCACCACCTGGCCTGACAGCACCGATAAGCTCGCCAATGACCTGAAGGAACAGATTACACAGTTGACAATAGCACACACACTGGACCAGCACAACACTGGGTTGAGGAGGGTTTGAAGTAAGTTGACAATAGCTCTATAGGGACACACACTGGACCAATACCACACTGGGTTGAGGCAGGTTGAAGTAGGTTGACAATAGCTCTATGGGGACACACATTGGACCAACACCACACTGGGTGGAGGCAGGTTGAAGTTGACAATAGCTCTAAGGGACACACACTGGACCAACACCACACTGGGTTGAGGCAGGTTGAAGTAGGTTGACAATAGCTCTATGAGGACACACACTGGACCAACACCACACTGGGTTGAGGAAGGTTGAAGTAAGTTGACAATAGCTCTACTTAATGGACACACACTGGACCAACATCACACTGGGTTGAGGCAGGTTGAAGTACAGGTTGACAATAGCTCTATGGGGACACACACTGGACCAACATCACACTGGGTTGAGGCAGGTTGAAGTACAGGTTGACAATAGCTCTATGGGGACACACACTGGACCAACACCACACTGGGTGGAGGCAGGTTGAAGTTAACAGTAGCTTCATCGGACAAGTAGATCTGCACCTCTGTATAGTCTGTGTGGCAACAAGGAACGCCATGAGAGAACCAGGAGAGATCTGATTGGTCGCTAAGAGCAGTCCTCCTTGCCCCACCACTAATAGCACCATGCCATTGATGGCTAAGTGAGACAGCGCCTGGAACAGGGCCACACCCACACCCAGCTGTGTGGATATGTGTCGTCCCTTTACCAACTCAGATTCGTACAACCTTCATGGATTGAAAGACACAAGAGATAAGATAAAGCACACCAGACTATGAAGCAATGTTGTGCACACATGTAGACATGTCCTGTGGAATGTGTTTGGTAGAGGCAACCATGGCGATAGAAAGCAACAAGACAATGTTGATAAATTGTACAGCATATGCACCTTGCACGAGATTAGCATCTGGTGGCTCGATGAGAGGTCCACCAGGCATATGCACCTTGCGTGAGATTAGCTTGCCTGCTATCTGGTGGCTCGGTGAGAGGTCCACCAGGCATATGCACCTTGCGCGAGATTAGCTTGCCTGCCATCTGGTGGCTCGGTGAGAGGTCCACCCACCTTGCGCAAGATTAGCTTGCCTGCCATCTGGTGGCTCGGTGAGAAGTCCACCAGGCATATGCACCTTGCAAGAGATTAACTCGCCTGCTATCTGGTGGCTCGGTGAGAGGTCCACCAGGCATATGCACCTTGCACGAGATTAACTAGCCTGCTATTTGGTGGCTCGGTGAGAAGTCCGCCAGACATATGCACCTTGCACGAGATTAACTTGCCTGCTATCTGGTGATACATGTAGGTCCACTCGAGTCTTGCTAACAGGTACTGACAAAGAAAAACTGACATCGATCAACTGTAGCCGATTAGTTTGTATGGCCTCAAACTGTACATAACCGTACTTGAAATAATAGGCAGAGCTACGACTGCCTATAATTTTTTTTAGATCTATGTAACCTGGTGGATAGAGAGGGCTAATCTAGTGAGACTGCTACTTCATTCCATAATAATGACTCAGGTTTTGGGGGTCTTGAGATGCTTCTTTCCCCCCTTTTTGGGGGGGGGGGGAGTTCTTTGCAGCGAGATAGAAATTTCACAGTTCCTTTAATCAGATAACTCCAGTGTATATAGACGTGTGTGAATGCACAGTGAATGAACCTAATGGACAACACTGATCCTGCCTAGCACATGAGTGGGGCAGGGCAACAGCCTTCCATGGCGACCAGGAAACACACTCACTTGTTTTCATTGTCTTCCATTGCAAAGGCTCTCACTGTACGAATATTCCCTATTGCCTCGTCAGCCAGACCAGTTGCTATAGCAACTTGCTCTTGCGACTGTCCCGACCACCTCCTGAGGACAGACCCCAAGACTGTTCCCATGGCAACCATGGCAGGGAGGGCCATGCCCATGACTGCTGTCATTTGTGGGGAGATGAGGAAGAGAGAGACCACACAGCCAAGGACTTGAGTGGCGCTGCGAAGCCCCTGCCCCACCACCAGCTTGAAGGAGCTCTTCAACTCCTGCACGTCACCTGACAGTCTTTGGGGGAGGGGTGGCGTGGGAGGTGGGAGAAGTGGATACACATAGTGGAGGTGACAGGGGGGTGGGGGAATTGGAGGGGTGAGGTGAGTGAAGGTGAAGGAAGAGTTGTGACATTAATCAAGGTATGCCCACAGTAGCCCATGCTCAACCAGTGGCCATGCTACACTATGACCCATGCTTCACCAGTGCCCGTGCTTACAATGACCCATGCTTCACCAGTGCCGGTGCTTACAATGACCCATGCTTCACCAGTGTCCATGCTTACAATGACCCATGCTTCACCAGTGCCCATGCTGCACAATGACCCATGCTTCACCAGTGCCGGTGCTTACAATGACCCATGCTTCACCAGTGCCCATACTTCACCAGTGTCATGCTTACAATGACCCATGCTTCACCAGTGTCCATGCTGCACAATGACCCATGCTTCACCAGTGCCCATGCTGCACAATGACCCATGCTTCACCAGTGCCCGTGCTTACAATGTCCCATGCTTCACCAGTGCCCATGCTGCACAATGACCCATGCTTCACCAGTGCCCATGCTGCACAATGACCCATGCTTCACCAGTGCCCGTGCTGCACAATGACCCATGCTTCACCAGTGCCGGTGCTTACAATGACCCATGCTTCACCAGTGCCCGTGCTGCACAATGACCCATGCTTCACCAGTGCCGGTGCTTACAATGACCCATGCTTCACCAGTGCCGGTGCTTACAATGACCCATGCTTCACCAGTGTGCCCGTGCTTACAATGACCCATGCTTCACCAGTGTCCAAGCTGCACAATGACCCATGCTTCACCAGTGCCCGTGCTTACAATGACCCATGCTTCACCAGTGTCCATGCTGCATAATGACCCATGCTTCACCAGTGCCCGTGCTTACAATGACCCATGCTTCACCAGTGCCCGTGCTGCACAATGACCCATGCTTCACCAGTGTCCATGCTGCACAATGACTCATGCTTCACCAGTGTCCATGCTGCACAATGACCCATGCTTCACCAGTGCCCATGCTGCACAATGACCCATGCTTCACCAGTGCCCGTGCTTACAATGACCCATGCTTCACCAGTGCCGGTGCTTACAATGACCCATGCTTCACCAGTGCCCGTGCTTACAATGACCCATGCTTCACCAGTGTCCATGCTGCACAATGACCCATGCTTCACCAGTGCCCGTGCTTACAATGACCCATGCTTCACCAGTGTCCATGCTTCACCAGTGCCCGTGCTTACAATGACCCATGCTTCACCAGTGCCCAAGCTGCACAATGACCCATGCTTCACCAGTGCCCGTGCTTCACCAGTACCCGTACTGCCCGTGCTGCACCAGTAGGATATACTGCACCAGTGGCACGTGCTCCTATACACACACCTGCTAATGAGTTCCCCTGTCCTGTGCCCATCAAAGAATGCAATGTCTTGCTGGAGGAATGAGTTGAAGAGAGCTACTCGAAGCCGAACACTTAATCTCTCCCCAGCCACTGACAGGGCAGTGATGTAGACAAACGTGGACACTGCCTGTGGGGTGTGTGTGTAGTGTGTGTCAGGGCTGAGAAATGTGAGGGAGTAGTGAGTGTGGGATGTGAGGTGAGTGATGTGTGTGGAGTGTGAGGTGAGTAATGTTGTGGAGGGTGAGGTGAGTGATGCGTGTGGAGGGTGAGGTGAGTGATGTGTGTGGGGTGCAAGGTGAGTGATGTGTGTGGAGGGTGAGGTGAGTGATGCGTGTGGAGGGTGAGGTGAGTGATGGTGTGGGAGTGAGGTAAGTGACGAGTGTGGAGTGGATGAGTGATGTGTGTAGAGTGTAAGGTCAGCAATGTGTGTGGAGTGTGAGATAAGTGATGTATGACAGTAGTGAAGGTAGGTTCAGTGAGGTGTGTGGGTTAACCGATTGCACGCCGTATTCCTAGTAGCCGCGGGCAAATTATTCATGAATTAACGAGGTATTTTACTTATTATTTTTATATCTTCCGTTCTGCAGGGACTCCACCCATGAAACTTGGGTCATATTCAGCCACATGATAGCTCTACTTCCTGTAAAAAAAATCAAGCCTTCCTTACCAACTGGGCAGAACTAACCAGCATTATAAAACCTTGTCATCTTCTTGGGGGTGAATATTTTCATATTTTCACACTATTATACACACATTATAATGCCAACACAAGATGGAGCATCTATTTACAAACCCTCTACCAGCTGCAAAGCCAGTGGGTTGTTTTCCCCATCAAAATGCTAACACATAATAATACAAAAAACAAATTATAAGAGAGTGAAAATGCTAACACATACTAGAATAAAACCATAATATAAAACACAATTATGTAAGGGAGTGTCTTGGGTAGAGCTCCGGTCTTGCTGTCACGGGTAGAGTAGAACTTGCTCAGTCTTGGGTATAGCTTGCTTGGTCTCCGGCATGATATTTCACCATGTTTTTATTCTACACAAACATGAGATACCAGGATAAGAATAACACTTGAATACTGGAGAGACGAGAGAAGTAGACGAAGGGACAGGGAACGAGAGAAGTAGACGAAGGGGCAGGGAACAAGAGAGAAGTAGACGAAGGAGAAGGGAACAAGAGAGAAGCACAGAAAGGAGCAGGGGGTGCATAAACATTACTGATAGTCCACCAAGGTATGGTATTTACGAAAACAGTCACGGCCTGTTGATCCACCACACAAAGGAACCTTACAAAAACAACACTGGGACCTTGCCTCATGCCTGTAACCTTTACTAATGCAAACTACACAGCGCTTCTTTGCACAGCACTGTGGGAAATGACCTAGTTTTAAATTGAGGCGATCTAGCTGACTATTTGCCTGACTACAACGTTGACCTGCACGCTGCCGAGAAGAGAAAGAACCAATCGAAGATTTAGCTAGAACAATCCTAGCTTCTAGATAATTACCCTTCCTTACTGATATTGGAGCTCGGACAGAAGAAAACAAAATAAATGAATTCAATAAACAAGCTTCTATCAAATACGAAAAAACCCTTTTCCACCATCTCCTAGACTTTCTACCCAAATTATAGTAGCCTATTCTCTGATCTGCTCTGTCCACACCTCTCATGAATGACTGATAATCAGGCAAACATGGGGGACATGGCAGATCCTCTCTAGAACCATCAATTTTGCGCCTTTTTACAGTAGGAGGTACTAAATTATTTTCCGCGGGATGTATATTAGTTATCATGTAGATTGACCGTTTATCTACCCAAACTAAAGCCAGGAGTGCACCATTAGACCTATAATCATAATAACCTCTATTTCTAATCGAAGCTTTTGTTACTAAATCTGGAGGAAAGTTCCTCCTAGTATACCTAGCTGTACCACATGCACCAAAGCCTTTACTTGTAAGCGTTTGAAATAAATTAGGACTAGTATAATAATTGTCCATGTACACATGGAAGTTCTTATGTTCTAATCCTTCTAACAAATCTAAAACAACTCTACTACACAAACCAGTTTTATCAGCTACTTCCACGTTCTTACCTGTATAAATCTGCAACCGATAAATGTACCCATTCCTAGCATCACAAAGGACAAACACTTTTATCCCCCATTTTATTGGTTTGTCCTTCATATACTGTTTGAAGCCAAGCCTACCTTGAAAGGGAATCATAGCTTCATCAATACTAAGCTCTTGATGCAAGGTATATTCACTCTCAAACTTAGGAGTAATCAAATCTAATAACTTCCTTACCTTATAAAGCCGATCATAATTCAGGTTACCCTTTGTAACCAACAAACCATCAATAGAATTTACATGTACATAACGCATTAGCTCCAAAAACCGAGTCCTAGGCATTACTTTACGAACCAAAGATCCAGACAAATCCGAGTGATTAGTGGACCAGTACAATTCTAAGTATGGAAGTGTGGAAACTCCCATTATTATCAACATTCCTACAAAAGCTTTCATTTCCTCTATATTAGTATCTACCCATGGCCTGGAGAGACTAGCCATCCTAGAAACGTAACTGTTCATCTCTGCTACTAGGAGTTCCCACACTTCAAGAGTAAAAAAAAGGTAAAATGCATCTAAAAATGTACTTGATGCACCAAGCAATGAAGAAGTTGGACCAGCTGTTGCTGTATAGTCCAATTTCAAAGGAGTTGGCTCCTTTATTTCCCACTTACCTGTGACCTCAATTAGCCTAGAACCAGTGCCAGATGCTTGGGCAGAACCAGTGCCAGATGCTCGGACAGAACCAGTGCCAGATGCTCGCACACGCCTATAACCTCTGGCCCGCCTACTACCAGTACCTTTTGGAGGACCACTAGCAACACTTACGACTCCACTACCACTTGAGCTGCTTCCCCCTTGGCCAGTACTCCCTCGCCCGCCTCTCCCTCAGCCAGTACTCCCTCGCCCGCCTCTCCCTCGCACAACTCCAGCACCAGTCGTGTTCCCACGCCCTGTAGAGACTTCAGGCAAGGCTTCCTCATCCTCCAATGTAACAAAAGGAGTCATAGATGCCTCATCTCCACTCTCATCATCTGATGCTGTAGGAAAAGTAGTGGGGAGGGTGGGAAAAACAAGATATATAATTATATATATCAAGTTTGTGGTCAACATTTGAAAATTCAAATTCAAATGAAAATCAACATCAACAACTCAACAACTCCAACCTACACTCTTAGCTATAACTTTTTTCTATAACTATCCTGTCTGAATTTGGAATACCAACTAGTATTTGGCAATAGTACACTCTCAGTTGACTATGGTAAACAAAGGCTATGAAGCGCTAAGGTTAGAAGAAACTTACAATCGAGAAGTCCATCCAAGCGCGCCTCTTCTCTTAGAGCAACTGGATCCAGAGTGTTTCCTCGGTATGCATAGATGTCTTCACCTTCTTCCCCAAATGAATCTGACCCAGAATCGCCAGAATCGTCGGCTAAAAGTTGAGAAATAACGTCCTCACAGGAGAGCATCTTTGAGCAGTTTAAAAAAAAAGCTCGACCAACACAAATGGCGTTCAACCGCAGGATTTTTGTTGCACGATGCATCAACCGGAAATAATCATTTTTGTGACGTTCTCTAGTCTACTAGGCATGTGCAGAACCCAACCGGGGCTGTTAGCTCGTAACGGTTCATTTTATATATTTTTGTGTGGCGAAGGATGTAAGGTCTCGCGCCATATGGCGCTTACGGCGTTTAATCGGTTAAGGTTAAGTACATGTGTGAGTGATGTATAGTGAGTAAAATAGTGTATTGTGGGAGTGAGGTAGTGTGCGATGTGTGTGTGGGTGATGTGTGATAAGTACTGGGTGATGTGTACACAATAGGTGATATGTGGTGTGTAGTAGTGATAGTTGGTGTGTAGTGGGCACAGGTGTGTGTAGTGGGTGCAGGTGTGTGTAGTGGGTGCAGGTGTGTAGTGATTGCAGGTGTGTAGTGGGTGCAGGTGTGTAGTGTGATGTGTGAGGTATAAGGAAATCAGTGAATGTGCCTCTTTCGTCACCTGCAAGGAATAGAGTACCAGTAACCTGGTGGCACTGGGTACAAGCTGCCGTAGGTAGTCCCTCATCTCCTGGCCAGCTTGAAATGATGCAACAGAGTTGATCATCTTCCCCAGCTCCAGAGGGATCGAGACATTCAAGAAAGCTGCCACCACCGCACTCTACCAAGGGAGATGGGATGCAGTGAAGACAAATGACAAGTAGAGAGGGAAGCAAGGATGGTAGAGGGTGAAGGTATCAAGGAAAGATTAGGGAATGGCAAGGTAGATGGGAAGAGGTAAAATTAACCAAAGGATGCACTGCACAATATACAAAGGAAGGACTGAAAGCAGTCAACAAATGCCACATAAAACTGCGTGTTTGTAAGTGTGTGAAGTGATTAATAGACCCACCCCAACAGCTATGAGGAGGAGGAACATATCTGGCCAGATATATTTGGCAAAGAGAGTCCAGTCAAAGGCCTGATTAACTTGTGGGTTGGTGTGCATGCGCGGGATGAGTTGGTGGCTGTGCTGGGCGCCATGCCTCTGCTTACACAGAGCCAGGGCAGCTGCAGGCTTGAGCAAGTGATAATAACCGACTAAGCCACCAGAGACAAGCACCCCTAACAACCACTCGCTACTTCTTCTTTTGGGCACCACCGCCCCACACCTCAGCAGAGTGCATGAAGCAGACTTCCGCCATAACTGCGCAGGAAGGCTGAGGGACCTAGTTCCTGCACACTTCACAATTTTCACTAGCACAATACTCGTCTTGGTCCACATACTGAACCCGACCAGCTGTTCATACGGCGTCGCGACCCTTTACCAATCTCAGAGTAAGGAGATGTGTGATCGAAGTTCAAAGTTCAGTCTGGATTCGAGGGTATGGCTGACCTGTTCGATAGGTTTGAGAGTGACTATGGGCAGGCTGGAACAGGACAGGAGTGGAAGCAGCAGCGGCAACAAGCCGCTTCCAATCCTTTTGACGACATTGACTTCACAGCAATGCCAGTAAGCAATGCATGGCTGCATGTACGGGCGAATTGTGCAGGTCCAAGACGCTGGAATGGCTCAATTTGGATATAGAATTTGGATATAGACTGCCAACATTAAATGCATGCTAAATTTAAACTATGAAACACTTACCTACTTATTCAGGGCATTACTAAAATCCTACTTTGGGTGTTGAGTGAAGCTCGCACTTGCTTGGAGGTGACGCAGGTCACAGGAGTGAGTGAAGAGCTGTCCCCAGCTCTTACAGAGCTAGTTTAATTTTCCATTGTTTGAACATACATATTGATCCTGGGTGATGCCCAGCCTCTTGAGTGATATGACTGTCTCTGCATCATGTGACTGTATGTGTGGTCATGTGATGTGCCTCTAGCGTCGCATGCAGCAGATGAAACAACCAGAGTTCCCGATCTTCAAGCGGCAAGATGCAGATTTGCCGGGACAGGCTTCTGGGATCACCTGTCTCTGTGTGAGTAGTGGGTGGGTGACTCTGATCATGGTTGGCAACATCATCTACCGATACAACATCACTAACTCGGGAAGCATGGAACGTAAGCACTCAACCCACTTTCAATGATATTTGACCACACCCACCAACGGTTTCTCACAAGAACATGCCCAGCTGTGATTTCCATACGAGACTACGTTTTCCCTTAAAGACCACCCCACCAATGATATGCCTGTGTGGCCACATCCTCCAATGTATTCACAATGACCACACCCACCAATGATATGCCTGTGTGGCCACATCCTCCAATGTATTCACAATGACCACACCCACCAATGATATGCCTGTGTGGCCACATCCTCCAATGTATTCACAACGACCACACCCACCAATGATATGCCTGTGGCCACATCCGCCAATGTATTCACAATGACCACACCCACCAATGATATGCCTGTGTGGCCACATCCTCCAATGTATTCACAATGACCACACCCACCAATGATATGCCTCTGTGGCCACACCCTCCAATGTATCCACAATGACCACACCCACCAATGATATGCCTGTGTGGCCACATCCGCCAATGTATTCACAATGACCACACCCGCCAATGATATGCCTGTGTGGCCACATCCTCCAATGTATTCACAATGACCACACCCACCAATGATATGCCTGTGTGGCCACATCCTCCAATGTATTCACAATGACCACACCCACCAATGATATGCCTGTGTGGCCACACCCTCCAATGTATTCATAATGACCACACCCACCAATGACATTTGCAAGCCATCACATGTACCAGTGAACTCCGTGTAAGACCCACCCACCAATAATCTTGCCCACACCCACCAAAACAATCCTACATATCAACCTGTTTCCATCTTCATGCAACGAGACCACACCCACCAGAATGCCACACCCACATTGTTCATGTAGGTCCACACCCAAACCTATGAGACCAAACCCACCCTAATGCCACACCCGTCCTAGTTTCCCTTGGGTCCACACCCACCTTACCAACCTTTCTGTGAGACCTCGCCCATCTGCTTATTCCTAGAATATGAAATCAAGCGTGAGGATGATCGCGTGCGCAGGGTGTTTCAGGATCCCACTGGAGCTCATCTCCTGGTCTGCATGAAGTCACGTGAGTGCTACTACATTGGTCAGGCCAGCCGCAAGCCGCAGCCACGCCTACTTCCCAAGATCAAGGGGCAGACTATCGAGTCTGTGGCGTGGAATAAGATGGACACGAAGGAGCTGGGGGGTGGGACTGGCGCCATCTTGCTGGGCACTGCACAAGGTACGTATCTAACCTAGGGAGGCTGCAGTCTGTGATGTGCTGAGCCAGCACTCCTCTCCTCTGGTCTGTGGTTGTGCTCCCCTCTCTCTCTCTCTGGTCTGTGGTTGTGCTCCCCTCTCTCTCTCTCTCTCTGGTCTGTGGTTGTGCTGAGTCAGCACTCCGCTCTCTCTCTCTGGTCTGTGGTGAGCTGAGCCAGCACTCTGCTCTCTCTCTGGTCTGTGGTGAGCTGAACCAGCACTCCTCTCTCTGGTCTGTGGTTGTGCTCCCCTCTCTCTCTCTCTGGTCTGTGGTTGTGCTCCCCTCTCTCTCTCTCTCTCTGGTCTGTGGTTGTGCTGAGTCAGCACTCCGCTCTCTCTCTCTGGTCTGTGGTGAGCTGAGCCAGCACTCTGCTCTCTCTCTGGTCTGTGGTGAGCTGAACCAGCACTCCTCTCTCTGGTCTGTGGTGAGCTGAGCCAGCACTCCTCTCTCTGGTCTGTGGTGAGCTGAGCCAGCACTCTGCTCTCTCTCTGGTCTGTGATGTGCTGAGGTGCTGAGCCCACACTCTGCTCCCTCTCTGGTCTGTGATGTGCTGAGCCAGCACTCCGCTCTCTCTCTGGTCTGTGGTGAGCTGAGCCAGCACTCTGCTCTCTCTCTGGTCTGTGGTGAGCTGAACCAGCACTCCTCTCTCTGGTCTGTGGTGAGCTGAGCCTGGTCTGTGATGTGCTGAGCCAGCACTCCTCTCTCTCTGGTCTGTGGTGAGCTGAGTCAGCACTCTGAGCCAGCACTCTGCTCTCTCTCTGGTCTGTGATGTGCTGAGCCAGCACTCTGCTCTCTCTCTGGTCTGTGGTGAGCTGAGCCAGCACTCTGCTCTCTCTCTGGTCTGTGGTGAGCTGAACCAGCACTCCTCTCTCTGGTCTGTGGTGAGCTGAGCCTGGTCTGTGATGTGCTGAGCCAGCACTCCTCTCTCTCTGGTCTGTGGTGAGCTGAGTCAGCACTCTGAGCCAGCACTCTGCTCTCTCTCTGGTCTGTGATGTGCTGAACCAGCACTTCGCTCTCTGGTCTGTGATGTGCTGAGCCAGCACTCTGCTCTCTCTATGGTCGGTGATGTGCTGAGCCAGCACTCCGCTCTCTCTGGTCTGTGGTTGTGTTGAATCAACACTCCTCTCTCTCTCGTAGGGTCCATTTATGAGACGGACATTTTATTTGAAGACAGCATCCTCAAGCAGAAGAAGGGCTACTTCACAGAGGTAATGAACTTGTGCATACATGTAGGGATGGAATCATATACTATAGCAGAGTACAGTAGATTGTTATGTTGATTTTCTTTGCTTTAAGTTGTGCCCATTTGTCATAGTGTAATATCTATTTACAGTACAGGTAAAGATATCTTCATACAGCACAATGCACTGTCAGCTGTACAGTAGGTTCCTTGACTTGAACAATTTCAGTATTAGCCAAATAACAGACATTCAATTTCTATTCAGCAAAATGGTTGCAGCTCACATCTTCTCACTGGTTGTAGTCATGGATACATACATACAACTCAATAGGCAGCTTCAGAATCCATTCCGTGTGCTTGTTGAGGCCACACCCAATATTGTATTTGATTGGCCCACCATTCGTGGTATTAGTGAAACCACACCCATTAATTAAAGAGGGATCTGCGGCTGTCCCATGGGGCTTGAATCCCGGCCAGGACAGCATGGGTTTGTCTGCTCTCAAGAACAGTGAGGTGTCCACGATTGTGGTCTCAGAATGTCGCTGCCTGCCTGAAACACGTGACGTCTTGATGGAATTTAGCACCCGTCACAAATGGCTACGAAGTCATCTGGCCCTCTCCATCCAGGCAGCAGACTGTATAAGAAAGAATCACAGGCAGTTGTAGCCTCTGTGTAGCACATGACAGATCAAACAGCTGCTGTGGTCAACGTCGATTGCTGAGACAGGTTACCATGGCGCTGTGTAGCACTGAGCCACAGGCACCCTGGCCACACCCAGAGGGCAGGGGAACTGATCTCGTGTACTCCCGAGTGTATGTGTTGTATGCCCATGTCATAATATCACATGGTGGGCTTTATCATGTGAGTTTCCCGTCCTTGGAGAGTGCGCACAGCTAGTTCTCACGGTTGTCCTGTAAAGTGCTGGAGATTTGAACGTGTTATTCTGTTTGGTTCAGATGCACCAGCTGTATGACCCAGCTGATCACTGCGACCCCATCACTGGCCTGCATCTGGAGCCTTTCCCGTCCTCACCAAACAAGTGCTTCATCATGGCCACAACCCCTCGCAGGTGCGCACGCACATGCACATGCAGACACTCACACTGTCATGCTGTTCTCCTTCTCTTTCACTCTCCATTCTCAGGATCTACCAGTTCATCGGCCTCATCAACACTGCAGAAACTCCACAGTTTTCCGAGCTCTTTGCGTACTACCAGAACATGAAAGGTCTGTTGCTTTTGCTGTAGGAAGTGTTGTACTGTATGCACTGGTTATGTCTAAACTACTGTGTGTCCATCATGAGCAAGCTCCCACTAGTAGCAATGTTTGATTAGGCTGGGTACATGTATAGGCCCCCAGTAGAGATTTTGTCGAGATCGTCGCTGAGCCGGAGAACAAATATATCCACGTACAGGCTTGGATGAGTCTGCTCATCGTCTAGCTGTTAGCGTACCTCTTGTGATACAGTAGGCTGATGACTTCATCTCCACCCTGGCCACTGGCCAGCAGCTGCACCTCCACCCTGGACAGCAGCTGCACCTCCACCCTGGCCAGCAGCTGCACCTCCACCATAGCCAGCAGCTGCACCTCCACCCTGGACAGCAGCTGCACCTCCACCCCGGCCAGCAGCTGCACCTCCACCCTGGCCAGCAGCTGCACCTCCACCATAGCCAGCAGCTGCACCTCCACCCTGGCCAGCAGCTGCACCTCCTCTCTGGCCAGCAGCTTCTTCAGCCCTGGAGAATAAAAGGGGTGTGGTTTCATTGCTCGATTATCTGCCTTCCTTCTAGCTACCTACACGTACATATATCTTCTTGGCCGGGGTACACATAGGGCTGGCCAATCCTCAGGTATGGACTCAGGTATGGAGGTTGGCCGAGGTACACATAGTGCTGGCCAATCCTCAGGTATGGAGGGGGAATGTGTTGCTTATTGCTGCCAGCAGCTCTCAGTGCAGGAGCTCAAGCTACACCTTCTGGTGTGCAGTATTCGTAGGAACTGGTCACATTTGTTACAGTTGTATCCACGTATTTATATAGACATGTCCCCTGCTTGTGGTATTTGATAGAGACATGCCCCCTGCTTGTGGTATTTGTTATAGACATGCCCCCTTCCTAATGGTATTTGATGAGACATGCCCCCTGCTTGTGGTATTTGATATAGACTTCCCCCCTACCCTGATATTTGATATACATGAGACATGCCCCCTGCTCGTGGTATTTGTTATAGACATGCCCCCCTCCTCATGGTATTTGATATAGACATGCTCCCTGCTTGTGGTATTTGATAGAGTCCCCACCCCCCTCCCCGTCATAATATCTGCAATTCTGCATTGTATCTAGTTCCATTCCTGGAGATCCCTGGTAGCATGAAGGAGAGCCAGCTCCACGTCTGGCCCGCTCATCCCGACAAGACTCCTCGCATGTTTGGCTGGCTCACTGGGGCGGGCGTGTACTACGGAAGGTTGGAGTTCGAGGACCAGAAACCGGGGGACACACTCTTTGCAGAGAAGGCGCTGATCCCTTATAGCACGGAGCAGAACGTAGAAGGCACGCCTCCTGTTGGCATGGTACTCACTCAGTTCCACTGCGTACTGCTCTACAGAGACAGGTGTGTGTGGGGGTGTGGCCTTGTTGTGGTGTCATGATTGACAATTGCTCTCGCCGTATTTGTGGTGGGTGTGGTTTCTGTTTGCTGCACTTGCAGGGTGGATGCTATCTGTGTGCTGAACCATAAGAAGGTCTTCCAAGACAAATCTTATGCCAGGGTGAGCAGTGCTGTCGACTATTTCTCTATAGTGCTGCTGTTTGTTTCAACTATTTCTCTATAGTGCTGTTGTGTGTTTCAACTATTTCTCTATAGTGCTGTTGTCTATTTCAACTATTTCTCTATAGTGCTGTTGTCTATTTCAACTATTTCTCTATAGTGCTGTTGTCTGTTTCAACTATTTCTCTATAATGCTGAACATTGTCTGTTTCAACTATTGTCTATTTCAACTATTTCTCTATAGTGCTGTTGTCTGTTTCAACTATTTCTCTCTAGTGCTGAAATTGTCTGTTTCAACTATTTCTCTATAGTGCTGTTGTCTATTTCAACTATTTCTCTATAGTGCTGTTGTCTATTTCAACTATTTCTCTATAATGCTGTTGTTTGTTTCAACTATTTCTCTATAGTGCTGTTGTCTATTTCAACTATTTCTCTATAGTGCTGTTGTCTATTTCAACTATTTCTCTATAGTGCTGTTGTCTGTTTCAACTATTTCTCTATAATGCTGAACATTGTCTGTTTCAACTATTGTCTATTTCAACTATTTCTCTATAGTGCTGTTGTCTGTTTCAACTATTTCTCTCTAGTGCTGAAATTGTCTGTTTCAACTATTTCTCTATAGTGCTGTTGTCTATTTCAACTATTTCTCTATAGTGCTGTTGTCTATTTCAACTATTTCTCTATAATGCTGTTGTTTGTTTCAACTATTTCTCTATAGTGCTGTTGTCTATTTCAACTATTTCTCTATAGTGCTGTTGTCTATTTCAACTATTTCTCTATAGTGCTGTTGTCTATTTCAACTATTTCTCTATAATGCTGTTGTTTGTTTCAACTATTTCTCTATAGTGCTGTTGTCTGTTTCAACTATTTCTCTATAGTGCTGTTGTCTGTTTCAACTATTTCTCTATAGTGCTTGTCTGTTTCAACTATTTCTCTATAATGCTATTGTCTGTTTCAACTATTGTCTATTTCAACTATTTCTCTATAGTGCTGTTGTCTGTTTCAACTATTTCTCTATAGTGCTGTTGTCTGTTTCAACTATTTCTCTATAGTGCTGAAATTGTCTGTTTCAACTATTTCTCTATAGTGCTGTTGTCTATTTCAACTATTTCTCTATAGTGCTGTTGTTTGTTTCAACTATTTCTCTATAGTGCTGTTGTCTATTTCAACTATTTCTCTATAGTTCTGTTGTTTGTTTCAACTATTTCTCTATAGTGCTGTTGTCTATTTCAACTATTTCTCTATAGTGCTGTTGTTTGTTTCAACTATTTCTCTATAGTGCTGTTGTTTGTTTCAACTATTTCTCTATAGTGCTGTTGTCTATTTCAACTATTTCTCTATAGTGCTGTTGTTTGTTTCAACTATTTCTCTATAGTGCTGTTGTCTGTTTCAACTATTTCTCTATAGTGCTGTTGTCTATTTCAACTATTTCTCTATAGTGCTGTTGTCTATTTCAACTATTTCTCTATAGTGCTGTTGTCTGTTTCAACTATTTCTCTATAGTGCTTGTCTGTTTCAACTATTTCTCTATAATGCTGTTGTCTGTTTCAACTATTGTCTATTTCAACTATTTCTCTATAGTGCTGTTGTCTGTTTCAACTATTTCTCTATAGTGCTGTTGTCTGTTTCAACTATTTCTCTATAGTGCTGTTGTTTGTTTCAACTATTTCTCTATAGTGCTGTTGTCTATTTCAACTATTTCTCTATAGTGCTGTTGTCTATTTCAACTATTTCTCTATAGTGCTGTTGTTTGTTTCAACTATTTCTCTATAGTGCTGTTGTCTGTTTCAACTATTTCTCTATAGTGCTGTTGTCTGTTTCAACTATTTCTCTCTAGTGCTGAAATTGTCTGTTTCAACTATTTCTCTATAGTGCTGTTGTCTATTTCAACTATTTCTCTATAGTGCTGTTGTTTGTTTCAACTATTTCTCTATAGTGCTGTTGTCTATTTCAACTATTTCTCTATAATGATGTTGTCTGTTTCAACTATTTCTCTATAGTGCTGTTGTCTGTTTCAACTATTTCTCTATAGTGCTTGTCTGTTTCAACTATTTCTCTATAATGCTGTTGTCTGTTTCAACTATTGTCTATTTCAACTATTTCTCTATAGTGCTGTTGTCTGTTTCAACTATTTCTCTATAGTGCTGTTGTCTGTTTCAACTATTTCTCTATAGTGCTGAAATTGTCTGTTTCAACTATTTCTCTATAGTGCTGTTGTCTATTTCAACTATTTCTCTATAGTGCTGTTGTTTGTTTCAACTATTTCTCTATAGTGCTGAACATTGTCTATTTCAACTATTTCTCTATAGTGCTGTTGTTTGTTTCAACTATTTCTCTATAGTGCTGTTGTCTATTTCAACTATTTCTCTATAGTGCTTGTCTGTTTCAACTATTTCTCTATAATGCTGTTGTCTGTTTCAACTATTTCTCTATAGTGCTGTTGTCTATTTCAACTATTTCTCTATAGTGCTGTTGTTTGTTTCAACTATTTCTCTATAGTACTGTTGTCTATTTCAACTATTTCTCTATAATGCTGTTGTCTGTTTCAACTATTTCTCTATAGTACTGTTGTCTATTTCAACTATTTCTCTATAGTGCTGTTGTCTGTTTCAACTATTTCTCTATAGTGCTGTTGTCTATTTCAACTATTTCTCTATAGTGCTGTTGTCTATTTCAACTATTTCTCTATAGTGCTGTTGTCTGTTTCAACTATTTCTCTATAGTGCTGTTGTCTATTTCAACTATTTCTCTATAGTGCTGAAATTGTCTATTTCAACTATTTCTCTATAATGCTGTTGTCTGTTTCAACTATTTCTCTTCAGTGCTGTTGTCTGTTTCAGCTATTTCTCTATATAGTGCTGTTGCTATTTCTCTTACGTATAGTATCATGTATAGTATCACACTCGGTTCTTCAAATACCAAATACCTCCTTCCACCTTCAGTTCCCCCCCCCCCCCCTCCAATCCATCCCTCGCTTGACCCTCTCATCTCTCTCTCTTCCTCTTGCCCCTCCCTCCTCAATCTCCCTCCCTCCCTTCCTTCGTGCCACATAGCGCGATGGTCCTCTCCTCTCTATCTGCATGGATCCCGTCACGAACACCATCTACACCAACCAGAAGATGCGAGCCTGGACGTACAAACCTTATAAGGAGGCAAGGTAACCAGATGAGGCTAGAGACTAGCGGCTAATAACTTCCTCTTCTTCTTGTTGTTGTTTTTGTTGTTGTTTCAGAGATGTTTGGAAGATCTACCTGGACCAGGGCCAGTATGAGAGGGCCAAACAGTATGCAGAGGTATGTACGTATGCTAGAGCGGTCACATGACTATGGTGGAACATGCAGTCTCATGTGACTGTTATGTGACTGTCATGTGACTGCTATTTCTGCAGGGGAACCAAGAGCACATTGACACCATCCTCATCAAGCAGGCAGATGAGTTCTTCAAGGAAGGGAAGTAAGCAACTGTTGCCACACATGCTACTGTGTGGGGTGTGATGTGATACATGTGGAGTGGGGTGTGTGGGCGATGTGTGTGCTTGTGTGTTATATGTACATACAATGTACATGTATGTGTGGGGTGTGATGTGATACATGTGGAGTGGGGTGTGTGGGTTATGTTGTGTGTGCATTTGTGTTATACATGTATGTACATATGTATGTGTGGGGTGTGATGTGATACATGTGGAGTGGGGTGTGTGGATTATGTTGTGTGTGCATGTGTGCTATATGTACAGTGTGTATGTGTGGGGTGTGATGTGATACATGTGGAGTGGGGTGTGTGGGCGATGTATGTGCATGTGTGTTATATGTACATATGTATGTGTGGGGTGTGATGTGATACATGTGGAGTGGGGTGTGTGGGCGATGTGTGTGCTTGTGTGTTATATGTACATATGTATGTGTGGGGCGTGATGTGATACATGTGGAGTGGGGTGTGTGGGCGATGTGTGTGCATGTGTACATATGTATGTGTGGGGTGTGATGTGGAGTGGGGTGTGTGGGCGATGTGTGTGCTTGTGTGTTATATTTACATATGTATGTGTGGGGTGTGATGTGATACATGTGGAGTGGGGTGTGTGGGTTATGTTGTGTGTGCATGTGTGTTATATGTACATACATGTATGTATGTGTGGGGTGTGATGTGATACATGTGGAGTGGGGTGTGTGGGTGATGTGTGTATATACAGTATGTTGTGCATAACTATATATGTACATATCAGTGATGACTGTCAATGATGTGATGCGAGACCAGCTATCTAATGTATGAGGGGGGATGTGTTTGACCCACATCTCCCCCCCCCCCAACAAAGCAATAGTGTATGTGTGTGTGTGGGGGAGGGGGGGTGAGGTTGATCTACATTTCTCTCTCCCTCTCCCCCCCCCCCCCCCCCCCACACACAAAGCTCATTACCTCAGCTAGAACTCACTTTGGCAACTTCTTGGCAGCCAAGATGGTGCATTTGCTGCCACAGATGCAAAACATTTCTAGTGAGCCCTTTGAATCATTTGCTAAAGTGGTAGACCGTCAGCCTAAGGAAACCGTTACACCGCGAAACTTTCTAACGCCCATTACCACCCCCAAGCCACGCCCATATCTTGAATACCATAAGTCCATTCCTAATACTTTTAGTACCAGAAAACTTCAAATCTTCAGAGGACTACACACAACCAATCAAAGTAAGAGAAATGGGTAAGGGATATTGGACACCTATACCAGCTCACGAGCTGTACTGCAGCGTCTTTGATTGCTCTGCAAACTAGTAATTGAGTGTCGATTAGTTTACTGAGAAAAAGCTGTGTCAGCAGAGGTTGTTGTCTGATAGAACAGATGTCAGGGAATGCCCCCTGCATTGGCATGATTGGGTTTCCATAATGGAAGATGACGTGAAGTATCAAAAGGCAAAAGGCTCGTGTTAGCTGAAACTTACACTGGCAGCTTCTCTTCCAGCCTAGCTCCAAGGAGACTTCCAGTGTGACCTTTGAATCCTTTGTACAGGTAGTAATTGATAATAAGTGATGATGATGATGGTGGTGGTGGTGGTGGTGGTGGTGGTGGTGATGATGATGATGATGATGATGATGATGATTGATGATGATGATGATGATGATGATGATGATGATGATGATGATGATGATGATGATGATGATGATGATGATGATGATGATGATGATGATGATGATGATGATGAAAATGGTAATAATAATAATAATAATAATAATAATAATAATAATAATAATAATAATAATAATAATAATAATAATAATAATAATAATAATAATAATAATAATAATAATAACAACAACATATGCACTGAATGTGTGTGTGTGTGTGTGTGTGTGTGGCACTTGTGTGCAGATATCAAGAGGCTGCCATCTCCTTCTCACAAAGTCGGCTTTCTTTTGAGGAGGTAGCCTTGAAGTTCATTCAAGTGGAGCACAGTGATGCCCTCAAGACCTTCCTCATCAAGAAGCTGTCCTCTCTCCAGGAAAAGGTAGGAGCTAAAATGGACAGTGGAGGATGTTGGAACATGAATTATGTTTTGTTGTTCTCTCTGTGTTGTTGTTGTTGTTGTTGTTGTTGCTGTGTGCAGGACAACACACAGCAGACCATGCTAACCACGTGGCTGATAGAGCTGTTCCTGAATGAGCTGGGTAGTTTATCAGACAAGGGGGAGAAACACACTCACCGCAGGCTACAGCAGGAGTTCCATGCCTTCTTATCCCAGGAGTCCCTCAGGGTAAGCCACACCCATCACTGCAGTGCCTTCATAGTGGAGGAGGTTGTGTTTGTATTGTCGGTCATCCCAATATAAAGCACACTCTGGGTGGAGTCAGGTTGAAGTAGGTTGACAATAGCTCTTACTGGGACACACACTGGACCAACACCACACTGGGTTGAGGCAGGTTGACAATAGCTCTACTGGGACACACACTGGACCAACACCACACTGGGTGGAGGCAGGTTGAAGTAGGTTGACAATAGGTTGACAGTAGCTCTACTGGGACACACACTGGACCAACACCACACTGGGTGGAGGCAGGTTGACAATAGCTCTACTGGGACACACACTGGACCAACACCACACTGGGTGGAGGCAGGTTGAAGTAGGTTGATATAGCTCAATGCCGCACCCGACTGGGCGGAGGTCTGGGGCAGGGTGATGGAGTCCGGTAGATTAGTATTTGTTATTATTTGTGCACAATAAAACAGTTTGAGGATAATGAGTGACCTCTGACCTCTCCTGCTCTGTGTGTGTGTAGGATTGCCTGGACATTAATCGCAAGACAGTATATGATTTGATAACCAGCCATGGTGCAGTGGACGATGTCGTCTTCTTTGCCACACAGATGGGAGGTATGTGAATGCACCCTGAACCTAGATTGGCGAGTCTGCATGCACTCTGACTCTAGGTGGATGCACTATATGAACCTAAAGGGTTGTGTGAATGCACCCTGAACCTAGATGGGTGTGCCTGCATGCACTCTGACCTTAGGTGTTTGTGTGTATGCACTCTGAACCAAGAGGAGTGTGTAAATGCACTGTGAACTTATGGGGTGTGTGAATGCACCCTGAACCTAGATGGGTGGGTCTGCATGCACTCTGACCTAGTTGTGTGTGTGGATGCACTCTGAACCTAGAGGTGTGTTTGTAAACGCACTGTGAACCTACTGTGGGTTGTGAATGCTCTCTAAGCCTAATAAGGCTGGGTTTCATGGGTGTGTGGCTTCATCACTGTCCTTGTCTAGAGCCATGGCATTCGAGCAGCAGGTCAAGCTTTGTGGATGCCAAGAGCTAATCCGGTATCTAGTCGAGAGGCCTGTGAGCTGTGATGATGTAGAGAGCTATTGCATTGCATCAGCCAGCTATGGATTCTGTGTTCGAGCGACAGTCAGTTATGGTGATGTCAAGAACTATTGTAAGTGAGCTGAGGCGATAACGAGAGCCACTCTAGTTGAGCTGTAGCATTTCCAGGAGCTGGTTCAATTGAGGGCGCAGTCAGCAGAGGTGATAACTGAATGTTGGGCCAGCTGTACTGGTTGATTTTTCGGTAGCTGTTCCGATATCTACAGCTGCTCTAATCGATCCTCCAATCCAATGCTGCGCTGTTGAGGGCTACTCCCAATTCTCTGCGGACTGCAGGGGATAAAAAAAATTAAACTCTTCATTAGCATCGCCATTATTTTTGTTTTGTTTTAAGGGGACGGGGGAAGTGGTTCTAAATAATGGAAGATGTTCTAAATAATGGGAGATGTTCTAAATAATGGAAGAGGTTCTAGATGTTCTAAATAATGCGAGATGTTCTAAATAATGGAAGAGGTTCTAAATAATGGAAGAGGTTCTAGATGTTCTAAATAATGCGAGATGTTCTAAATAATGGAAGAGGTTCTAGATGTTCTAAATAATGCGAGATGTTCTAAATAATGGGAGATGTTCTAAATAATGGAAGAGGTTCTAGATGTTCTAAATAATGCGAGATGTTCTAAATAATGGAAGAGGTTCTAAATAATGGAAGAGGTTCTAGATGTTCTAAATAATGCGAGATGTTCTAAATAATGGAAGAGGTTCTAGATGTTCTAAATAATGCGAGATGTTCTAAATAATAGAAGAGGTTCTAGATGTTCTAAATAATGCGAGATGTTCTAAATAATAGAAGACATTCTAGATGTTCTAAATATTCTAAATAATGGGAGATGTTCTAAGACGTTCTAGATATTCTAAATAATGGGAGATGTTCTAAATAATGGAAGAGGTTCTAGATGTTCTAAATAATGGGAGATGTTCGAAGATGTTCTAAATAATGGGAGATGTTCTAAATAATAGAAGACATTCTAGATATTCTAAATAATGGGAGATGTTCTAAATAATGGAAGAGGTTCTAGATGTTCTAAATAATGGGAGATGTTCTAAATAATAGAAGGCGTTCTAGATGTTCTAAATAATGGAAGAGGTTCTAGATAATGAATAATGGAAAGGTAAATTTTATTTTGCCTTGTGCTGTATATTCATTTATACTACATCACATGATCTGTGGCTAATTTGATTGGTTAATAACTAGAGGTTACATAGGCGCATAACCGACTCTTTTGTATAGGCTATCCTATACAGTACATACACTCCTAAGTTCAGGGTACATTCACATATCCATCTAAGTCCAGAGTTCATTTTCCATAACCATTAGGTTCAGGGTATTCCCCCCCCCCCCCCCCCCCATTAAGTTCATGAATGAGGTGTGTGCATGTGTGGCTTGATATGATTATGTGATGTGTGAGCACACCCATCTAGTTTCAGAGTGCTTTCACACACTCCTACATATCTACGTGGGGGGGGGAATACCCTACACTGTTGTGCTTGCATACCAACAAGCCAGGGGGGTCCGGGGGCATTTTTGAAATAATACTATTAAAAATGAATTTCACACAGGGAGGATTCGCACATTCAGTGGAACCAAGGTTGTGGAAACGTCAAGTTTATTTTGACCTCTACTGTACCTTGAACCTGTAGATAGGAGTGTATGTAGAAGCCTTATTAGTATCCTCACACTCACTCACACTTGCTCATCAGCAGGAGAGACATGGCCACATTCATCAGGGCCACCACACAGAGACAGGGCCACATTCATCATGGCTACCCCACAGAGACAGGGCAACATTCATCATGGCCACCACACAGAGACAGGGCAACATTCATCATGGCCACCACACAGAGACAGCTCCACATTCATCATGGCCACCACACAGAGACAGGGCCACATTCATCATGGCCACCATACAGAGACAGGACCACATTCATCATGGCCACCACACAGAGACAAGGCCACATTCATCAGGGCACATTCATCATGGCCACCACACAGAGACAGAGGCACATTCATCATGGCCACCACACAGAGACAGGTCCACATTCATCATGGCCACCACACAGAGACAGGTCCACATTCATCATGGCCACCACACAGAGACAGAGGCACATTCATCATGGCCACCACACAGAGACAGGGGCACATTCATCATGGCCACCACACAGAGACAGGTCCACATTCATCGTCATCGTGGCCACCACTCAGAGACAAGGGCACATTCATCATGGCCACCACACAGAGACTGGGGCACATTCATCATGGCCACCACACAGAGACAGGGCCACATTCATTATTGCTACCCCATAGAGACAGGTCCACATTCATCATGGCCACCACACAGAGACTGGGGCACATTCATCATGGCCACCACACAGAGACAGGTCCACATTCATCATGGCCACCACACAGAGACAGGGCCACATTCATCATTGCTACCCCATAGAGACAGGTCCACATTCATCATGGCCACCACACAGAGACTGGGGCACATTCATCATGACCACCACACAGAGACAGGTCCACATTCATCATGGCTACCCCATAGAGACAGGTCCACATTCATCATGGCCACCACACAGAGACTGGGGCATATTCATCATGGCCACCACACAGAGACAGGGCCACATTCATCATGGCCACCACACAGAGACAGGTCCACATTCATCATGGCTACCCCATAGAGACAAGTCCACATTCATCATGGCCACCATACAGAGACAAGGGCACATTCATCATGGCCACCACACAGAGACAGGGCCACATTCATCATGACCACCACACAGAGACAGGTCCACATTCATCATGGCTACCCCATAGAGACAGGTCCACATTCATCATGGCCACCACACAGTGACAGGTCCACATTCATCATGGCCACCACACAGAGACAAGGCCACATTCATCAGGGCACATTCATCATGGCCACCACACAGAGACAGAGGCACATTCATCATGGCCACCACACAGAGACAGAGGCACATTCATCATGGCCACCACACAGAGACAGGGGCACATTCATCATGGCCACCACACAGAGACAGGTCCACATTCATCATGTCCACCACACAGAGACAGGGGCACATTCATCATGGCCACCACACAGAGACAGGTCCACATTCATCATGTCCACCACACAGTGACAGGTCCACATTCATCATGGCCACCACACAGAGACAGGGCCACATTCATCATGGCCACCACACAGAGACAGGGCCACATTCATCATGGCCACCATACAGAGACAGGGGCACATTCATCATGGCCACCACACAGAGACAGGGGCACATTCATCATGGCTACCTCACAGAGACAGGGCCACATTCATCATGGCCACCACACAGAGACAGGTCCACATTCATCATGGCCACCACATAGAGACAGGTCCACATTCATCATGGCTACCCCACAGAGACAGGGCCACATTCATCATGACCACCACACAGAGACAGGGGCACATTCATCATGGCTACCTCACAGAGACAGGGCCACATTCATCATGGCCACCACACAGAGACAGGTCCACATTCATCATGGCCACCACATAGAGACAGGTCCACATTCATCATGGCTACCCCACAGAGACAGGGCCACATTCATCATGACCACCACACAGAGACAGGGCCACATTCATCATGGCCACCACACAGAGACAGGGCAACATTCATCACGGCTACCCCACAGAGACAGGGCCACATTCACCATAGCCACCATACAGAGACAGGGGCACATTCATCATGGCCACCACACAGAGACAGGGCCACATTCATCATGGCCACCACACAGAGACAGGGGCACATTCATCATGGCCACCACACAGAGACAGGGGCACATTCATCATGGCCACCACACAGAGACAGGGCCACATTCATCATGGCCACCACACAGAGACAGGGCCACATTCATCATGGCCACCACACAGAGACAGGGGCACATTCATCATGGCCACCACACAGAGACAGGGCCACATTCATCATGGCCACCACACAGAGACAGGGCCACATTCATCATAGCCACCACACAGAGACAGGGGGCACATTCATCATGGCCACCACACAGAGACAGGTCCACATTCATCATGACCACCACACAGAGACAGGTCCTCATCATGGTGGTCACCTGTGGCATTAAAAGTCACAGTATCACGACTCTGACATTTCACAAACAAACTGACCTTTAACCCTTGACTATTAACTTGTGCACTGTGACCTTTAAGCACAGATTGATACAGATCTCTCTAATCCAAGATTTGCCTCTGACCTTTGTCACTCGTAGACTATGAGAAGGTGATTACACATAGCATCCAGCAGTCTAACTACCTGGATGCCCTGACGATCCTTACCAGCAAGGCAGCCATTGTGCTGGAGCTGCCAGAGAAGGAGCGAAGGTCGCGGTTCAAAATGTTCGCAGACCTCTTTTACCGGTTCTCTCCCATATTGGTGAAGCGCTGTGCTGAGGAAACTGTTGCCTCCTGGATAAAGATGGACAGACTGCTGGAGCCCAAGAAGCTCATTCCCGCCCTCATCCAGTGCAACCAGCCTGCTGACTCAGCACAGGTGAGTGTGGGGATCTGGTGGGAATGTAGTGTGTGTGTGTAGTAGTCTGTGGGTGTCGTACATGTATGTGTGGGGGTTGTGCTTGTGTGGAGTGCTTGTGTGGTGGTGATTATGTGTGTGAACTGCATGTGTACAGTACAGGCTAAAGTAAACTTCACCTTTCCATTATTTAGAGCGACCGCTCGACGCCCACTCAACGCCCACTCAATGCCCCCCCCCCCAAAATCGAAACAGAAATAACAGCGATGGAAATGCAGGAAATGGGAGGAGTTTTGGTTTAATTGTTACTGGGGTTTTTGCTCGACTGCTGTCATGAGAATAGTTGGAGTAGTCCTCGACATCACAGCATCTGGGGATCAATTGGAGCAGCTGTAGATGTCGAAACAGCTACTGAAAGATACAAGATTGACTTGCTCTCCACACACCATAGCTGATCATCACTATCCAGACATCGCTTTAATGTTGAGTGACACTCAGTGCAGTAGCTCTCTACACCACCTCAAGGCCAGGCCTCTTGATTGGATACTGGATTAGTTCTTGGAATTCCAGAAGCTTGCCTGCTGCGGCTCTGCCCCTAGCCCCCAACCCCTAGCCTCACACAAAACACACACACACACACACAGAATAAAAAAAATAAAATTAAAAAATAAACTTTGGACCATTGAAATTTTAACTTTTTTAATGGCATTAAAAATGTATTTCTCAGAGGATCCGTGTACTCTGTGGATTCTGCACGGGAATCTGACAGAACGGAATCGTAAAGTTTATTTTGACCTCGACTGTATTCAGCATTTTGTCATGATCCCCCCTCCCCCACTTCACAATCCCCTCTACCCCTGTCTCTCTGCATGGGTGCTTGGGGTGTGTGTCTGTCTGTTTGTGGGACTGTATGTGTTGAGATATTGTGCTGTTGTTGTGTGGTGTGTGTGTGTGTGTGTGTGTGCATGTGCACAGGTGTCAGCTGCTATCGAGTACCTGGAGTTTTGTGTGGGCTCTCTGAAGAACACTGAGCGAGTGGTGCACAACTTCCTCATCTCCTGCTACGCCACCAGCAGAGTCGATGGCCACTACAGCAAACTACTAGCCTACCTGAAGGCTCAGGTGGGAAGCACATTAGAGTAATCACACACACATGCACGCATGCACACATACTGTACACACAATTAACACACACACGCACATACATGTACATACACACACACGCACACATACACACACACACACCTACACACACGTACATACACACACACACTTTATGCCCATGAGAGGGTCCTCCTACTAGGCATGTGTATTGCTCTGTACAAGTATAATACATTATAATACATGTACATACATGTACATGTATGTTGTGTATGCATTGGACGGTCTAATGGTCACATGATGTGTTGCACAATCTAATGGGGTGTCATGTGATGTGTTACACACTACATGTATAATAGGGTGTCTTGTGATAAGTTGCACACTCTAGTGGGGTGTCTTGTGATGTTGCACACTAATGGGGGTGTCATATGATGTGTTGCACACTCTAATGGGGTGTCTTGTGGTGTGTTGCACACTAATGGGGTGCCATGTGTTGTTTCACACTCTAATGTAATGTCATGTGATGTGTTGCACAGTCTAATGTAATGTCACGTGATGTGTTGCACAGTCTAATGTAATGTCATGTGATGTGTTGCAGTCTAATGTAATGTCATGTGATGTGTTGCACAGTCTAATGTAATGTCATGTGATGTGTTGCACAGTCTAATGTAATGTCATGTGATGTGTTGCACAGTTTAATGTAATGTCATGTGATGTGTTGCACAGTCTAATGTAATGTCATGTGATGTGTTGCACAGTCTAATGTAATGTCATGTGATGTGTTGCACAGTCTAATGTAATGTCATGTGATATGTTGCATAGTCTAATGTAATGTCATGTGATGTGTTGCACAGTCTAATGTAATGTCATGTGATGTGCTGCACAGTCTAATGTAATGTCATGTGATGTGTTGCATAGTCTAATGTAATGTCATGTGATGTGTTGCATAGTCTAATGTAATGTCATGTGATGTGTTGCACAGTCTAATGTAATGTCATGTGATGTGTTGCACAGTCTAATGTAATGTCATGTGATGTGTTGCACAGTCTAACGTAATGTCATGTGATGTGTTGCACAGTCTAATGTAATGTCATGTGATGTGTTGCACAGTCTAATGTAATGTCATGTGATGTGTTGCACAGTTTAATGTCATGTGATGTGTTGCACAGTCTAATGTAATGTCATGTGATGTGTTGCACAGTCTAATGTAATGTCATGTGATGTGTTGCACAGTCTAATGTCATGTGATGTGTTGCAGTCTAATGTAATGTCATGTGATGTGCTGCACAGTCTAATGTAATGTCATGTGATGTGTTGCACAGTCTAATGTAATGTCATGTGATTGTTGCACAGTCTAATGTAATGTCATGTGATGTGTTGCACAGTCTAATGTAATGTCATGTGATGTGTTGCACAGTCTAATGTAATGTCATGTGATGTGTTGCACAGTCTAATGGGGTGCCGTGCTACGACACACAGTATGCCTTGCGGCTGTGCATGGAACAGCGTCTGGAGGAGGCATGTGTGCACATCTATGCCGCCATGGGCCTCTACGAGGAGGCAGTTGACTTGGCTCTCAAGGTGAAGGAGGATAGGTACATGTAGATTGTGTGGGGAGGGAGGAGGGTTGTAAGGTGTGGGTGGGTGGAGGGCTGTAAGGTGTGTGGGGGAGGAGGGCTGTAAGGTGTGTGTGGGAGGAGGGCTGTAAGGTGTGGGTGGGTGGAGGGTTGTAAGGTGTGGGTGGGTGGAGGGCTGTAAGGTGTGTGTGGGAGGAGGGCTGTAAGGTGTGGGTTGGAGATGTGTGTGTGTGGGCGTTGGTGAGGAAAAATGCATTTTGGGAGGTTGGTGGTGAGGGAAGGATGTTGGGATGAGTGTGTAGAAGGAGTGTAGTGAGGTGTGGGTGAGGGGAGGGAATCAGGTGTGTGTGTGTGTGTGTGTGTGTGTGACAGTAGGGTGGTGAGGGGAGGGTGTGTGTGGTATTGGGAGGTGTGTGGGAGGTGATATATTTGGGGGTGAGAGTAGGTGTGGTTTGTTGTGAAAAGTGGTGAGACGAGTAGTAACATGTGTGAGGTGGTGAGTGGAGGTGAGTGCACAGAATAAGCGTCATGTGTGTGAGTGTGTGTGTGCATACATGTACTTATATTGTGCCTTGTCTTTTGTTATTGTCTTGCTTCAGATGGAGGCAGTGGACCTTGCCAGGCGGGTGGCTGACACGCCCCTGCGGAGTAAGGACACACAGAAGAGACTCTGGCTGAAGATCGCCAGACACATCATCAGGAAGGATGAGGAGGAAATTGGAAAGTGGGTGTGAGCCTTATAAATCTGTCACACCCCTAATGCCACTCCCCTTTCCTCTAGGGCCATGGAACTCTTGCGAGAGTGTAGTTTGCTGAAGATTGAAGACATTCTCCCTTTCTTCCCAGACTTCGTCACTATAGATCACTTCAAGGTATGATCCCACATGCTGGAAGGATGTCCTGCAGTGCATGGGAGTGTCCTGTAGTATGTGAGATGTCCTCCAGTGCCTGGATGGTTATTTTGCCTTAGAGGACCTGTAATACTTGAGAGTGTCCTGTAGTGCTTGAGTGTCCTGACTTGAAAGGGCATCTTTCTTGTCATTTTTTGCTTGAAAAGGTGACCTGTAATTCTTGAGTGTCCTGTGTGCTTGAGAGTGTCCTGTGTGCTTGAATGTGTCCTGTGTGCTTGAGAGTGTCCTGTGTGCTTGAGTGTGTCCTGTGTGCTTGAGAGTGTCCTGTGTGCTTGAGAGTGTCCTGTGTGCTTGAGAGTGTCCTGTGTGCTTGAGAGTGTCCTGTGTGCTTGAGAATGTCCTGTGTGCTTGAGAGTGTCCAGTGTGCTTGAGCGTGTCCTGTGTGCTTAGAGTGTCCTGTGTGCCTGTGTGCTTGAGAATGTCCTGTGTGATTGAGAGTGTCCGGTGTGCTTGAGAGTGTCCTGTGTGCTTGAGAGTGTCCTGTATGCTTGAGAGTGTCCTGTGTGCTTAAGAGTGTCCTGTGTGCTTGGGAGTGTCCTGTGTGCTTGAGAGTGTCCTGTATGCTCGAGAGTGTCCTGTGTGCTTGAGAGTGTCCTGTGTACTTGAGTGTGTCCTGTGTGCTTGAGTGTCCTGTGTGCTTGAATGTGTCCTGTGTGATTGAGAGTGTCCTGTGTGCTTGAGAGTGTCCTGTGTGCTTGAGAGTGTCCTGTGTGCTTCAGAGTGTCCTGTGTGCTTGAGAGTGTCCTGTGTGTTTGAGAATGTCCTGTGTGCTTGAGAGTGTCCTGTGTGCTTGAGAGTGTCCTGTGTGCTTGATAGTGTCCTATGTGCTTGAATGTCCTGTGTGCTTGAGAGTGTCCTGTGTGCTTGAGTGTGTCCTGTGTGCTTTGGTGTCCTGTGTGCTTGAGTGTGTGCTTTAGAGTGTCCTGTGTGCTTGAGTGTGTCCTGTGTGCTTGAGAGTGTCCTATGTGCTTGAGGGTGTTCTGTGTGCTTGAGAGTGTCCTGTGTGCTTGGGAGTGTCCTGTGTGCTTGGGAGTGTCCTGTGTGCTTGAGAGTGTCCTGTGTGTTTGAGAGTGTCCTGTGTGCTTGAGTGTCCTGTGTGCTTGAGAGTGTCCTGTGTGCTTGAGTGTCATGTGTGCTTGAGAGTGTCCTGTGTGCTTGAGAGTGTCCTGTGTACTTGAGAGTGTCCTGTGTGCTTGAGTGTCATGTGTGCTTGAGAGTGTCCTGTGTGCTTGAGTGTGTCCTGTGTGCTTGAGAGTGTCCTGTGTGCTTGAGAGTGTCCTGTGTGCTTGAGTGTGTCCTGTGTGCTTGAGAGTGTCCTGTGTGCTTGAGAGTGTCCTGTGTACTTGAGAGTGTCCTGTGTACTTGAGAGTGTCCTGTGTGCTTGAGTGTCATGTGTGCTTGAGAGTGTCCTGTGTGCTTGAGAGTGTCCTGTGTACTTGAGAGTGTCCTGTGGTGCTTGAGAGTGTCCTGTGTGCTTGAGAGTGTCCTGTGTGCTTGAGAGTGTCCTGTTTTCTTGAGTGTGTCCTGTGTGCTTGAGTGTTCTGTGTGCTTGAGTGTGTCCTGTAATGCTTGAGAGGATATGCTGTGGTACTTGAGAGTGTCCTGTAATGCTTTGAGAGTTTGTGCTATAGTGCTTTGTCCTGCGTGCTCTTTATGATCAAGGTGTCCTGTAGTAGTTGAGGAGGTTTTGAGTTGGTGTGCGTCCTGTGATGTAATTCCATGTTATTACGTGTTACAGGACGCCATTTGCACTTCTCTCACGGAGTACAATGCACACATTGATGACCTGAAGGTAGAGATGCAGGGCGCTACAGATTCTGCGAAGAACATTCGCTCTGACATTCAGGACATTAGGAACAAGTGAAGTGATCTTAAAATCTCTAGATTTGGTTAAGTTTGTGGTATTAGAGTTGGTGATATTATATATTAGAGTTGATGGTGTTAAAGTTGGTGGCATTAGAGTTGATGGTGTTAAAGTTGGTGGTATTAGAGTTGAGGGTTATTGGCCCTTGAGGACAAGTGTCACGGATACGTGACTTGCGTGTCACTAGTCATTAGGATGAGCATCACGAAATTATGACGGGCTTCTTCTTTATGACCACCCTTTACCATGCACCATAACTACTAATGAATATGTCTCCCGCCCTTTGTTGTGGGAGTGGCTCCCAAGAGATTCAGCTACCAGCTCCAGCAAGCAGCTTTTTCTAAACCTTTACAGGAAAACGTACTGTATACATTAAATACTGAGGTCATGTCTTGGCTAGATACTGATGTGGAGACTCAGGGAGTGAGTATGATTATGACTGATACACTTATATATATAATATGTGGATAGTAGCATGCAGTAGAAGTGGAGTTCAGATGATGTTGCAGAGAACTTGGAGCTATTGGAAGTTGAACTGACTGGGGGAGAGAGGATCAAGAATGGAATGGAGGTGTAATTCTGCCTTAGCTTCAAGTGAACACTTGTATGTCTAGTATGAGCAAGAAAGGGAAGTATATCATACATGTATATGATAGATACACTCTGACAATGCACATATGATATGGGTCCACCTTACCTACAAGTCAAGCTTACCAAGCAACGATGAAAAGTAAAAAAGACTCATGGCAATGTTGAATTAATGGAACATCCAAAACATTCTTACTTGATCAGAGCTGCCAGTTTCTCTCTTGCCCAAGGAGTTTAGCATCCATCTTCTATATCCTCTGATGGGCAGGTACATCTTGGACTTGAAGAAAGTGAGAAAATTTTCTAGACCCGCTTTATAATTAGCTTAGTCCCTTGGGAGACAAGCAATAGCTAGCTAGCTAATACCAGAAAATAGCTAGCTACTAGGATAATCTTACTAGAATAAGCTCATAGCCTCATCTCATATTAAGCTCAGATATCATAAAGTCCAACATATTCAACAACTTCCATGGCAGACATATCGCCATCTGAAAAGAAAGGTGAGAAAACAATATTAAAGTTCAACATGGCGCTACTATTGAGGCATCCTTAGCTATGAGCTAACACTCTGCAAGTAGTTAGCTACATACTAGGCAGATATCTGAACAAAATTTGAAGTCTCTCCAGAAAGCCTATCCAAGATCTAGTGGGTGACAAGCTCGACCGAAACTAGCTATGTAGTTCAACAAGAAGTGCTATAGTCAAAAGATGGAGAAACTACTTGTCCAGAGAGGTCAGGTTGTGTTCCAGTAACAATGGAAGTACGTATGATTGATTAGAACTTAAATCAGCATTAGAGTAAGCGCCTGAAGTGCTACTTTCTTCTTTAGAAGATGCACGCGAGTCTCTGCACCTGTTAAAAAAAAATTATGTGTCGTCCAACCAACCGAGTTTCACCTCATCCGGTAAAGGGTTAGAGTTGATTATTGTTGGAGTTGTTGGTGTTAAAATGGTGTTGGAGTTGAAGCAAAACTTTACCGTAAAACTAAAAACACTTTTTAAAAACTCGTGATTGCGACTTTGGAGCTCCATAGATTCTGCACACTTCATTATATGAACCTGATGTGTGGCTCAAAAGATAGCTCTCTCTGTGTGCTCCATAGATTCTGCACACTTCATTATATGAACCTGATGTGTGGCTCAAAAGAAGCTCTCTCTGTGTGCTCTCTTTTGGTACTAAAAAATATTGCATGTACATAGTTATAGCTACATGTATGCCAGTTATTTGCAGCCAAAGTGGGGGGTATTTCAAAATCCGAGTGCTTGAACTGGCTGCAGTTGTGACTCCTGAGCGTGGAGTGCTAGATGGCTGAAATTAGAGTCTGTGGCAAGAGGAAGCTCTACTCAATTCAATGAGCATTTTCGTTAGGCGCTAAAACTGAAAGTGTCGCTGGGTCAAGAATTCTGTGTCCGCACTTGACCAGCCATGTAATTTTGCAGTCAGTCAAGATGCAGTAACAACCAATGCAAATGCTGATACATTATCTCTGTCAGTAAACAAATGAATTCAAGTCATCCTGTCAAGTGAGGACACAACTAGTAGCAGTCTTAGTAATGTTGCTTTCTTGGTCAACTTGATGTGTTTTCAGGCTTATGTAGTTGAGTTCTGTGCTTTTTTTTCTTGTTTTTCCCCCTTGTTTTTTATTTCCCTTTCCCCCCCCCCCCCTGGCCGAATTGCTAAATTCGGAGAGAAAAAACTGTCTTGTGTGACAATGAACTTGTTCCAGTGTGCTGCTTTCCACCAGAAATGTGGCGACCACCATCACGATTGCTGTACATGTCTTGTGTGTAACTTACTGGTGGTCTGTGAACATGTGCAATGTTACACATACAGTAGTACATACAATGAGGTGAAGGCTGATGCTCTAGCCAAAACATCCAGTGAGTACATTAAAAGGGGGGACTACACCTGAAAAACTTTGGATTTTTTTATTATTATTTTTTTTTAATCAGTTCAAACTGTTGCTGTACATATCTACTAGCCAATTCTAAAGTTTTAGAGCTATTGGATGCTCCATTTCAAAGTTATGATGGTTTTTGTCCATGTAATTTCTCATTGGTTTGAAGAGAAACCAACAAGGAACACTTAAGTCAATTATACAGAAAGTCATTGCACTATCTCAACTGGAAGTTTGTTGAGAATGTTCGTGCGTTCCAAATGTTCCTCGAAAATATTGCACGCGATCTATTCATTTTGAATGCCCAGATTGGTACGAGGGGATCAAGGATGCACCGAATTTGCCTTTTTGTTCAAATACTGTAGGTCAGTGGTGGGCTAAGCTCTTGGGACGTTCCTTTGGTTACAGTTGACTTGACTATTGATCATTTTTAACTTGTTAACAGTTCTTGGATCAAAAGGGTTGTGAATAACAATGGTGGCTGTTGTTAGTCAAGTTCAGTAAACAGTCTTGTGCAATCTACATGTATCATGGCTTCATCTTGTTCACTAAGTCTGCCTCTCTGTTGCTGGCAAAGGGGTCTTCATCACCATCTCTACTGTTGAGGTGATGGTCTCTGTGGCAATGGCATTGTGAGCACCCTTTACCAGGCTTCAGACAGTAAATGAAGACCATCATCGGAGCCATCTTTGCTGCTGGTAATCCTTTCAAGCTTTGAAAGAGTGGACAAATACATCGTCAGTCACCATGCTCCAAACTTTCTTGGCCCATCTAAGAAAAGGAGGAAACTTTACCGCTGCCAGCTACAGTGTGGGACTTCCACCCGAGGACACACATTCATAATACAACTCTCTCTACACTTGCTAAAAGGACTTGTTCCATGAGATGAGTACAGGTACATGGCTTATTAGGTCTCTTGTTCTGCCATGAGGTGTGTACAGGGTCCAAACACTCGACTACTCCCTCTCCTCCCAGTACACACATGCAGTGAAACACTCGACTACTCCCTCTCCTCCTGTATACAGTAGTTTGGTAATGAAGGTTCAGCATTAACTGTTCTGCTTCTTCCAGACCTTCATGCTCCTCTCCCCCACATGGAATCTTCCTGCCTTTCTCTTGGCATTGTGTCTGTGCGTACTCCATCACTTTTAGTTTGCATGCTGCATCATTGTGGCAGGTATTGCTTGCTCTAGTGGTCCTGCCGTGTGGGAGGGGCCTCCACTGCCCCCTCACTCTAGTGGTCCTGCAGTGTGGGAGGGAGGGGCCTCTGCTGCCCCCTCACTCTAGTGGTCCTGCCGTGTGGGAGGGAGGGGCCTCTGCTGCCCCCTCACTCTAGTGGTCCTGCAGTGTGGGAGGGGCCTCTGCTGCCCCCTCACTCTAGTGGTCCTGCCGTGTGGGAGGGGCCTATGCTGCCCCCTCACTCTAGTGGTCCTGCCATGTGGGAGGGGCCCTCTGCTGCCCCCTCACTCTATGGACTGAACGGCAAGACAGACACAAACTAGACCACACCCACACACAATTACACTTTTTGTGTAAGATTTGTTTGGTATTAATTGTCAAGTGAAAGTGTGGGGTTGAGGGGTCGAGATCAATTCGAAGGCACGACCTTTTCAACAAATACAGGAACAGGGAGTGGTCTATTCAAGGGAGTGGTCTATTCAATGGAGTGGTCTATTCAATGGAGTGGTCTATTCAATGGAGTGGTCTATTCAATGGAGTGGTCTATTCAATGGAGTGGTCTATTCAATGGCACAAAGAAATCGAGGAAATATATATGGCTATCAAGTTTATGCGATGTGATGGTTTGTGTGGTGTAGGTGTGATAGTGTAGTGTGTGTGTGTGTATGGTGTAGGTGTGTGACAATCTGTCTGGTGGTGTAGATGTGATAGTGTGTGTGTGGTGTGTGTGTATGGTGTAGGTGTGTGACAATAGAGGCGGACACCAAGTGCCAGGTGTGTGAGACACGCCTTCTCACTCAAGGGTTCTACATGTTCCCATGTCTCCATGCCTTCCACAGAGACTGCCTCACACAAGAAGTAAGTCACATGGCACACTAAGTGTGTCACATGTAGTCACATGACACCAGTAGAGGATCACATGTCTGAGGTAGTATAAGTCATTTGACTTGGCACTGAGAGAGATATGGGCGTGTACCCTTCATGGGTGTCGTTTTCTTGTGGCTGTCAAACAACATTGTGAGCGTTATTATTGTGACATAATGTCCATGTACATATACTGTACATGTACATACAGGTTAGTGGAGGCTAGCTGGTGTGTTAGTAGAGGCTAGCTGACCAGTGTGTTAGTGGAGGCTAGCTGGTGTGTTAGTGGAGGCTAGCTGGTATGTTAGTGGAGACTAGCTGGTGTGTTAGTGGAGGCTAGCTGGTGTGTTAGAGGAGGCTAGCTGGTGTGTTAGTGGAGGCTAGCTGGCATGTTAGTGGAGGGGCTAGCTGGTGTGTTAGTGGAGGCTAGCTGGTGTGTTAGTGGAGGCTAGCTGGTGTGTTAGTGGATGCTAGCTGGTGTGTTAGTGGAGACTAGCTGGTGTGTTAGTGGAGGCTAGCTGGTGTGTTAGTGGAGGCTAGCTGGTGTGTTAGTGGAGGCTAGCTGGTGTGTTAGTGGAGGCTAGCTGGTGTATTATTGGAGGCTAGCTGGTATGTTAGTGGAGGCTAGCTGGCATGTTAGTGGAGGCTATCTGGTGTGTTAGTGGAGGCTAGCTGGTGTGTTAGTGGAGGCTAGCTGGCATGTTAGTGGAGGCTATCTGGTGTGTTAGTGGAGGCTAGCTGGTGTGTTAGTGGAGACTAGCTGGTGTGTTAGTGGAGGCTAGCTGGTGTGTTAGTGGAGGCTAGCTGGTGTTTTAGTGAGGCTAGCTGGTGTGTTAGTGGAGGCTAGCTGATGTGTTAGTGGAGTAGCTGGTGTGTTAGTGGAGGCTAGCTGGTGTGTTAGTGGAGACTAGCTGGTGTGTTAGTGGAGACTAGCTGGTGTGTTAGTGGAGACTAGCTGGTGTGTTAGTGGAGACTAGCTGGTGTGTTAGTGGAGGCTAGCTGGCATGTTAGTGGAGGCTATCTGGTGTGTTAGTGGAGGCTAGCTGGTGTGTTAATGGAGGCTAGCTGGTGTGTTAGAGGAGGCTAGCTGGTGTGTTAGTGGAGGCTAGCTGGTGTGTTAGTGGAGGCTAGCTGGCATGTTAGTGGAGGCTATCTGGTGTGTTAGTGGAGGCTAGCTGGTGTGTTAGTGGAGACTAGCTGGTGTGTTAGTGGAGGCTAGCTGATGTGTTAGTGGAGTAGCTGGTGTGTTATTAGTGGAGGCTAGCTGGTGTTTTAGTGAGGCTAGCTGGTGTGTTAGTGGAGGCTAGCTGATGTGTTAGTGGAGTAGCTGGTGTGTTAGTGGAGGCTAGCTGGTGTGTTAGTGGAGACTAGCTGGTGTGTTAGTGGAGACTAGCTGGTGTGTTAGTGGAGACTAGCTGGTGTGTTAGTGGAGACTAGCTGGTGTGTTAGTGGAGGCTAGCTGGTGTGTTAGTGAAGACTAGCTGGTGTGTTAGTGGATGCTAGTTGGTGTGTTTGTTAGTGGAGGCTAGCTGGTGTGTTAGTGAAGACTAGCTGGTGTGTTAGTGGATGCTAGTTGGTGTGTTAGTGGAGGCTAGCTGGTGTGTTAGTGGAGGCTAGCTGGTGTGTTAGTGGAGACTAGCTGGTGTGTTAGTGGAGACTAGCTGGTGTGCTAGTGGAGGCTAGCTGGTGTGTTATTGGATGCTAGCTGGTGTGTTAGTGGAGGCTAGCTGGTGTGTTAGTGGAGGCTAGCTGGTGTGTTAGTGGAGGCTAGCTGGTGTGTTAGTGGATGCTAGCTGGTGTGTTAGTGGAGACTAGCTGGTGTGTTAGTGGAGGCTAGCTGATGTGTTAGTGGAGATGCTGGTGTGTTAGTGGAGGCTAGCTGGTGTGTTAGTGGAGGCTAGCTGACCAGTGTGTTAGTGGAGGCTAGCTGGTGTGTTAGTGGAGGCTAGCTGGTATGTTAGTGGAGGCTAGCTGGTGTGTTAGTGGAGGCTAGCTGGTGTGTTAGTGGAGGTTAGCTGGTGTGTTAGTGGAGGCTAGCTGGTTTCCTTCTTTGTTGCTAGTTATTGCATTGTTTATAAATATAGTTTGTGTATTACATTATAATTATTGTATACAAGTACATGTATTTTATTTGTGTACACACTTTTTTCCTATATAGATGGCAGGTAATGCTTATACTTGTTGGTGTTGTTGTTGTTGTTGTTGTGTGTGTAGGTGCGTGTGTATTTGTCCGAGCCAGAGCAGGCAGAGTTGGACGTGCTGGCGAGCAAGGTTGCTCAGACTAGCAATGCAGGGGCAGTGGCAGGAGAGCTAGGCACTGCAGTCAGGGCCACATGGAACGATGCCAGGGTATGTGTGTGCACGCACATGTACCCAATACCATACCTTTTCTCAGTTCATGTGTTCTTATAATACCAGCAACTCCTCCACACTCACTCACCACACAGGCTCGACTAGACGCAGTGGTGGGTGCAGAGTGCCTATACTGTGGAGAGAGAATGATCCAGTCCATTAGCAAGTTATTTATTGTTGAAGGCAAATTTGACATGGCCCTGGAGAGCTGGAAATAACTCATTTGCAAAAAAAAATGTTTTTAAAAATAATATATATATCTGTTGCAGGTGTTTGAGTGAATAGCTTCTATTTTCCATTTATGAATAATGTCTAACTGGATACTATTCACTAGTAAGGAGTCACTCCTCTCCTCTCCCTAGTGAAGAATGCCCTCTATATGTACCTGCCATTTCCCCCCCTCCTACTCCAGTGATCCTTACCTGCCATCTTGCCCCCCTCCCTCTCCCTTAGTTGTCCAGTGAATAACCTTCCATTTTGCGCCCTAACCCAGTGAATAACCCCCCCCCCCCCCCCCCCCCCTGCCTGCCACGTACACCCGAGTTGCTCGATTTCAAAGTGAAGAAAGGAGAACTGTGATAGAGTTAACAAGTGTCTGTCAGAGATTAGAAAGTGAAGAAGGGAAGGACTGTGATAAAGTTTAGAGGTGTCGTCTGAGCCCTGAGAACTGTGATAGAGTTTACAAGTGTCTGTCAGAGATTAGAAAGTGAAGAAGGGAAGGACTGTGATAAAGTTTAGAGGTGTCGTCTGAGCCCAATTCCCGAGAGCTGCAACATATATGTAACCACCAATATATCAGCTGCTTGACTTGCTTGTAGTCGCTCATCATGGGAAAGTAAACTATGTCTATACGGTATAGCTGCATGCTCCTCACGTCATGGTAATTGCTGGACCATCCAGATGAGAAGAATCTCCTTTTTTATTCCAGGAAGTGGAATAAAAGGTCCGCTGAATGGATAGAGGGTCAAGAAGAAAGTTTTGATTTACTTCAGACATGCCCCATTTTTCACATACCAAAGTCATTTTTGGTATATACTGACATGGTGCCAGCTGCTTTCTGCTGGGTATTCAAATTGTTGTCGAAATGTTGGCAGCACAATTTTATTGATCAGGTCACATGAGGTCACATGACTACAACTTTAATTGCATAAGTTCTGGCGTGTGGAAGTGTCACAGAACGCTCTGTAGTATCATCTAACAATACTCCTTAGGAGGAGCAATGAAACATTTCGTGGATGAAAAGAATGTTTTTGAAGTCAGCAAAGATTAAAGTGCCAGTTGATGAAAGGGATTTATTGGGGGGGGGTTCTCCAAATGTTCAGTGTCTGCACTATATATGTTATATACCAGATTTCAATGGTGGTTGATTTGCATCTAAAGCAGCACTTTGTGTAGTTGTAGTGTACCAAGGTCCATTTGTCGTACAAAATATGGGGTTTGCTGGAAGGGAAGGTTTAGCATCGACTGCTCCCCAGCATTTGACTAATCTGCAATGTCGTACTCGAATAGAAGGCAGTATGAAGGGTCCTGAGAAATAAAATGGCTAGCTTGATGTCATTTTTTAAATAATTCTTGGCCAAGTGGACGGTGAAGAAGGACACGAGAAATAAAATGGTGTGCAGAAGTCCATTATTTTATTGGCTACTTTGAAATGAAATGAGTGAAAAGCGTAGTCAAGGGAGCTTGATGTTCCAGACAAAAGCACTAAGTTCCACATTCTGTCCATTGCCCTGGATTTCCATTTTTAGCAGGAACCACCATGGTGTCCATCTTTGGTTTTCTATAATATTAAGAGGTGTGCATAGAAGTGTTGGATAAAGCTTTGACCCTGTAAAATTGCTCAAATCAAAGGACTATTATCACAGATTATCACTCGATTTTGTTAAGGCCTCGTTCCGAGAGATGCTCTTGCATCACACAGATACTTGAGAGAACTCTTCAGCACAAACATTTTTTCAGCAGCAGAAGGACAAGTAGCTAAGACTATCACCAGACTGATGACACCCTTGAGAAATAATGACAGATTTAATTAAAAATTTCTATATACAGTGCACTCCTGATAATTGGACCACATCCGTCCCAAACAAAAGTGGTCCATTTAGCCAGCTGGCTAATATATCAGACTTTTATACTACTACATGTATATAACACATACAGTTATATGTACAATATTGCACATGATGCATGTATAACTATTAGTTTATGAAATTGAGTAGAGTGGTTTGTTTAATGGCTGTGGCTCCCCTAAGATCAACTAAATCAGCACACTTGTCTAGCAAAGAATGTGCTGCATGATCAAATCCCTGTTCAGTAAAATAGTGTTGTAGTCCATGAAGCTTTGCTTCTGCATGCATAATCAGAGCAACAGGATCAATCTCATTATCATTGTCATCATTATCACTTTGTTCAAGGCAAGGCCTTTTGGCAATAATACTCTCCACAATTTCATCATCTGGAACGTTGCTTTCACTGTAACAAGTTAACTCAGCGTCTATGTTATTTTATTCATCCCCATTGTTAATCTCTGGTATGTCAAAACTAAACGCCTCATCATTTTCATCTGTGATAAAGTAAAGAAGCCAGCTTTTCGAAAACAGTTGATAATCGTAGCTTCCTTTACGGCCACCAAGTTTTGGCAACAAAACTCACTGCTTGAAGGATTGAAATTAGAGCTGACATCAATTGCAGTGGAGAATGGGTTGAGAACATTTTCTTCTATGTATGCCAGGGTCATATGCACAAGTTCTTTACGATAAAGAGTCTTCAAGTTCTTTATGATACCCTGATCCATTGGTTGGATAAGTGAAGTGGTATTCGGTGGCAGAAACTCCAGTTGAATGTTCTTTAGTGTGCTTACATGAGGGTGTGCAGTACAATTGTCAACAAGCAAAAGGATCTTCCGATTTACTTTGGTAAGGTATGAGTCCCAAGCTGCAAGCCATTCAGTAAAGATTTGAGAGGTCATCCAAGCCTTCTTGTTAGCACGATATGTGACCGGTAGATTATCCACATTAACATTTTTGAAACACCTTGGCCTAAGATTCTTACCTATGACAAGGAGTTTACATTTAGCAGTTCCTGTCAGATTTGAACAGCAAAGAACTGTGATCCTTTCCATTGCTTTCTTAGAACCACTTAATTTTTCATGACGATAGCAAAGTGAGCCATCAGGAGTGGCTTGGTAATACAGCCCAGTTTCATCTGCATTATAGACATCATTAGGTCTATATTCTTCCAGTAACCCTGGTAGAATAGTGCTTGTCCACTTTTCAGCACTTTTATTGTGTGCACTTCCCTTCTCTCCATGTGCCCGTTTGTACCTGATTTGATGTAGTGCCTTCCAGCGTGAAAGCCAGCCTTCAGTGGCAACAAAACTAGGATGTCCTAACTTTTTGGCTAAATCCTCTGCCTTCTCCTTAAGAATAGGCCCACTCAATTTCTGTCCCTTACTTGTCACAGTACCAAACCACTGATTAAGAGCAGTATCTACCTCTGGTGCTTTACCTTTACGAAGGCGTTTCAACTTCTTTGCTGGCTTGTGACCATGACAGGAGACCTCACACCAACGTGACCTAAGTTCTTCTTCCTTGTTGATTCGTCTAGTAAGAGTGCTTCTTGGGATTTTAAAGCTTTCAGCAAGCTCCCTCTGACTTGAATTGGGAGGTTTTTTTTTTTACTTTGTCCAACACTTCAATCTTCTCTTGTAGTGAAAGTTCCTGTCTCTTGGCCATGAGCTAAGCAGCTTCTAGCAATTTAAATCTAAGCAGCTGCCAGGTGTAGAGAGTGTGTAAATGAATACATGTAACAACCCATCCAAAAGTGGCCCAAGTATCAGGAATTCTTGACCCATTTAGCCAGATTTTTTTGTATGTGTATATATGTATACAAATGTTCCGTTCTGGGCCAAAATGGCTCAGTTATCAGGAATGTTCATTTATCCAGTGGTCCATTTAAGTGGAGTGCACAGTATATAGAAGAAAGTCAAGAAAATGACAGTGTGGGTGAACAACTCTTCCCCACAACTGGAACAACCTTATAGGTATATATGATAATTGGCACACACCAGCTCGTGTCCATTCAAGTATCAAGACACTATTGTTGAAGCTATTTCTAAGCACTTGATTTAATTGTCTGTCCATTGGAGAGGGATTTGACCTCCAGGCTCTAGGTGTACCAGTCCTGGAAAGAATACTGATTTTGTGATGAGCCGAAGATAGTGGTTGAACTTTATAGATCAGATTTTAATTTAAGGGTACAGCTGCAGACACTCGCTAATATCAAAGCGAGTATAATAGATATCTTTATTGTTAGTGCTTGCTGCTGAGCTGGTAAAGTGAGCTGGTGAAATTTATGCCAGCAACCAATACTTGTAATGAACAGACCTTCAGCGCTGTGTTGAGTGAAGTCATACTTGAGGCCTTCCATGTAGCAAGAGCTGTTGACTCATTTGATGATCGTGCATGTGCACAAGGATGACAAACTGGTTTATTTGTAAGATGAGTAAAAACAAACTGAATCTCAAGGACATTTCAATAACGTGTCACTTGAGATCATAGAGCTAAATCATCGTTACCTTCTTTTCTTGTTTTTCTTTGTTGTTGTTGTTTTGGTGGAGGGAGGGGGTAAGGTTTAGAGACACTCTGTTCACTTAATCAATCCTAAAGAGGTTCCGCTGCCCTTGTGGTGGGTTGAGAAGGTAAGTTATTGTGACAACTGCCAAATTCCATAAATATTCCTCAGGTTATTTTCTACAATACTTGATGGAAAGTTACACAATTATCTGAGCAGACAAATACAAACACACTCTCATACATACACTGAAGTTTATCTGAGATATGAGCTTTGTTTTGTAGTGTGTGTTATGGGCCTATCATTTTGAAATATTACAGCATAGTCCTACTGTTATTACTTTACCATGCAGGCTTTGCACAACAACTTACTATTGCTGTACTAGTGTTCCCATGCACCAGGCAAACAACAGCCAAACTTACTATTGCTGTACTAGTGCTCCCATGCACCAGGCAAACAACAGCCAAACTTACTACTATTGCTGTACTAGTGCTCCCATGCACCAGGCAAACAACAGCCAAACTTACTACTATTGCTGACCTAGTGCTTCCATGCACCAGGCAAACAACAGCCAAACTTACTATTGCTGTACTAGTGCTCCCATGCACCAGGCAAACAACAGCCAAACTTACTATTGCTGTACTAGTGCTCCCATGCACCAGGCAAACAACAGCCAAACTTACTATTGCTGTACTAGTCTCCCATGCACCAGGCAAACAACAGCCAAACTTACTATTGCTGACCTAGTGCTTCCATGCACCAGGCAAACAACAGCCAAACTTACTATTGCTGTAATAGTGCTCCCATGCACCAGGCAAACAACAGCCAAACTTACTATTGCTGTACTAGTGCTCCCATGCACCAGGCAAACAACAGCCAAACTTACTATTGCTGTACTAGTGCTCCCATGCACCAGGCAAACAACAGCCAAACTTACTATTGCTGTACTAGTGCTCCCATGCACCAGGCAAACAACAGCTATTGCTGCTATCACAAGAGACGGTGCTCCAGCCATGGTTGGGGAGAAGAAAGGCACTTATGCAGAAGCATGTTTGGCATCCGGCCACCATTAGCAGATTAAAGGCTGCATTGCATCGTGCACCAGGAAGCCATGTGCGCCAAATCAGCAACTATGAAGGACGTCATGAAAACTGTTGTGAAGGCAGTGAATGCATTCCTTGCCCGTGGACTGAATCACTGCCAATTTCAAGAGCTTCTGGTAGAGATAAAAGCCGAATAATTATGGTACTTTTTGTGAAGTTCGTGGGCTGAGTCATGGCAAGATGCTCAGCAGGGTGTTTGACCTCAGAAAGGAGATGGTGGCCTTCTTCGACAGCAAGGAGATCTGGGAGGGTTCAAGATGTTTTCTGACTTGAGTTGGATTGCCAAGCTGGCCTTCCTTGCTGACATCACAGCTCAGCTTCAGGGGAAGGACTTCCTAGTCTGCGAATTTGCACTCAGACTTTTTAGTGCAGTTGGGTGCTTCTGTGTTAAAAAGTCCCATTGGAGGATACACTTCTTAAAGGACTTAGGAGTTCTAAATCCTGAGAAAATGTCATAATACTCTGGCTAACTACTTCCCATAGATTTGTCTTTATGATCTTATATCAGTGGACAAGCTCAGAGAAGAGTTTTTATTTCTCCAGCAGTTCACCTGTTCATAGTTAGTGTTCTGCTGCAGATGAGGCCCCAAGTAGGACTTTTTTGGTTTGAGTTAGGGAAGATAAGGGGTCTTGATGGGCAGCAAAAGATTTGCAAAATTATGCAAAGTCATGGCTGGACTACTCTCAGTTCCAGTATCAAAATGCTGATTGTGGAAAGAGGATTTTCCAATCAGAGGGTATCCAATTTAAATCATACAACTACCCCAGCACTAATGTCCCTCAATGTAACGACTGCTGCCATGGGGTGAAATTTTCCAAGGAACTGCTCTCAAAGTGCAAACAAGCAAAAGGATATCCTAGCAAAATAATAAATATTAACATTAATGAAACATTTTATCATCACTTGCAGTGGAAAAAGAAACCAAATCCTCGTAATTTTAGTTAGCCTTCGTGTTTTGTTATTCCAGTTGTTTATCTAGTGAAGTTATAAATTTTTGATTGTGATCAATGGGTATGGCTTCCTGCTCCGGATTCTTCTGATGGAATGTTGGCAGATATGCAATAGAGTGCTACTGTGAGAAGAGTTATAGCTACAAACTATAGGTGGCTCAAAAGCAGCTGCACTGGTATAGGCTAGGACCAGAGAAGGAAATCTATTGATGGAAACTAGTTTTCTAAGTAGTGTCTACCGAACACAGACCTTTGTGAACTAAATATGGGACACATGGAGCCTTTTTGGGGGGAGGGGGGATCTGAAAGGGAGAGCAAATCTATTAACTGCATGGCCAATAAATGCACTGGCATGTACACAGTACAGTTTATTTATGGCAGTGGAAAGTAGCAATCCTTGCTTCTAGATGCCAAAATCCTTCCTGCTCCATTTTCAGGATCTGACCATTTCACAAGATGTGGATATTTCGTATTTCAGTCACAGCGAATTAAATTTGCTTCTCCAGTCTTGGTTGGAGTTCTGAAATCCGATTGGGATTCACGGTCTGAAATAGACATATTGTTAGTTTGAGTGACTCTACTAGTTGTGCATCTTACATGGTGGAGCCATAAGAGCCAGCTGGAGTGCGAGGTCACATGAATAGCAGTGAGAGGAGCTGGCTGGCCTCTACTAGCTAGCTACTAGCCAGGTCCCGGGAGAGATCTATCATGTTTCTCCTTTCCATGACTGACCAAGCTGTAAAACATTCAAGAATAAACTGGCTCGAACCGCTACTACCTATTATTTAAAAGCTGTAGGGTGGCAAGAAAAATGAGAGATGTCTGGGGGGACAACAGGACAGGAATATGAATGTACTGTCCCAGAGATGCGGGAGAGTTGGCAGGTATGCGAGCATAAATGTTCCCTCTTGTTGTTGCTTTACTTCTGAGGGTGGGGGACACCCAGAACCCCCCCCCCCCCCTGCCATGATTATATCATAGGGAAGCAACCATAATAGGTGTAGTATGTAGTCAACCATAAGTGTCGTTAAAATTAAAGGGTGTGGTCCCTGGGAGGCCCTAAAAAGAACTCCCTCTAAGAGAACTCCCTCTAAAAATTCCTGGATACGGACCTTATTAACAGGTACTGATAATGGGTTTACCTCTGAATATAACGGTAGGTGTACAAGTAAGGCAGAACGGCAGAATGGTGTAGTCATAGTTCTGGAATTTGTTGTGGATATTAGAGATAGCCAGGTTAAATGTTATCACATCTTTCAGAATATCATTCTCATTCATAAGTGCTGAGGAATGGAAATATATGGCATGATAAAATAAATACAACAGAGAATATCGAAGGGCTAAGACAGGTCAGGTCAGAGCAAGAGAGGGAGATAACTTGGACTCAAAAAGTCATCTGCTGTGACGATCTCAGACCTAGGGCTGGTGTAGTTTACTACAGAAGACTAAGTAAAAATAATAATTAAAAAACCCTCATGAGGCAGCAAAGCTATGGCTTGCTGAAGGAACAGTCAACTAGGACTGAAGCAGAACGAAAATCATGGGGGTGAATAATGATGCTACAAGAATAATAAACTACAGCTAGGACTAATATGGCGCTAAAGAAATAATTTGATCACTTCTCATGCTGTGCTGTTCATAATAGAATGCTGAGTTAATCATGTAATAATAAACATGATCCTTGCTAGTACTTTGACCCCACCTGTTGGAGTTTTATCAAAACTCCGTCTATGTGTGTGTACCATCCTTAATTAAAATCATGAACAAGAGAACACTATGTTGCCATCCTCCATAGCCTCAAAGACTGCCTCACTTCTTATGGTGGTGTCAATAAGTCTCAAGATGATGTCTTGATCGTGTGGTGGAAGTCACTGATGCTGTGTACCTAACCTCCTTAGAACCGTAGAGAATGGGGTGGAGCTTTTTCGACACCACTTCGAGATACACCAAGAAGTGGGGTTGAGTGGAAAATAATACAATGATTAATGATGATGTAGTGATGTAATATTGATGTTTCCAGATTCCAGAGGCTACTGGCCATCTGGCTATCTTGATGTTACCAACTGATTTAGTTGACACACATAGATGCATGTGTCACCAACATTGGAGGAAGTGCAGTGCAATTATATCTATGGCAGTTTTCCCCTCTAACTTGGTGCCTTTTCCCAAAGAAAATTAATGTGCATGAGGTTGGAGCTAATAGTAGCTGAAAGCAACCTCTAAGTAGCTAAGAAGCTGCCTATGAGAGTTTTAACTGAGATACCATGAGCCTGTCCACCAGTTGCTTGTGGGGTTATCCCATGCAACAATTTTGAATTATCCTATATATGTACTGCAGGACTGACAGCCCCCCTCTCACTTTCCCAGGTAGTAGTCTCCTCTGCATTCATCTTCAGTTACATCTCAAATTCACTTTAGGCTCGTAGAAGGTTTTTGTGTCAGGGAACACCCAGGCCTCTGCTGTAGTCTCGGAGGTGAGCAGCTCGGGGACTATCAGGTTGTTTGGATCAGCTACCTCCAGCTCAGGGTTGGCCTGGGAAGAGTTCCAAGTGAAAAGGAACTCCTGTTACGTAGACTTCAAAATGGTGTACTCCATCTACGATGGCTAAATACTTCCACTCCACCCCCACATAATTGCACTCCTGGCTACATAGTTTCCAGGAGTAAAATGCCACTGGGCTGTCACGGTCCGAGTGCTGGTTGAAAACTGCTGTACCCACATCAGAAGCATCGGTCTGTAGGATGAATGGGCTGCCGGTAGAGACCTTGTAGTAAGATCAGTTGAGAGTGATGACTTGAGGGCCTTGAAGGGAGCTTGGTGTGGCTCTCCCACTGAAGGTTGTTGGACATCTTCCTACAAGTGAGATCCAAAAGAGGAGTGGTGAGGTTGGCATAGTGGGATACAGCTAAACCCAAAGGATTTGACGTCCTTCTTAATGCATAGCTGGGGAAACTGGTAGACTGCCAATTTTTGCAGTATTTGGTTTAACCTGTTCATGGCCAACTCGGTGGCGGAGGTAGATAGACTCGTGCATGCTGAACTGGCACTTGGACATCTTGACCGTGTGACCCACATCGCAGTAGGGTCTGGTCAATGTGGGTGAGGTGATCCTAGGATAAGCTTAAAAACACACGTAATCCATGTAAGCCACTGCATTGTGAGATCTCCCACCAGCGAGTTCATCAATCTCTGGAAGGTAGCAGGTGTCCCAATGAGGTAGAAGGGCATCACATAGAAGTGGTATTTTTCGAAAGGCATAGTGAATGCCGTGTTCTCCCATGATCCCTCTGCCATTGGCACCAGACAGTAACTCTCACTAGGTCAAGTGTTGAGATGTAGAGAGCTCCAGCTAGCCTGTCCAGTAGATCTTTTCATCTAGGCATGGGGAAGGGGTCTGGAAGTGTCACTAATCCATCTTTTTGAGGTACCAGGATGATAGGAGAGGCCCATGGGCTCCTGCTCACTTCTTTGAGCCCTGCCCTCTATGGAAGCTATCTCATCTTTGAGCATCTGGACCTTTAGCTGGGCAGACAATAGGGAGGTGAACTGATGGGCAGGGAGGAGTACGAGTTCATTCTGGGTGGGGTGTTACAGACCAAGTGGGTATGTCTTTGTGGTGGGATCCTATGGTTTTCTTGTATGCTGTGGAGGGAGATTCCAATCGAGAGAGTAGATTCACAAGAAATGTCCTAGATGCTTCTTTGAACCAGCCATCTTCACCTCATAGGTGTAAGTGAAAGTACTTCTGAAATGGGGAAGGGACCTTTCCACTTTGCCGGTAGCTTGTTGATGAAGGTGGGTAGTAATACAATGACCAGGTTATCGACAGTAAAGGTTCTGTTTCTTGCCTTGCTATCATGCCACTGCTTCATAGCCTGTTTGGAAGCAGTCTCTGTGGCTGTTGTAATATCTTTTGTGGCTTGGAGCTCGGCATATGTCGGGACCATGTATGACACTGAGCAGTCTGCGGGTTCATGCTATTCCTCATGGAGGATATCAAGGTGGCCTCGGCGATTCCTGCTAAACACCAGTTCAAAAGGGCTGAAGTCTGTGTAGCTGTGAGGGAGCTCTATAAACGTAAACAACAGGTAAGTGCAACTGATCCAAACCGCTGTATATATTTTCTGAGGCCACTCTTGAGGGTTGGGTTGTTCTTCTACACCATTCCATCAGTCTCTGGTTGGTAGGCTGACTCTTGATGGAGCAGATCCCGAAATGGTGTTAGAACTCAGCCATCAGCTGGCTGCAAAAGTTTGAGCCTTGGTCGGTGAGGACTTCCTTGGGTAACCCCACTCTCGAGAAAAAAATCCACCCTGGTAACGGCAATCTCACTGCTGGTGGTGGTGCATAGTGGAATGGCCTCCGGATGTCGGGAATCATAATCACAGATGATAAGGATAAACTTGTAGCCTTCTTCTGTTTCTGGGAAGGGACCCACCATGTCCATTACAATATGCCAGAAAGGAATGTCTATCACAGGGATAGGCACGAGAGGCTCCTTGTGGTTTGTGCCCTAGGCTGTCCACTGGCAAGTCTGATATATTCTGCACATGTCCACCATGTCTCAACGAACATCCAGCTGGAAGAATCTGAGTAGGATTCTGTCAAGAGGTTCTCCTCTTGCCAAAGTGGCCATCCAGAGGGTCATCTCACTGTAAATGGAAAGGTAATATCAGCTTTTTATGAAATCAGCATGCTTTTAAAGGATTCTCAAGCTCTGATTAAATCCATTTACACTTTACATATCTCCAGATATTGTTGGATTTTGGATTCTTTGCCCAAGCTGATGAATGTATATTGAAGAGCCAGTACTACGGCATAAAAAGAGACCTCCAGAATGTCTCGACTCTTACAGCATCAGTGCTGGAGCTGCAGCCACACCAGAAATTTATTATCATGCAATTTACTTTGATTGTCTTGATACTGTAATCACCTGCATTTCACACAGGTTTGACCAGGAAGGCAAGTTAGAACAGTTGCTTTTGAGTGGTGGCCAAGAGCAGGAAGATGATGATAATGATGAGGTATTTTCACTCTATTCAGTAAAGGATGATCCTCTCTCTCACAGCCACAATCATTTCACACAAATTTCAAAATTGACAGGAGAATGATTCAATATTGAATATTGCCAAAGGAATGCCAGAGGCAGAGATATTTGCCTACTGCTTGTTGTAGAAACCAATGCGGTAAGTGAGTGTTTGTTTTCTGCAATGAAGAGAATCGAAATATATTTGAGGTCGACAATGCTCCAGGAATGATTAAATGTGATTAAATGTGATTATGATAATGCATAGCCACAAGGATTTAACTGAAAAGTTAGACTGCTAATGAGATTTGTCCAAAAGTAAAAGTAAATCATTATTATTGTTGTTGTTGTGTTGTTGTTGTTGTTATTGTTATTATTATTATTATTATTATATTACTTATTATTACCAATAATTTATTGTTTGTTTTGTTAATGCAGATTGAACTATAATTATAATAACAACAACTAATTGTTTTCTGTCAAGTATTCTATTAGCATAACTTTAAAATGTCTCTGTTTCTTAAAAATAATAATAATTGGCTCGTGCCCATTTTACTCCAGCAGATCTTCAGTATATATAAAATTGTTGCCCCACCAACTTATTTTGTACTGCTACACCCTGGTCCACGGACTTACACTGTTTGGGTGGTTTCCAACTCCTGCAGAGGACACCATCTCTGAGGTGACATGGATACCTTGCACTTCTTGCAGACTAACCTCCAGCATCAGGTTGGAGGTATGGGACTGTCTCAGCTGTGCAGGTCCACCATCTAGAGGCTCAGGCTTGCCCCTATACTGTCACATACCTCGGGCAGTCCAGCCTTTTCCACCATCTAAAGAGTCGTTTTCTGTTCGATACCGAGATCATCTCACCTGTGGTAAAGGGTGTGAGTCTTGCTCTCCAATGCATTTCTAGTTATCAGATTAGGTAGACCATCATCTTGGGACTGAGGCCACAAGTCTAAACCCGAGGATGGGGGCAAGGTAGACTGTCATGCCGAAGCCTCTCTCGGCCTGCCTCAGATGACAGTGTGGGTGGTGAGCCCTTCAAGTTTGTGGTGGAGGACTGCTCTGATTAATTTATCTGTCTGTGGCACCTCCTTCTTGGACAACTTTATTATGATTTTAGGGAGCCCTGATATTATATGAAAATGTGGACCCTGTTATAGTTTTTGCAGCTCCTGAAAGATAACGTTTTCATTTTACAACATTAAACTCAACAATACAAGCAATGGGTGTGGCTATAAGGTGTAGTACATCATATCAGTATATAGTCCAGATGTCCAACTAATGCGGGAACCAATTTTCAAGATATTTGAGTCTACCATCATGCAGGACTGATGAAACCATTCGCTGCACTTATTGCAGGAAACCATGTACCATATTCAGAAATCCTGCATGTACAAAACACTTGCACCTTCTTCATTTTTCTGACTCTGCTCCATTTCTTGCATGTGAAAGGTATCATCTGCCTATTTGACATTAAACTGGAGTTCCTCTGGTGACATTTCCTTGAAAATACTCATCACAAATGCGATAAAAAGCTCGCACAATCGGAACATTTAGATTGTTTCAATCGGAACATTTAGATTGTTTCAATCGAAGAAGAAAGCAATTGCTATTGCATATACTGCATAATATAATTTACTAACCTCATTGTTACCATACTCGAGGATAAATTCCTTTTCTTCTGTCATCAATAAAGAAGCAATCTGCTTCTTTGTATCATCCAGAAGGTCACCATTTAAAGTATCATACACATGAACATGTGCATGTTCCATAAAATGGTAATCCAGTGATTGCCTCCCGAATGTAATATCTGTAAAAATTCACCAACTTGTCAAATGTCAAATGAGAGCATGAGCCAGAATAGGATTTTGTAGAGACTGTCAACTCGAAATAAATTCTTATCACCTCTCATAAATTGCTGTGTGACATGAATCATTTAGCCATTGCCTTGTTATGAGATCGATATCTGCCCGACTGATATAATTGAGTTTTATATTCAGAATCTCATCTTCCAATTCATCAACACTGCTAATAATCACAGTGGTGGGGCACTTATTCTTTGGCTAACTTCTGGAGATTTCTCTAATATCATCATACATTGTCTACTTTCTTAGGATATTGAGCATCATAATTAGGAAGTCTGCATTTGTAGGGCTTGAGCCTGTTAATATAACTATTTTCTAGCTAATATACTCCTTTACCAAGATGCCCATGGGTGGTATAGGGTCCAAGCCATGCATCACCAGCTTGCCCTGTTTTCACTGTTTCTGTGTTCTATTTTCCAGCAGAACTTCTGAACCTTTGGGCAGCTCATTTTGAAGATCTTAAAGCCTACGAAGTGTGATAACTATAGTGGCAGAAAATATGCATGTGCCAACATGTGTTTCATGAGGGTGTCCCAATATTCATATGATAAAGGGGGCCCCAGAGTCCCCAATTTCACGGGGTTCCCAAAATTATATGACACTAGCCTTTAGACAAGAAAACTTGGTACTACCATGCATGGCATATGCATGTATGTATCCATCCTCTCTACGTATCTATTCATGTACTGTATGATTGTACTACCATGCATGGCATATGCATGTATGTACCCATCCTCTCTATGTATGTATCTATTTAGTATGATTGTAAGTTTATCAGTAAAAAAAAAAGAAGAAGGAACTGGCCACCCATCTGAATGCGGGCTTATTATTCATCTCCGTGGTTAAGTCATGTGAAGAGAAGGAGAAAGCAACAGAAGATTTTTTTGTGCTAGAGGCAAGTATATACTGGCTGCATGGGCAAGTGAGTATGGCATTGTGGATTTACTCTGGAATCCACAGGTACTTTTATCAATATCTAAAAATAGCTATATATCTGAAATCTCAACAGAAATATGTACACATATATATACACGTTATGTGTATTATATATATTTAATTGTGGCAAAACGAATATATTTTCTTTTCACAGGGAATCCTTCTTACAATGATCTTCTCAATAATCAACTTGAAATTTACTCTCACTACGTTTTGACTAGATGCTTTAGCCTTCATCAGGAATAAACATCTTATCTTGTATTACCTATCTCTGTATAGTCCTTATGTATGCCACATGCATGAGGGCTTGGACACAAGGGAAAGAACTCGTGTTGTAGATGGATAATAACTTGCAATGAATACTGATAATGCTGAAGTAATGGGGAATCTATAGGACACATTTTTTCCATTAGCTAACTACAATTTTGTATTACCAACCACTCAGACTTGTTTGGCTTATCTGTAGAACTATCAGCTCCACCAAACTCACCGGCAACATAAATTTGGGGGATTAGAACCAGAATCAACTCAAATCAGCAGACATAATGTGGCTAAATTACTGAGATGGCTTATTAATTCCCTTTTCTATCATGTCTTAGCTCTATTAAGATAGTTTATACTACTATGCTTAGCTCTATCTCGCAGGATAAGCCAAGGAAGTACTATTATAGAGAAGAGACCAACACAGAAGACTGGAGACCAGAATGAATGAACTTCTAGGTGCCTTAAAAAGTGTACTAAAGAGAAATCTTTAGTACTCTTTGGAACAATGGACATCCTCTTTTGTGGGAGAAAACCACCATCTTAGACCAGACCATAAGACAGAACTGCCAGGAAGGAGGCATTGCACATCAGCCTAGCTCCTACATGTGAGTAGTTCAATGAAATTGTGGAATGGACTTACCTGGCTCAAGAGTCTGAATATGAACAACAATCACCACAATTTTTCGGTATTTATATATATTTTTATGACTAAAGTTTGTCTCTATTACATTTTTGCTGTTATTTTGCTACATCCAGTTCACGTACTGTGTGCCAGGCTGTGGTTTGCATTATGTTGTGGATAACTCATGAAACAAGCTCACGTGAGTCTAGGAAGGCAAGAGTATCACGTCGAGAGAGTAAACTCCATTGAGGTCATTATAATAGCTAGCACACACATTAAAAATTATTCCCATTCAAAATAAATTACAATATAGTTTTTATTTCTTCTCTGGGTTACTAGTGCTTGGGGTCATTGATCAAGAAGCTTCCTGAGGCTCAGCTAAAGCTTCTACACTCCATCTGTCCACATTTCTACAAAAGAAGAAGCGTCATAAAAGTTAAACATTAGAAGATTCCTTTTTATATCAAGAAGCTCGAACTCCAAACAGACATTAAAGTGTGGCAGACTATTTGTTTTCTTAATTGGGCAGCATTTGCTAGTCAAAGCTCTTCAAAGATACCGATTTAATAATGCATGTAATATAACAGGCGTATGTGAAGTCAGCATAAATACAGGCTTATGCAAATCAGGAATGGTCATCATTAGTGAAGAGAAAGATCAAGAAAATGGAAGCTAGCCAGAGGAAACCACACAGGCAAGTGAGAATGAGCTGCATGGTTAGTTAATAGCTGCCAGTGATGGATGCCGAAGTTTCATTCTGACTGAGCTACTCTATCAACAAGTTTTCTAAACTGTAAATAATCATCTCGAGAATATCTTTAGCTGGTTCGTCCCAACCTTGCACCAGTTTGGAATCTGTAAGGAATATGCTATTCTTAATTAGTTCTCCATATATATCACAATCCAAGCATATTACATCAACTATTTACAGATCAGTGTATAGTGTTAGACCTGCAGCGTATAGCTATAGCACAATGGCTAGAACAAACAATACTGGGATCTCAAGATCAAGCATTTTAATCCTCTCCATTGCACCTTCTCTCTCCACTCAATGCCTAGCACTTATTAGTAGTAATTACACATTACATCATTGTATCACTTGATCACTCATTAATTTTGAGGAGCACACCTTTCTCTACGCCATGTACATATTACTGTATCTTTGTGCATTCTCAATACCTCCATATCTAGTAAGATCCTGCAATTGTAAGGTTTTTTCATTACCCAACAAGTTAAAAATATGGCTTGCTTGCATCGTGCTGCAATGTCGTCACTGTAGCTTTTGTGGTAGCCACTTTTGATTTGAGTTAAAATGTGATTTTGATCATATTCTTTGAAGAGTAACATGATTGAAGAGAATCTTTTGTCGCAAATTATGATCAGTCTGTCCTTCAATTGACTGTCCCACTGATGACCTGTCTACATTAGTGTTCCCATCTACCTTGAAATGTATCAATCCTGTTAATACACTATAACAATCTATCTTGTGTGTGGCATTACAGTAAGGTATAAAGTAACTTGTTGCTGTCTGTATTGGGATGTTCAGGGCACTACAATCATATGTAGTGGGGATTCAGCCTCTCTGTAGTCTTCCTGTCCATTCTCTTGTCAGGAGAGCCTTGCAACTTTCCTCCACTCCCACTACTTATGCTATTGGCATATATCACGGACAAGCAGCCTTCAGCCTCCATGGACAACCTCAAACTCTGTTCTGCCAGCTGATCCTTGAGTACGCCCACAGACCTCATGGGCAAGTAGGTATCATCAACCTTACATCCTCCTCCCATTACCATCTGCAACGTGAAGGATGATCATTGAGGGGACAAGAAACATAATACAAATCAGCTATCAGCAATTGTCTATGCATTAAGCCGGTGATTAATTGGGCCCTTGTTGCAAGCTTTCATTGATGGACTCACTGAACCATTTAGTTAGTGCATACATCATTAGGTCTGGAGGCAGCAATGGTGACATAGCTGTCCTCCCTGTCTAGGGAGGGCAGTGTGTTGGGTAGAAATGACTTTGTGTTGGCCAGGATTTCCTCATAAATTGCTCCTGTCTCATAGATGGGATTAGACACCATCGGAAAGTGCTGTATAGTCCCAACACGTTCTGCAGACATTCACATCAAGTGAATACTTATAATGATAGGACAAAGGTCATTGCTAATTTATCTACCTCGTTTCCTCTTGACCTTGCACCTCCTGTGACAATATATGGCAAAGACAATCAATGCCAGTGCTATCAGTGCCACACCCAGCACCACTGCTAGTAATAGCACTGAGCATGGGGGAATATATAATGGTGTTGAGCACATTAATAACTGTATTCAAGTAACATTCATTCTATAACATCAGCTTGTGTTTGGATTAGCACTGTCTTACTTGCTAATGTCATCGTTATGGGCACATCTGAAGCCATGGTGGTATCCACTTCAGCTAAGATGAGAGAACAACTATTTTTCATCAGCAAATAAACCCTTACTATATACTACTTTACCATAAATAATGTGGTCACCATCACTGTGCTTACTGACTTAGCCTCAGTAATGGAGCGATTTGATCAGTCGGTTACGGGTTCATTTACTACTTAGACATTCGGAATGCCTTAGAGGCTTAGAAAAGCTGTGGTGTTACTCATGAAAATGAACTTGCAGTTAAACCTACATAACCAGCACTATTATCATATTCGTTTTCCCTGAAAAGGTTTGGAAGCAGTTGTTATACTTTGGCTAATGTCAACAAGCTTATGCAAGCAGAGAGGTCAAAGGTGCACTAATCTGTTGTGTGGAAACTATTCTCGGCAGATGTTTATAACCTGCTACTGGCAGCCATAGCTTCCAAGGGAAGTGAGGATGATAGCAGGCCTTAAGGCGGGACTAATCCATTTCTGGGCCTTTTTTTAATTCGTTCATAACTTTTTTTGTTCTATATACTATGATATTGAAATTAGTACCAAAATGCTGCTCATTCAGAGAGCTTTCTAATGGTATATTTAGTTTTGACCTAGCGCCATCCTGGTCAGAGTTGTGGACAGTTGTGGACACCAAGGTGATTTCACTTTATTTCACTTTACTCAACACCTGTATCACATAACCACTTACAATTTTGACAGCACTTAGAGAACCCACAGACATGCATTTTGAATAGATGAAAACATCATAACTTGTAAAATGGATTTTTAAGAAAGGTCAGTGTTTTGCTCATGATTAGCAACATTCCAGGGCTAATATCTCTCCCATAGATTTTTTTTAGTGGATTCTTTCTATTCAAATGAAAGAGTATGAAAAGAGCTTTCAAATGATATATTAAAAGTTGATATAGGACAAAGCATGGCCCAGTTATGTGCACACAAACTTGAAATAACTCGTTTTGAGATAACGGCTCTTGAAAAAAGTACATTATTATGTTCTCTATATTCCTTTCAGGTTCGTAACTTCGAATTTATGTAGTCAATAGCATGGACAAAAGTGTGTATAACTTTGCAGTGAAGCATTCAAATGCTCTGAAACTTGAAATAGAAATACTACATGAACTATACTATAGAATGAATAAATAACTTTAAAAAATGTTTTTTTCCCGAACGAATGGATTAGTCCCGCCTTAAGGCAGTTCATTTTTTTACTTAAGGTGGAGAGGGAGGCTAAATTGTTATTTTAATGCCAAAGTTCATCACCTCTATACCTTACTTCCTAATGTAACGATATTTTGTAACCTTAATAAGAAAAGCCCGAGGAGTGACCACAATGAATTTGGGTGGGTGTCCTGTTACCATAGCAACAATACAATACCAATAAGCAACAGTGTGATATATCTTAAGTTTCCTAGTCATTTGAGATATGAATAAACTATTTTGCTAGTAGGTACACACAAGTAAGAGGTATGATTTAGTGCATACTGTGACACAGACCTATCATACATGCTTCACTTGCAGCAGAGGCAAATATTAGCTGCTGTAGAGTGACACTAGTCACTATTAGTTTGTATATAGTGTATCAAACTGCACCAAATCATAGATCTCAATGAGATGATTCTAAATATATATATATATATATATATTTAGGTACCTACAGTGTATGAGACACCAGTAAGGAGAAATCTATGTGTTATAGCTGGCAGTGGTTATGCCTGGTTCAAATACACTTGAAGTCCGTGATTCCTCCAATATTCTTGATGGTGGAGGGTGAGTATGATGGACATTAGGAGCTGTAATGACTGTTTGAAATGGATTGAGCTATTCTATGACAAAGTATTATGATTAGCAATGATTGTAGTTAACAAAAAAAATGGGGGGGGGAAATTTCCTTCATAATCCGAGTAATTTTAGCCTCCCTCTCCACCTTAAAGTGATAACATTTCAGAGAGATCTGGAATTAGAAGCCACATCTTCGTAACTACATGCATGCAGGTTGTTTATCATTTGTATTTGGTGTAAATATCTCATGAGTTATATATATTTTTGTGATTAGCTTACACAATTTTTGAACTTGAAATTATCCCAAACTTTGTTGTTTATATTCGAGCTAAATGTACCGTTTCCCCAAATAATGTGGTGCTAACAACTGGTCTGCCATGTCTTGTACCATAGTTAGCTGCCACACATAATGTGCAGCTGTGGTACAGCAACTCATCTATCATGTGTTTATACAATATTTATCTGACACTTTTGAAGTTTGGGAAACTTAGTATTTGATGGCATAATGTTGTTTACCTGTGGAATATTGAATCCTTATAGTGTTGTTTACCTGTGGAACATGCAATCCTTATAGGAGTTGTCAGTGCTCTCTCAGTTAACATGTACGATATAATTAACCAACTTTAAAAAAATGGTCCTTGAGGTTTGATGAAGGCTAGAGCATCTAGAGTTATTATATACTTATACATGAGCACAAGAATTATCTGATGGATGATAGCTTTAACCTGTATACTATTTGCTAGAAGATATTTTTCTTCCAAAAGTTAACTGCAGACCCTCTCAACATCAAGATAGACACACTGCAAACATTGGCAGATGATGGATATATTTATAGCATTAGTAACCAATACTGAAGTCAGACCAATACTGAAGTCAGCAACTAACATCACCATCAAAACAGAAGTTCTTAATAAGGGAGTGACTTAACAACCAGGTTGGATAGTGCCACAAGTGCTGAGGGCCAATAAACTCACTTGAGAGGCTTTCTGTTTGAGTGGTTAGAGTCAATGGATGAGTAGTATCCAATGTAACCTCTGGAAAAGTGTCTGAATCAAGATAAAGGATTCACCAACATTAAAACAAGTTAGCAATCAAGTGATAAGCAAAGTGATATTGACAACTGTGTCTCAAACCACACAAACTGTCTCGCTCATTAATTATGCAAGCAACACAAACATTAATAATAATGACAGGAAGTCAAATAATGTAGAGCAATTTAGTAGCCCGTGCTTAATCTTTGGTAGTAGTAAGGTAATAAAGACCAGCCTAGCTTGGCCTTATGCCAAATCTCTTACATCTTACCAATTTCAAACTCAATGAAGGACTCTCCTACTAATGTCCAAACAGATATGGTCACATTATATTCCCTCTTGTAGAGCAGTCCAGCATTTCTGATCTCCCTCGTCACTTTGGCCATGCCCCTACTCCAGTGGTGCCTATGAGGGCCATCTTTATGCACCACTACCCCAGATGTCTTATCCTCAATAAGGAGGGCATACGCTGCCTCATTATATGGGCAGAGTGAAGGAAACTGCATGCAAGGAAAACACATCAAACAGCATTTTTCGCATCACAAACACACATATGTAGCACCAAATTAATGATCTAGAGGGAGGGACTATCCCTCTAGCCATGGAAACTTAGTAAGCAGTTGTTTGAATTTTTTCTTAATTATTTTTTACATAATGCATAGGGAGTGGGGGAATGAGTGCAAAGATCATCCTGGGGTAACAATCCTGCTGGTCACATTGTCAGGGTTACAATGTAAAATATTTGATGACATAATATTTAAAGTGTACTCTCTCTAAAACAATGCCAGAGTTCAGTCCCCCCAAGCATGTGTTTCCCAAAACTGTGAACTTAACAGAATGTCAGACATTATTATAAAACACACGGTGAAGTTGATGTGGAGTATGGGAGTCTGGTCTCTGGCAAATGTCACTTCACTGCCAGGTAACTCTGTGAACACTCCAGGCTCTGCAGCAAACATGCAAATTATGCCAAGTCACTTTATGTTAGTTATGGATAGGCCTCAGGCTATTCCGCATAATTGTGGTAATACTAGGAACTACTGGCATGAAGCTGGCATAAGAGGTAGAATATTACTGGGGTAAAGGTCTCACTGTGGCTAGGAAATGTCCATTTCAGCTTCCCCCCCCCCCCCCAATATCTATCAAAGTGTACTGACTCAGATGAAAGCTTTTGCATATTGAAATGGCCTAAGCTAAATGCTCCAGGGCTTCCATACTGGGCTGAAGCTACTCAGAAAGTGATACCATTTTCTGTTTCCTCCGAGCATAGAACCACCATACTGCAGTAGCAATCAATAAAGTTAAAACTTTAGTTTTCAGCACTTTAACTATCATCAAATTTATGAGCAGAGCATAATTGGTACCTTAGATGATCATAATAGCTAAAAAGTTAAAAAAGCATAATAGCCTCAGGCCTTGTCATGGAAACTGCCATGTAACTTACTGCCAGGTAAAGCACCAAATACTATTCCAGGCAAGCTGTCCCCCACAATACTTGCAGCCTTCATGGAGAAAGTTAAGTTGGTACATGTTGGGGCAGTCATGCTGGTGAGGGTGTAGTTGTGTGCGTCTGGACTGAGCTTGCTGCTGATGAGTGGGGTATGGGCCAGTAGTGCAGTATCTTCAGTCTCACTAACATTTATTGTCAGGAAATAGCCTGTAATGGGATAACCTTCCCAAGTAAATGGCTCACTCCACTCAACCTGGACTGTGTCTGCTTGGAGTGTGCTGAATTGCAGGCTAGGTGGGAGTGGCACATCTGCAATGTCATATGCTACTTGTTAACAACAAATTTGTTATTTATAGGAACATTATTTTCTTTTCTGTAAAGTTACTCTATTATTTTCATTTCATACAGTCATGTGAGAAAATCATCATATGTAGCATATGGATATTCTAAACGGGTGATGTATATTAGAATACATATATTAATACTCTCTCAGTTGACATAATAACATTAAAATCACCTTCTCCATCAGGAATCATTATTCCTGATGAATCGAAACGTCAATTTGAAGTTGATTATTAAGAAGATCATTTTAATAAATATACAATAATAAATATACAAATAGACATGTGGATGAATGGATAGATAGATAGATAGATTGAGTATAATTATACCTGTAGATAAATAGATAGGTAGATAGATAGATACCTGCAACATTCAGAGTAGCTGGTTCTGAAAAGGTGGAGGAACTAGGAGGCACTATTGCTTGACAGACCACTGCACTGTTGTTGTTCCTGGTAGTGACTAGCATAGTCAAAATTTCATATGCATAGCCTGTGGGAGAATCCTTGAGGCTAACTTGAACTCCTCGCTCAAAGAACATGTGCAACGTCAAGTGGCTGAATAACTGACCATCTATCAACCAGTGGATAACCTGTCCTTCGATTTGGCATGCAAAGGTGACAGGATCGTGCCCCAGAGCTCTGGTCACATTGGCTGGAGCTTGCAGGAAGACTAAACACCAACCAGCAAACTAAGATCACACAAACCTATCTTCAAGATTATCACTTGCTATGTAAATAATTTTGACCTCACCAGGTGTCTGTGATGCCACCACACCGAGTCCTTGTAACATCAGCAAAAGCAGCAGCATGTTGGGGGACGTCTGCCTCAACACACAAACACTGTTGGCTAGCTAATGTATACTTCCTAACGCACTATTTGGGCTAAAATGAAGTAGTGTAAACCAAACCAGAAAGTGATATAAACTAGAGGAAATTAGTCATTGGGAATGATGTCTAATTCTATTTATAGACACCCAAAGTTCAGCAAGGACTCAGACCTTCAAAAGGAAGAGCATGTAACTGTAAGTGAACAAATAGGCATCCTATACAGTGGAACCCCCCCTTATCTGGGGTAGCTTGGGACCAGGGGGTTCAGAAAATTATACCTAGCTGCTGCAGCAGTGCCATACAGTTTAAAAAAATCTTTGGATAATTGAATTTGGGAGTAATTGATTATTACCTGTTCTAGGAAGCTGTCTGGCCCAACTTGGGGAGTGGGATAGTATTACTCCTCGACCCAGGCCAAGCATGTACCTTGCACCATGCATTGAAATCAACTAGCATAGTGCATTTTGCTGTGGACACAAGTGAACAGGATATTAAGTAGCTTGCTATGATGTTGGATAAAGAGACCTACCAACTGCAAGCATAAAGTGGATTCGATTACATTGCTACTTATGAATAACTCTCTCTCAGGGTTGGAGGAAGCAGTCAGGTAGATTGGGAAAATGCCCAAACAATCACTGGAGAATGAAGGTGCTGTTATTTGTAAGTCCAGACTCTGACATAGATGAATAGCCAGCTATCTAGTAATTTTCAAATACTTATTACATTGTCATTCTAAATAGACAGCACTATTAATAACCTGTGTAGTGTGAAGGTATTATGGCTGCTTTTGATTAAGTTCCAGAGAAGTTTAATCCCAAGAAGACTTAAGTCAGTGAAGGTCTATAGTATGGGTTATGAAAGCTTATGTCCTGGCAGACAGCTCTAGTGGATATACCAAACTGTTCATTTTAGACTAGTCCCACTTCTTTCTATCCTATAACTGCCTGCTACAGGAGCCTTACATACAGATATATGCTGTGAAACTATGGAGACAATTCTAAAATTCCCGGTGAGTTCAGCAAAATCAACGATGAGCGCTTAGATAAATTTTGTCCAATTATGATGGATATGTATGGTGAGTTCATCAATAGCATTGTACAAAACTATAATGCTCTACAAGCATTGTGGGAACATTGTTAGCAGTCAAAGTTACAACCTAACGAGAAGAGGTGAATAATAGGTCACAGATGTAATGATTTAAGTTCGTATTTGGACTTACACAATGTGAAAGGTTTCTTATTATAACTGATAATAAAGCAAAAAACTTCAAAATGAGTCTATGTCTGGAGAAGAAGGCCAGGCAATAGCAACGCTTACAGATAAGACATTAGAGAAAAAGATAGTCTCAAGCTGTTCTTCCAGTGTATAGAGCTATTACAACAAAGTACTAATACTGAGGAGCCTTAAGAAAAAGAGTGCCATGGTCAAGGAAGATTAAACTATCTAATGCATTTACAGGGTATTTTTGAGAACCTAGACCTCATAAGTACAGCACAAATATATCCACTTAGATTTAGGGTATTTGGGAGATTTGAATGATGATAACTTGTATAATATAATTAATGTCTTGACTATATTAAAAAAATCCTTCATCAGTACAGTCACATGAAAGTGGCCATGGTCTAGATAAATAGGCATGATACATTTTTCCCAACCATTCGCAAACAGCTTCCTCCATCAGTGCAGTTTTCCATAAGTATTAGGTTCCACTAAAAGAGACATTCTCACCTGCTGACTGGGTAATTGGCTGGAATCAGCATATCTTCAGGTTTGAGAACACAAGGGCCACAAGTTGTACAGACAGAGAAAACTCTCCAACCAACATGTTCTTGGAAACCCTTTCAGAAGTTGACTTGGTGTGTCTTCACTCACCAGTAGTTCATAGGGGTCAGGCAAAAAAACTCCATCTACCATGGACTGGATCCTACAGAGTTGTGCGATGTCTTTCCGAAATGACTTATCGCATTCATGTGAAGTGACAGAGATGGTAACAGATAAGGTTACTTCAATGAAGTGACCAACAATAATTGGAAGCCCTCTGAAGTGACCAAAACAATTGGAAGACCTCTGAAGTGACCAACAATAATTGGAAGACCTCTGAAGTGACCAACAATAATTGGAAGACCTCTGAAATGAACAACAATAATTGGAAGACCTCTGAAATGAACAACAATAATTGGAAGACCTCTGAAGTGAACAACAATAATTGGAAGACCTTTGAAGTGACCAACAATAATTGGAAGACCTCTGAAGTGACCAACAATAATTGGAAGACCTCTGAAGTGACCAACAACAATTGGAAGACCTCTGAAGTGACCAACAATAATTGGAAGACCTCTGAAGTGACCAACAATAATTGGAAGACCTCTGAAGTGACCAACAACAATTGGAAGACCTCTGAAGTGACCAACAATAATTGGAAGACCTCTGAAGTGACCAACAACAATTGGAAGACCTCTGAAGTGACCAACAATAATTGGAAGACCTCTGAAGTGACCAACAACAATTGGAAGACCGCTGAAGTGACCAACAATAATTGGAAGACCTCTGAAGTGACCAACAATAATTGGAAGACCTCTGAAGTGACCAACAATAATTGGAAGACCTCTGAAGTGACCAACAAGAATTGGAAGACCTCTGAAATGACCAACAACAATTGGAAGACCTCTGAAGTGACCAACAACATTTTGTCTACAAAGCTTCATACTTATCCAACCACCCTATACTTTGTCATCACTTAGTTGATCTTTTCCGACTCTCATAATATTTCAACAAACTCTTAGTTGACATAATAGAGTAGAGGTACAATAAAATTGGTTACTCAGCATACTGGCTAGATGCTCTAGCCTTCACCAGGAATAATGAGATGCTAAGACTCATGTGAGGTTTATATGTAGCAAGTTATGTATCACGTGAGGAGGACCATACTGGCACATCACGCACTCACTCTAAAGCTTTTCTTGCTGAGATCATGTATTTCTTGCAGAATTACAAGAAACAACTTACTAGCCTTGACTACTTGCAAATAACGTCCATGCTCAATTGCTTCTAAACTTTTGAAGTAAGTGACAAGTAATGAAGATCTCACTACCACAAAATCCAACAAGATCCTCGACAGTTTCTCCACTTTCCATTGGTGCTAGTTCTAATCACTTCACCTCCAACTTCCACTTCACATTCTGTTTTTCCTTTCTTCCTACTAACTATATCAACTCACACTTGACACAATCTGCTTCATGTGATTCTCATTAATAGACTTCTGTACAATACTTACCTGATCCTCCAAATAGTCAATGCTTGGAGAGAGAGAGTTCTGGGGTCTATCAGCTTTACAAAATCATCAGCATATATACTACTTACAGAAATACTTAATTTATTGAACTACACAATTTCTCATGTAAAGAATTCAGAATTATGAGGAATAGAGCAGGTGAAAGTATCAAGCCTTGTTTCAAAAAATCATCAGACAACCTTCCTACTTGAGATACAGCTCACTTTTACCAACCTCTTATGTTTAGCCCATCCAAAAATCCTATCCAACACATTGGTATTGACTGAGTAGTAAGCTTTCAGCAAAACACAGAGCATCTTGCTATATAGCTACCCCTCTAAGATATCTGGCAGTCACCTACGTAGCAAAGAGACGATTTGTACATACATTTTTCGTAAACAGGATTTCCCTCACATTGACCTCCTTTAGTATCAACACTTCCACTAAATCAACACTTCCACTAAATAATTTTTATTAATACAATATCTAAACATGGATATAAAATACAAATCACTTGTGCATCTATGCATAAAAAACAACAACATGCTAACAGCTACAAACTATAAATCACAATAGTCAAGTCATGTGCCTATGCATATTCAGTTGCAGCATAGGACCACTAGGTACAAGTGGCTTGCAAGGTTGTTTCAGTTTGCTCCAACTGGTCCACCACACAATCCACACCTAGTTCATCCACCGTAATCTCCTTGCCTTGCCCATACACCACTATCGACAACTTCCGTCTCATTGTACTCTCTAAAATGAGATTTCTGTAGAACTCCCGGAAAGTTTGGACTGTCAGGCTAGTGAGCGTGTCCAGCTGCTGAGACTGCAAGTTAAACTGGTGACGATGAGACATGGTTTCGAGCCACACTCGTGAAGTCTTGTCTGACAATTTCAGTTCATTCTTGGAGAGGGATTTCCTGAGAACCTCTATTATATCATTGAAATTGTCTGCAAATTCATCAGATATCACCATGGTATTGTAGAAGTCATCCATGAATGCGTTGATGGACTGCAGGACACGTGCTGGAGTGAATTCTTCACTCTGTACAATCACTTGGAAGGAGCCTATCCCTTCATTGACTGTGGAGAGGCAGTAGACAATGTATCCCAGGCCCTCTTGTGTGCGTAGCTGCGTGATGCATGCATCCTGTACAAGAGAGGTTTATGCACAGATGTGGTGGAATAGCATGAGCAATATTAGGGAGTGCATAGCATTAGGTAACTATTAGTTTGGCATACATTATGGACGATGCCAAAAACACACATACAAAAAACAAAGCAGATATCTCGGCATGTACTCAATTGTAGCAGCCTAAAGGAGATTTTGTCTACTATGTATTAGCCCCCAAAACCAAGGCAGATATAAAACTGCAATGAAGACTGTAATAGAGGGAAGCCATAATTAGCTCCCTAAACCAAGGCAGGTATATAACTTCAATGAAGACTGTAATAGAGGGAAAGTCATCACTAAAGGTAAGAAAACATTATTGCCAGTCTCATGGCAGAAGTTAGCATATTATGTTCCTGCCTGATGGACATAAATCTCATATCCACATTGATTTTTAGATTTTTGCCATGATAGTAATATTATCCTTTTCTGTCCATCATACTTTACCAACCTGCATTGCAACCATTATATATTGCAGTGTTCAAGTCACTTAAGCACTTGTCCTTCAAATCTATGCTCTTTCTTCTACAAAAAAGTATTTTGTTGCGTCAAAAAAGAGATTTTCTTGTGTTTTAAGCACTCTTTGGACAAGTATTTTCAATTCTAAATGTCAATGCCATCTCGGTGAACCTGGAAAATAATCTGAGCTGATAAAAGAGTAAGCTTAAACTGACTGGTAAAAATGAGCAGTATCTGAACATTCAGCTTAGATAGGTTATCAAACAGGTCCTTGATAATGAAATGTAGAACTTTCAATAGTTTTGAGGCTACTAGTTCATTACTAGCAAATGAATGCAGGAAGAGCTAAAAATGTCCATTTAGGATTAAGAAATTGCTAAAGTGAGTTTGAGCTGACATGATCTTTGCTTGTTCATTGGAGTTTTTGGCTTCCACAATTTTGGAATCTGGACGATTGCAGTAGCACTCCCTATGTGTTTACAGCAGTACTGAATAACTATAACTGGCTGATCGTCGTGACTGATGAGGAGGCATAGTCAAAATGATTTACACCTGAAGAAAGCAAAAGCAAAAACAACAACAATGCAATGGGGCAGTGATATATCATCTGACTACACTGTGAGATTGAAATGGAAGTCATGTGACTAAAGGAGGTTGTGCAAGAATTATCAGTAGAATTCTAGAATCGATCAACATCACACTGGGTAAAGGTACATGTAGGTTAGGTAGGTTGAGAATAGCTCTATGGGGATTACACACACACTACACGGGGTCAAGTTGCATGCTCAAATTACAAAAAATATATTATGCATGCACATTCTCTTAGGGTCAGTGAACATGTGGAGGCAGTGTGACATCATGTGACATTCATGTGTTATCATGTAATTGTCATGTGACTCACAGAAATAATAAGTTCCAAGAGAGAAAGGTGCAGTCCAGTGAGCAGAGACTCCTGGGAGCAAGTACCATTTTCCACCATGCATACACTCTTGGCCTATCATAAAGGTACCACCGAACAATATATATACATGTACACATGTGCAATACCAGCATGTTTTAGACTTTTAGCTCTCCTAGACACTGGTTCACATCAAATTATATGCTACTTGACTTCACTTTACCTAGGGATCTGTTAGACTGCATGGCATAGAAATACTTAATACAACAATTACGCATCATGAAAAAGTCAGTGATGCAGAGTTCCATGCTCTATAGTACAACTGTTGCCATGGAAAATCATGTGCCTCACACATTTGCTCCTTTTCACATCTTACCAAATATTAGAATATTCATAACTATGTATTTCTGTGCATTTAAAACATGAAGCACTTCACATTAATTTGAGCCAGATGGTATCAGTGCACACAAAAGTTCCAGAGTAGAAATAGAAAGAAGTTAGAAATATGAAGTGATGTTCATAAGCACGTGCCAACACCACACACACAGTAAGGACACAATGATGCATATCAAACACCACTTGCCTGGAAGAGAACGTTCACCACTGAATTAGCATCATCGGGGTTGAAGGCCGGAAGAGAGAGGCCATAGTCTATCCCTGCTGGCAGTATGACCCTTGTCCTTAGGAATCCTTCATCAACTTGTGAGTTTATATCAATGCGTCCATTTAAGATATCCGTGATCAACCTAATATATGAGTTGGCCTGGAAAGATATAACAAAAGAAGTCATGGTGACAGTAGAAGCATCAATAGTAGTAGTAGTAATGTCAGTATAGTAATAGATACTGCAGTTAGAGGTAGTAGTAGTATACTAGTAGTAGTAGTTATGTCTAGTTATGTAGTAGTGGAGGTAGTAGTCTAGCAGTAGTAGGAGTAATGTTAGTATAATAGTAAATACTATAGTAGTAGAGGTAGTAGTAGAGGTAGTAATATAGCGTATTGTAGTAATTACTAGTAGTAAAGAGGTAATAATGTAGTAGTAGAGGGTAGTGGTAGTAGTAGTCATAGTAGAGGTAGTAGTAGTAGATGTAGTAGTATATTAGTAGTAGTAGTAGTAGTAGTAGTACTAAGTTTTCAGCATTAATCAGAATTTGTTATAGTGCAAGATGCCGCTGACTAGTACTACCATGCTACAACACCCACTGAATCTCATGGTTATTACTTAAAAATATATATAAGCACAACAATATAGGGTTGGTTTGGCATGTAGACCACAACCAGTTAGACAAAACACATTGCAATATAATATCATGCACACCAAATATTAACAGAATTAAAAACAGTATAATATAGGTATGTAGTGTGAAGGTAATAACTAGATTTCAAAAAGCAGTTGGTAATGTAATAATGGCGGACATGATTTTGAATGGCAAATGATAATCAAACTGATTCTGGTATATTTACATGGAGCATTCAATGGTGTTGTTTGTGTATACATTATTATAATAGTGTATGAGTTTAAATGGTAAAGGGTCCAATTAGTTGTGAAGGAGAAGTCAAGTCTTGTTTCAGGCATGTGATCCAGAATGGGTACATGTTTTTTGTTGACAATTCAGTTGTTTGTTAATATGTTCTTGCATAAACTGTTGTTGTTGTTTATGTTATAATTGAGCCGTAAAAAACTACACTACTGCCTAACCACCTTCTAGTGGGATGCCAGCACTTTTAAACACTATTTCTAACTTGGGGTGCACTATACAATTCAATACACGTAATATCTCTTGCTATTGTTGACTGTACCCATGCAGACCACATTGCAAATTAGTTGACATACAACTGTTTTGACTATACCTTACACTACAAGTGAGAACAAACAGAAGAGTATATAATACGTGATTTGATAACCAGAAGCTGTTGCATTGCTCGGTTTATATTTATATTTAGAACAAGATTCTCTATATATCCACTGAGAACTTAAATAGACATATGCAGCTACAGACACCTGCAGCTGCTATTAAGCTAATAATTCACCATGTAAGCTAGCTAGGTTGCTATTACCTCTCGTAATCTTTTTGCACATACATGCACAAGTGTGTTTATTTCGTTTATGTTATTTATACTGATTTCCAGTTTTACATCCAGTTTTATGGTTTTACTGAACTATCAGTCGATGCAAAGCTAATTGGATTCATCTTGAAAATTGAATGGACCTATTGAATGTAAATTCTTCGTGGATTAAAACAAGATCGACTACAAGACATTAAAGACAAGTTTCATGAGTTTCATGGTTTTAAACATTTCTGGGACTGCCAGTTTACTACGCATAGCATGCTTGAAATGTTTTTTGACTAAAATTGACTGTTTAGGACGCTTCAATCAGCTTCAATCTGCCAAAGTGAGTTTTAGCCGAAATATAAACTTGTGTTCTTTGGTGTTTGTGAAAAATAATGTATATAGTGAATGCTACTGCATCCCCAATACACACTGTTTCTAGGATTTTTTGTTCTTTAATGGATGTGAGCAAACACACATACCTGGCTATGCTGTTTAGTTATTAGTGTCATCCTCTTTCATTGTAGAGGATCAGCTAAAGCTTCCTTCACATTGTGGAAGGTTAAAATCCCACAGATCAGCAGCAGAGAAGGAGATTCTCAGTAAATAATCACTCGCTGAACTTATAATAAACATGTAAGCTAGATAGTTCAATTTTAAGTTGACAAATGTTAACCAACTGATGACTCTTTCCTAGATGTATATTATTACTACTATTACTTTTATTATTACTACTACTATTATTATTATTATTATTATTATTATTATTATTATTATTATTATTATTATTATTATTATTATTATTATTATTATTATTAATATTATTAATATTATTATTATTATTATTATTATTATTATTATTATTATTATTATTATTATTATTATTATTATTATTATTATTATTATTATTATTATTATTATTAGTAGTAGTAGTAGTAGTAGTAGTATTATTGCAGTGATGTGGAGTGATGTGGAACTAACTTGAACTTTGTACTACTAGATAGTTATGCGCATGACACTAGTTCTTATTATTGCCCATTATATGTATGTTCTGTATTATCGAGTTCCTAGACCTCGTGTTTGAGATCTAGTTGTATCTCTCTATGGTGTTTATAAATCACAACAATTTATACAACTAGATCTCTGGATGGATAAAGTCCTTCGTCCGGAACGTTTGCAGGCAGATCCAAACTCGAGTGATGCCTCAAAGGATTGGCTCCACTGGAGGAGGACATTTCAGAACTTTCTCGCTGTCCTCGACCGAGAGGATTTGGACAAACTTGGAGTATTCACAAATTTTCTGTCTCCTAACTTTCTGTCTCCTAAGACTACCAATACAACCAATACATCGAAGACTGTGGGGATTACCCAATGGCGATTGAGATGCTGCACACTCTCTAGATAAAGCCCACCAACAAAGTCTATGCCCAACATATCCTTGCTACGAGGTGCCAACAGTCCGCGGAGACTCTGGATGAGTACTTCCAGGTCCTCAAAACGCTTAGCAAAGACTGTAACTACCACAATGTCTCCTCGGTTAAATATCGTGAGGAGAGTGTTAGGGACACTTTCATCTCTGGTTTAACTTCTGGACTATTCGCCAAAGGTTATTCGAAAATAATACTCTGGACCTCAAGACTATGGTCGATCAAGCCAGATCACTGGAATCAGCAGAGCGCAGCTCAGAGTCGTATACAGCAACTCCCCTATCATTCAATGCTGCCGTCTTACCAGCAGACAATGTTCTACCAGACTGTGACCCAGCTCTCAACCCTTCTACTCTTGCTACAGCATCTTGTTTTCAAGGAGAGAAGTGCTTCTTCTGTGGCTACCAAAGGCATCCTCGCTCCAAGTGCCCTGCTCGCGATGTCATGTGTTCCAAGTGCCTAAAGAAGGGACACTTTCAGAAAGTTTGCCAAAGTGGCGCCCCACCCCTGTCTGAAGGGAGGACATCAGCCACAATGTGGCGACCAACGTTTGCTACCATCTCTGCTTAGGTGCCCCTGTCACTTGCTAAGTCGACGACCATGGTGAGCGTAGATGGATTTGAAGCCAAGGCCCTTGTTGATTCAAGGAGAGAAGTGCTTCTTCTGTGGCTACCAAAGGCATCCTCGCTCCAAGTGCCCTGCTCGCGATGTCATGTGTTCCAAGTGCCTAAAGAAGGGACACTTTCCCTTATTTTCCTATGCCGTGTCACATTTATTGGAAAATTAGGAATATTCTGGTACTAAAATTTTATGTAATCTCAAGTGTGGAAAAATAGATAATAAGTGCATAATTTAATCTTGGTGCTGGATTTCACAGTTTATAATGGGTTACTTAATGAGTACCCAAGGCTTACAAGAGTGGTATATAGAAGACTACTAAGAAGTTGCAATTTTTGTTTTGGGAGGCTTGAGCTGCACACTATTTTAAAAGATAGGAAGGGCGCTGGTAACAGATTTCTTTTGATCACTTGTCTCTCTCCTGGCATGGCCATGTCTGTGGTCCCACAGAGCATGGCCACAATTACAATCTTACAGTGTTTTGTGGAGCACCACTGATATCTGAGAGTAGATTTCAATATTTCAATACTCATAGAGATGTACCGAGATGGTGGACTATTTGGTTTGTGCAGATTCATCATTACCATCAACCAAAGCAGGCAGAGCTACAGTTACCTATAACTAGAACAAACTCTTTTACAGATCTACCTGCTGCAGTGAGAGGATTAATGACTTTTTAATGATTGGTAAACTTCATTTAGACATCCAAAGCATTTTCTATGGTACAAAGGTTCTAATAAAGGTAAAATCTTTTATGATTATTCGATCATATAGATATTGTGGGAACACCCGGGCGGGATAAACTATATTTTGAACGATGGTTGGACTACTTTATAATTAGATACTGTGGTTATTATGGTTGTGGTTTGGGGTATCCTGTGTGGTTGCTATGGTTTGGGTGTTGGTGGTTGGGTGTGTCCTCTGTTGGACTGGGCCAGTTGGGTGTGTGTGTCAGATGTGATGTCAGATGTGATGTCATTGTTGTGGCTGTAAAATGTATTACTTATTTATCCTGTTTAGTCATCTCTGTGCATGGAATGTGATTATTGTAGCCAAGTATATATAGAGATCTGTTTTGTGTATTAAAAAGATCGAAATTACTGTGAATTAAAGTATCTTCAGTATTTGATCAACTCTTCTCTCCAAACTCAACCGCTAACCCTCCACATTATGATATGGTGAGTTTTAGCTTTTTGTGTGAGTTTTTGTGTGAGTTTTTGGCATAATTATGTCATTTAGAAATGTGAGGTCAAAGCAGAAAGTGCTATATACACTACACTATCATATATATATATATGCAATCACTTTACCATGCTATTCACAACAACTTACTATTGCTGTACTAGTGCTCCCATGCACCAGGCAAACAACAGCCATGTTTCTCAAGAGAGAAGAGCTCCCAAAGTTCAACACAGTGTTCAAATCTAGATGGTACACGTTCAGAAGAATATTTTCATTGGTCCAATATGGCCGATCTAATAGCAGGCTGTAAGATTGAGAAGATATAGAGAACTCAAGATAAGGAGGTTATGCATGCTTGATCTTACATGCATTCATAATTGCAATATCATCATGAACTCAGAGCCACTGAAAATTTGCTGTATTCATTGTCACTGACAATTTGATGTCAGTTGAGTGATGTCATTTAGATTCTTGGGAAAATACAGTCAGTACAGATTGCTTAGATCAACATCGCACTGGGTTTAGGCAGGTTGTAGGCTGACATCAGCTCTATGAGGAAACAGATTAGATCCAAGAATTTGAGGAATGATGATAGGTGTTGAGTTCAAAAGAAAGCATCATGCGCACAGCCACCGCAATAGCTCTGATTGTTAGATACAAAATTCAATAAGCTATTTGGAATTGTACCCATTGATGTCATCCCAAAGTACAGGACTACATCAGTGCTGCTTAACATGCAAGAATCATGCAGCAATGGTGGATCTTGTTTATATAAGAACACCTAAACAGTTGGAGGGCATTTAAGTTATTCAAAAAAAGTTTTACCAAAAATGAAGCACACACGTACCCAAAAATTTCCTTTAAACCTCTGACTGGCCACTTGAGTTGCAAGCAGCTCCTGCCTTCATCTAGAGTGAGAGAAACATCTAAATAAGCAGATGATTGGGCATGGATGGCCACTTTTTTTGTACACACAAGCATACTAAGAATTTTGACACCGTTTTCATTTTCTAGAGAAAACATTCCAATTGTGTTAAGTTGACTAACAAGTTTATCACAATAACCTTCTCAATAATCAACTTGAAATTGTACTCGATGTTTGACCAAATGCTCCATCCTTCATCAGGCTAGAGCATCTAGTCAAAACGTCGAGAGAATATAATTTCAAGTTCATTATTGAGAAGGTTATTGTAATGTTATTATGTCAGCTGAGAGTTCATTGAGAACAAGTTTATCGAGTTTTCTGGATTTGCAGTATCTATTTTCTCTTCATCAATCTATTTGTCATCCTCACTCTTAATGTTATCTGGATAAAATTGGAATATGACCCTTTCGATGACAATGAGTGCTATGAGTATATGTAATTACAAATCTAGAAGCTATGGGAGTTTAAATGAACTTGCAGTGAACATAATGAATTTCCCAATAATCAAATTAAAATCTGTTTCTCGATGTTTTGGCCGGGAATAAGGAGGTGTTAATACTCATATGAGTTTCATAGTGCTATGCTAGCATTTCAGATGAAGGCTATAGCATCTGTTGAAATGCAGAGAAACAAATTTTAAGTTGTTCATTAAGAAAGTCACTTCATTGTTGCATTCTTCAAATCAGAGAAGCCTTCAGAGATGAATGAGGCCTATGCAGTTTTTTTCCTGAACAAGATCTAGCGCAAATGGTTTATATTACAGCACCTTAGATACTGCAGCCATCAGGTCTGGAAGCTTCTCTTGGCAACTGATTTTGTTAACTTCCCTTTTTGGGAAAGGAAAAGGTTGTTATTGATATGGTTCATCTGGCAGAGGGAAGTTATCAGAAAGTTGACTAACTAGCATAAAATAAAGCTCTCTTACCATAACAAAGTGTCATTACATCACTTTTTATTACTCCTGCCTATTCTGGAATCCAGAACCGATCATGAACCACAACTCAAAGTGAACAGTCAGTAATAAGTAATGAGTTTCAAGATCCTGAACATAACATTAATTTTGTTAAACTGCTAGACACAAGACCTTATTTGCAGTTTATTCAAAATAAAAGAAACAAAAATAAAGTCAATTGGTCGACACCTCCCTCCCTTCCCACCTGCACGATGTCTTGCCTCCCAAATTAAAAATTGCACCTTCCAACCCTTAAAGGTAGGTGCTAGCCCTTAAACAGCTGTGGAAGTATACTAAAGAGGATTTCCCCCCCATCATTGATTAGGGTCTATAAACTTGTACTAACTGTAGTAGGGTTTTTTATGTGTGATACTTAACCATATCCAATTCAGTGCACTTGATAATGATAATCAGTCACTACTGAACTTTGGTGCGTTACTTCACACTTCAGACTTGTCATTTTTGAAATGAATTTGGAATAAGATGGTTGCAACCTTTATTAAGTGTAGAAGCTAACTAGCTCTATCTATAGCATGCAGATAGTTTTTTGGAACATGAACACTACGGTAACCAACTTTAAATGTTTGCCGGTTATATTGACCCACTCACCACTGGATTGATGGGAGAGCTTAAAAATATTGTATCAGCTTCAGTTAAATATTTATATCAAGTCAAACATTGTCTAAAATCCCTAGAAACCACATATTGTGGAATTTTACTAACATTGTGATCAGGTTTATGTGGCTGCACACTGACCACAAACTATGAATATCATTATCTTTTGCGTCTTGTTTGTGACAACATGCAACTTCCTCAATCGTTGCCACTGGATCATCATCACTTATATATAATCCAGCATAGCTATCTGCGTGCCTGTAAAATTCTGTAGATGCTCCTCAGGTCTGATTCCTTTGTGATCTTGGCTATAAAAATAACAGGCAGTAACAGGTGATAAATCATCACGTGGTCTCCCATCTTTTACATAGGACCACATTCTACCTGTCTCAGTTCCTGAATCCACTTTAACCGGCCGTGTATCTGATTTGCTGCAAATATATATCCGTAGTTATTATTTTTGCATCTGGGAAGCTTTGTTGTTTATTTAGTTATTAATTCCTGATGAAGGCTAGAGCATCTAGTCCAAACATCGAGAGATAACAATTTCAAGTTGATTATTGAGAAGGTTATTGTAGTAATTTTTTGCATTTTTGCAATATCTATTGCATTCAGCAACCATTATTGGTTGACAAAATACAAACACGACTATAAGTAGCTAAGGTATTAGAGACAAAGGAAGCATATTAATGTTCAGTATATTACTACCTACTCAATATTCAATCCACACTGTAGGTTTTTCTATGACACATTGCTATTTGTGTTATTGGATATTGCTTTCATGCACTCTATCACTTTTCAACAGAACTTAGATGAGGCTTTATATTCTTTTCCATTATTTACCAGGTATATGAATTTGATATCCATATGTGTGGAGTATACTGTTTGTGGATGAGAAGTTATTCTGCTATGGCAATGTAACATTGCTAATTTACACTATACCAGCTAGCAAGTTATCGCTACTTTACTGCTAATAACCAGCTAATTAGCTAGCTATCTATCTTTACTTAGTAACAAGCTAGTAATAATACTTATATAACTACTACCACTAACTACTCAGAACTAATTGCAAAGCTACTAGATCGGGAACTACCAGATAGAATATGTAAACACTTTCAACTTGACTTACCACCTGTTACATTGTTTTTCATCATGTAGTTTTATCAGGTACCTGCACAAGCAGGAGGAGGTCTTCAGTGCCCCAGTGAGCTTCGTCATGTCCACAAATGCTATAATGTTTACTTGAAGCTAAAGAACTGACACTGCAGTTCATCGCAAGCTAAATTCTAGCATTTTGGGTCGGATTCTTAGCGCTCTATGCTGGAATAGAAATAGATCCTATTTCATCATGTCATATTGTTTAGTATTGTCATATACTATTGTATCATCATATCATTGCTGGTTCCCAATATGACAATACAATACATAGGACAATACAATACGATACAGTGCAATATGATGGGCAAGCATGTTATTGTTAATGAGCCTTTACACCACAAGAAAGAATACAGAACCATCTCTCGAACCAGCACTGGGTTGCCTCAAGAAAATTGCTTTTTAGGAAAATACTTGTAGTCTACAATTATTTAATGGGTGTGGTTAACAATTAAAGGCTGTGACAACTAGGAGTACCTGAATTGCTAGAAAAGAACCCCCATCCATTCTCAAGAATTCTGGGTAGAGGACTGCTTATAATTATACCAGGTTTTACAGAATACTATTAACAAGTACTGATAAAGGTTTTACCTATGTATGTAACTAAGTAATGATAAAAGGTTTACCTCTGTATGTAACTGATTAACATACTAATAAAGGGTTGACCTCTGTATGTAACTATAGTATATTATTAACATACTGATAAAGGGTTTACGTCTGTATGTAACTATAGTATATTATTAACTATAATATATTATTAACATACAGTTTAGTTACCTCTGTATGTAAAGGTAGTATATTATTAATATACTGATAAAGGGTTTACATCTGTATGTAACTAAAGGATTTACCTCTGTATGTAACTGTAAGTATACAAATAAGGTTGAACGGTGTAGTTAAAGCCAAAGAGTTCATTGTAGATGCCATTGACTGCCAGTCTAAATGTTACATCATCTCTCAGAATATCATTCTCGTTCACAAGTGCTATGGAATAGAAATATATGTAGAATATAAATAATGCTGAAAGATTATGACAGGACAGGTCAGAGCTAGAGAGGGAAGGAACACGGACACAAACAACAGGCTACTGTGTAATACCTCTAACGAAAGAGGTTTATAGCAAAACACTAATTGAGAATAAGATACCAAAACAGTGCTACAAGGTTAGGCTATTGATAGTACTGCAGGCATAAGCAGGGCTGTAGCAAGCGGTTGGGTTGGTCGGGTTTTGGCCCGACCAATATATGGACAAATAAATTTAATAATTTTTTTAATAATATTTTTTTTTATGATTTTTTTTTTACTCGTTCAAAGGTCATTGGGTAGGGAGACGATTACTTTTTTTAAACTTGCTCCGTAGATTCTGCAAACGTCATGGTATGGACTTGATATATAACTCCAAAGATAGGTCTCTCTGTGTGCTCTCTTTTGATACTAAAATATGTTTCATAGGTATAACTATAGGCAAGTTACTAGACCTTAAAGTGGAGGGACCTCAAAAACCTTGCATCCCCAAAACTGCATCCAGAATAACTCCCGATTGCTAAGTGCAAATTGGTACGAGTGGCTAGAGGAAGCCATAGGTTAAAATTTTAGTACGTGGTTAAGCGCCGGGTGGAAAATTGATTACGTTGAAAATCAACGCCCTCAATTTTCCACCCGCGGGCTTGACCACGTACTAAAATTTTAACGCCTAATGAAAAAGGTCATTACATGCTCTAGGGCCACTCGTACTATTTGCACTTAGCAATCTAGAGTTATTCTGGATGAGGTTTTGGGATGCAGGTTTTTTAGGTCCCTCCATTTTAGGGTCTAGTAACTTGCCTATAGTTATACCTATGAAACATATTTTAGTATCAAAAGAGAGCACACAGAGAGACCTATCTTTTGAGCTATATATCAAGTCCATATCATGAAGTTTGCAGAATCTACGGAGCTCTAATGTTGTAACCACAAGTTAAAAAATTTAAAAAAAAATTATTTAAAAATGCTACTGTCTCCCCTTAAAATGGTTTGTGATTTCTACAAGGATGACTTTGATCCAGGCCTATTGGAGATTCATCTTCAAACACTAGGGGTGCATTTCGGAGGGGTTATGAATGAAATAGCTAATCCTACTATATTTGACATCAAAAGTCTCTTTCTTGTGGTCAAGTGTCTCTGCTGTCGCAAGTGAAGCATCTAATGGAACTCATTTTGGTAATGCCAGCAACAAACGCATCATCGGAAAGATCATTTATTAGTGTCTTAAGACATGTTAAGAACTATCTTAGGTCAAGCAACTCAAGAACGTCTAAACCATCTGATGATGCTCCATGTGCACAAGCAACGGATAGATGCACTGGATCTCAAGCTTGTGGTGAATGAATTTATCTCCTCAGATCACCGCTCTAATATTTTTGCTATGTATTGATCCTAGTGATTTTATAGTAAACTGATTCTTTAAACATTTATAATATATAGAGCTATTTTTACTTAATAACATGATAATCTGTGTTTTCTCGGCATCTGTCCAAAATTTTGCTTGTCATCTGTCAAAAAAATTTCTCACGACACCTGCAGTTGTAGGAAACAAGACAAGGCTAAAACGTGGTATGTTTGTAAATCACATTATATAAGGCCAGGCAAACTAGATTCCTTGTTTCTCATCACCGCCCGCCTCACTTTGAAGCCACCACTTCAACCTACATTATTGGTTAAATTTGTGGACACACCCATTATAATTATATCACAACCATCTCATTCCCAATGGTATGAAAAAGCCATGACCGACGCAAGTATTTATCTTTCAAACTGGTTTGTTGGATGTTGGTATTTTTTAAACGCACTGTTTTGTTGGATGGACAATCGTTGTTGTTTTTTGACGATTGTTTTGACAAAAAAGAAATTCACAATAATGACCTCCCTCCATCACCAATATTTAAAAAATGGGTGATGAGAAACAGTTACCTGTCCTAAAGCATGAACATCGGTGTTTAAAATCCACTGTCTGTACTATCATTGGAATATGAATGCACAGGTATTTCCTGCTGAAGATTTGATGCATGCACATTTTCCTGCTAAATGTTAACTAAATCCAGTTATAATCACACCCACTTCCTGTCACACCCACTTCCTGACCAGACCAATACAAATTAGCTTGCTACGGCCCTGATAAGGCTGATTCACATGTTCATTGCATTACATCACATTGCATCAAATTTGTGACTATATTCATCACATCACATCACATCACTTCGAGGTTTCACAATAAACACAATGGTTCTCCTTCAGCGCATATTGAAATTGAATTTTAACATCCAATTATGAACTTAATTTATTGAGCACACCCATTATTCGAAATTGAGTTGCACTTTCTAGTAAAATTGACTGTGAATGTTCAAGTGAAGAAGACCTGGACCTGATTAAGCTTTCATCCCATGAAACCTCAAATCAAATATGGGAATGTGATGCTTTGCAAATGCCACTTGCATGGATTTAAATAATGCAATGCGATGCGATGTGATGCATATATACCATTTTCACGTTCACAATATCCGTGGCTAAATTAATAATTGACACGCCAATTGCATCGTGTCGCATCATCAGTGCAACTGGCATATTGTGGACCAGCCTTGAAGGAATATACTGCAGAAACTACGAGCTACTTCATAATAGGCTAGTTACACCTTTTGTTGCATCATGTGGTGTTTCTAATAGATCACTAAATCAAATCATGTCATAAGAATTTCCCACTCAGTCATGTTCTATCAAAACCACTGTGTGAACTATCCTTAATAAACATCATGGACAATGCCAGCCTCTCACTTCTCATGACAGTGTTGATAAGTCTTAAGATGATGTCTTCATCACTGAGTCCCCCCAGGCTGAGCTGGACCCCTCGTGGAGTAGAAGTTACTGATGCTGTGTATCCAATCACGCCAGCACAGTAGAGAATAAGGCGGAGTTTTGTGGAGACCACTTCCACATACATTCGGGAGAGAGCTATGAAGGAAGAGGTGGAATGGGAAATAATATAATGAATTAATCATGATGCATTGATGATGTAATGATGAATTAATCATGGTGCATTGATGTTGTAATAACGTGGTGCATTGATGATGTAATGATGAATTAATCATGGAGCATTGATGATACAAATCATATTGATGATGTAATGATGAATTAATCATGGTGCATTGATGATGTAATGATGAATTAATCATGGTGCAATAATGATGTAATAATGAGACCATAAGCCAAACTCCCACAGATGGACTTTAATGTTCTTGTTAATCTTAATTCATCTCCTCCTGTCAGGGGCAGCACAGATGGTCTGGCCAGTCCAGCTTTGGCCAGCCCACATACAGTACAATATCTGGGTGTGGTCATTAGGAGGCACATGCACATTTCAGGTTCGTACACAGACTTTTGAAAAGGGGGGTGCATAATTTGGTATGTGATTCAAGAAATCGTGTTGCAGGGGTCTAGTGGTATGTTCTTCAGGCCTGTATTTTAGGTGCTCCGAGAGTCAATTTGGTCCTCAAATAATTAATCATTACCACAAAAAAACAATATCACAATATCACTCAAATGGTAAATAATATCATGTCACTCAAATAGCAAGTTAGCCTTCTGTAATTTTTGAGGGTGCTTCTGCAGAACTTGCAAATGTTATCTATACTTATCGTGGTTTCATAGTTCATATGTATTCATAATTATGTATTAATGCTAAGGCAGTTAAACGTTCTTCTGTCTGTGTACACCTTAAATAATTGTGTAGTTGTCGGAGAGCTGATGCCGATCTTTCGCATGAACTAGAGCTCAAAGGGATGGTAGCAAAGATCTTCAATAATATACAGATATTTGGAAGAGATTGAGGACACTGCTTTAGAGAGTCACTTAAAGTTTCAGGACAATCTTTTTCTGCAACAAGCAACCACTTTGACTTCCACCGACAGAGTTCTTCATCGATTATAATTGGATTGGGAAGGTCATCATAGTAGAAATCTATTACCTCTTTAATATCACTGAAAAAAGAATTAGCATTGATGTTTGCAGGTAAAAGCCCTGGAAGCTGCTCGCTTACTGTGAGCTGTAAATCTTGAACAAATATCAGTTATTAGATGGTCAAGGAATGGAATTGCAATAGCTATCTTGAAATATTATTCAACTGATGTAAATTGTGGGTTTGAACGATGTTGCTGCCGTTGACTTATACGAGGCATTGATACAGATATGCCAGATTGTTCTGCAATTCTACTGCTGTCAAAAATACACTTGGAATAGCTGTCAATATCTTCCCTCACTATCTTCAACTCCTCACAGCATTGCAAGACTGTGGATACACCAGAAACTATATCTTGTTTCCCCCCCCCCGAATTTTGACAACTGCTTCTTTCAGGTAAATTAAGGAACGATAGATCGTTACCATTGAGTAAAGAAACTCAAAAGATTCCAAGGTTTTCATATGGGCAAGTGCATTCTTTTTATCTTCTGGTGACCACCGATCATTAAACAGAGGAAAATCAATGTCCCCATAAAGCATCACTTCACATACATGGATTAAGAATGGATGAGCTAAGGAGAAGCGCTCCCAACCATCTATGTTCTCAACTCATCTGGATATGCAGACATTAAGAAGAGGGGCTCGACTTGACCTGTGTGTGTTTCGTGCCACAATTGCTTTTAACAGCCCTTCTCTTTTGGGAGAATGCTTTATCCAAAGGACGAGACTCTTAATTTGATCTATACAATTTCTGATGGGTGGAACAGAGCAAGAACTCACAGTAGCCAGATTGAGTGAATGACTGGCACAGTGAGTGTAAAGTGCTTTGGGTTGCTTTTCGAGTATTCTAGCTTGAACACCAGCTTTTGTTCCACTCATTGTAGATGCACCATTACCCTGGCCACGCAAATTACTCAGAGACAACCCAAGATTGTCCTAGGATGTTATGATCGCATCAGCAATGTCAACTGCCCTAACCCTCTCTAATTTTACAAATGCAATAAATTCTTCACGAATATTACATTCACTATCAATGAACCGCAAACAAATGGGCAAATGCTCAATATTGTGACAACTCACTTCATCTGCTAGCATAGAGAAAAATTGGGCAGTCTTCACCTCAGCAACAATACCAGATAGAGAATCATATCAAAGCAATAATGTTGTTCTGCGATCTTGGAGATATGAAAGTTGCATTTCTAGCTATTGGATTGGTGAGATGCTTATATAAAATTTTATCAGTCTCAGCATAATCTTTAAGCAAAGCTAGAAAATTTCCTGGATACTTAGGCAGACATCTTCTCTATCACCTCGAAAAGGAAGCCCCTGCTTAGCCAGAAACAGTATGGCACGAACAATTTGACATATAATAATTATGTTTGTTCTCATTCATTCGTATCTGAAGAGCACTATTTGCCATCACATCAATACGGGAAGAAGGATTATCAATTGTGCCTTTCAAAACATCAGTATCTTGAAGACACTCACAATGATATTGAAGTGAAGAGTGGTTACTTAAGTCATTGCTTATTTTTTCCCAATTAGAGTAAGGTTTATTCACAAGATAACCTTTATTCCTTCTATAATACTAGAAAGAAGAAGTGAACATGGTCCACAAAATACAGCATCCAACTTTGGGCTATACAACAGCAAGGGATATTTTTCGAGCCAAGAAATATTAAACTTTCGGTTTTTACCACGAAATTGTGTACATGGCAAAACACTAGGTGGGATTATATGATGATAAAGTAAAAAATACTTTTCATCAATAGAAAGACTACTAACTGTGCAAATAATGCTTTCTATAGACTTCTTTGGATCCAAGAAGGTCCTAATATCATCAAAAGGGGGTGGTTCAAGACCTGATGAAGACTGCTAACTTGAAATTTGGACGGCAGGTTGACATTCACGTCCACATTCAACATTATCACTATCACATGATGGTGGAAGATTCGTTGGTAGAGAAGGGCTTCTTGGAGCTTCATTCTGGGTGCTTGAACTGGGGAGTCCTAAAGTTACAGTAAAATATCAAATCTCTAGAGCCTAACCATTGTTTTACTTACCTCCTTCATCACAGGCAATTCTTTTGTTAAAAAAGGACAGGATGTCTTGAGATTGATGCTGAGGGAAATTTACACTCATAAATTATGCACACTGACTTTAGCGCATGTGAGTGCAGTCCAAAGTACAACATAACAGGAAGTTTTCTGGTGAAGGTGTTGATCAATCTGAATAGTAATTAATTGCCATTTGGTTAAGAGTTGATGATTGGAATCAAGCAGGGTTTATGGTTTATGTATAACGGAAGTTGAACTGATGATTAACAATAAAAATGTCAGCTAGCTATTTCATGCATACATACATACATGTACACCAAGTACTGTCATGAATATAATTATTTTGAAAGGGGGGTGCCTGTGCACCCCCCCCCCTGGCATGCATTTCGTGTTATTCATGCCACGTATGAACTGCACCAGCGAACAATCATTTCATGCTTGCATGGAGTGAAATTATATTTACGTCCCACTAGGTCACAAGCAAGACAGAGCAACTTCATGTTCAGAAGGATCTCACAGACAAACTTACCGTATTTTGTTAATTAGAATACACACTTGAATAAAATGCGCCCTCATTAAGAAGGTACGAAGCTGACTATGAAGAACTAAAACTAGACGAAAGGTATATTCGATGAAACTAGACTAGAGGTGGTTAGAGTACAAACACTACTACTATCAATAATTTCCAATAATGTTTAAGAACTATTGTGCGCATGTCTGTTAGTCATGTTGAAATAATATAGTGCACACTCAAATAATACACTGAGCTTAGGTAGCTCAATGAACGCGTGCATAATTGAAAAAATATTTGATGTAGCCAATGACTTTGTCAAGGGTGAATGTAGACAAAAGATTTTGAACACTTCTGCTGTATTAAAATATAGTCTGCAATTGAGTATACAATACTACTGCATTAAGCCACACCCAGACCACACCCACATCCTGGCATGACACTTTTAAAATTGCCTGGGATGCCTCTGCCTGCCTATAGTAGCTTGATGTTATGAGACTGGCCTAGGACTAGGGCTAGGGCTATTTTACCTACATAACCGTATTTCCACAAATGTATGCCTCCAATAGTATTCACCCTGGAATAGTGTTTGCCCTATTAGGAGGTTTAATGTTTGTCCTTGAATGTTATTCGCAATATGCGCAAGTCTCACGCATAGGCAGATAATTCTTTATTCCAACTTAAATTCGAGTACTCAGGAGGATGATGATGAAATTCATGTCTATAGGTAAGGTATCAGGTGAAGCTGCACCACAAATGACTGAATTCACTTTGAAGCTCGAAAGTTGAGAAGACCAGGATTCTAGCGACAATTTCCCAGACTTCTAAAGATGAGAATGAACAACTGGACACTAGTAAATACTGCGGACTAGTAAACTTTGTTTCCAACTTTGTCCTGGACTTAGCCTATTTTCTCCCACTTTATATTCCATTTCTATATAAGCTCAACTGTGGCTGAAATAAACCATTGAGCAAGACTAAATTTAATGCTCACTCAATTAGGACACCTGAAACTTCTGTATTTCCACAAATAGAATGTATGAATTCTATTCATTTCATGAACTGCCTAGCTGCATTAGGGGCTGATCCAGGGAGCTCAAGCCCCCCCCCCCCTTTAAAACAAAAATGCTGCACACCATCCATATGGAAAGTAAGAGAACATGCCGTGATGGTGTTTCTGGGTGTGCCACAAAGCGGCTCAAACAGTGTGGCGACTCAAACAGTGTGGAATAAAAGAATACTTTTCGAGGACAGTAAGTAGTCAGCTATGGCTCGATTAGCTATGCTAAGCCTAAAGCCATCTTGAAATAGTTAGCCAGTTTCTAGCTAGCGAGCTATTAGCCTGCTGCAAAATCTAGCTTAGCTAGTACTGTACCAGTAAAGCTGTCTAGCTGTAATTTTTAGCCTGCTTAATGTTAATAGCTAGCTTAGCTACTAGCTTACCAGTAAGCTGTATATAAATTATAGCCATCTTACTGGTACAGTATATATATCATTCACAGCTGAAAGAGTGATCATGAGAAAGTATGGGTGGTCGTGCAAACTCTTCCTGCATGCAATAACATGCAAATACTTATTTTTCAATTTAACCAGAAGTGAAGCACCCACCCCCCTCCCCTTAAAAAAATCCTGGATCCGCCCCTGTGCACATACTATTTGAGGGCACGTTCTATTAGAGGCAGGGCATGCTCTATTATTTCAAAATGACCAACAGACTTGTGCACAATAGTTGCATGAGATCAGCCGATCTCAACAAGCTCTAGCCGTCATCTTTTATTCTAGTTTCATCTTCTTCCTAGTCAGCTTCATCCCTCCTTCACCGGCAGTGCCTTCCCCTTTATCTGTGGAGTTTGGCCATCTCGGCAGGTGATGTTAGCTTCAGCACTTTCTGCTAATTGCCCAGACCCTAAACAGTAAAGGCTGTCATCATGTGACCCACTTGTCTTGACTGAAATGCTGCAAGTTTTGAAGGATGTGATTATCACTTCAGTAGTGACAGGTTGCCGATCTTTCTTCCCCCCCACTCCAGACAGCATCTTCTCTGGAGTTTTCATACTTCCCACTGGTGTGAGTTCTAATCGAGGATGCATTCTATTTCTTTTGAGATAGTAAATGGTGCATAGTCTAATCGAGTGCATATTCAATTTAAGGATGCATTCTACTCAAGTATTAGTAACCATACGGTATATGCAGGCATCGCCCAGCATTTAACATTATGATTGCAATATCAGAGGTCAAGGTGCAGTCCAAATATATAAATACACATAAGATTGCCTTCTAATCGGTTCCCTTTTCCAAGGAAAATAAAAAGTGTGTGCAGGCCTACATCAGTGTTACAGGATTGATCGCCTATTCCCTCACCTTCCCAATTAGCAGACTTCTCTGCGTTTGCTGTCTTCAGTTCACACATCAAGTTCACTTTAGGCTCGTAGAAGCTTTTTGTGTCGGGGAACACCCAGGCCTCTGCTGTAGTCCCAGAGAGGGGCTGAGGGGCTGTCAGGTTGGACACGGGAGCAGGAGCCAAGTGGGTACTGTCTGGCACAAACATGTTTGGATCAGCTACCTTCAGGTCAGGGATGGCCTGGGAGGAGTTCCAATACAGCAGCAGCTCCTGGGGGATCTTGTATACAGTGTATGGAGTGGAATATATTGGCTCCACCGAGTTGAAAGCTGGGATAGGAACTTTGTTTCCATTAGCTTGAACACCTTGCATTGGTGAGGAGTTAATGTTTTGAGTTCCAATGAAGATCTCGCTGTTAGCTGGGGTGAAGCTATGAACTATGGAGTGGACAAGGCTATAGTTGGAGATGTAGCGACGAGGATTGGGGAGGAAATCTGCAGGATGTTGCACCACTCTCATCACCGTGGTGATACCACTACAAGGGAGGGAAGGAAGCGGAGATTGGGAAGTGGAGATTTTCATGACAAAAAGTATAAAAGTGGAAGAAGTGGGAGGTGTAAGGAACACGGAGACAGTGAGGGTTAGAGAATAAGAGGTCAGTAAAGCCAACATATATTAGTGGTCACAAAATACCAAGAGGGTATGGTTTGCGTGACTTACAATGCATAATCTCTAGGCGAAGATTTCTCTGCATAGTCAAACAAAAACCCATTAACACTGACATAGTCAGCCCACTTGATCTCAAACTCGGCCTCTGTCATCTTATCCAAAAGCTGCGTGAACTGGAAGACTACTCGAATCACATCACTAACATTTGCCATGCCTGCGTCGGTCATCCCAATCTTAACCTTGAACAGGTAAAAGGAGTCTGCTTCTACCTCAGCACCTGCCAGAAGAACATTGGCTAGAGCATGTGTCTGTAAGTAACTCAACAGGCTGCCCTCCCCCTCATGTCGTAGGTAATATGCAATAAACCCAGTCACAGCATTTCGATGGTACATATTGAGACCAACTGTCTGCCAGTAGAGTGTAAGAACATCATCCTCGGCTTGGGGGCGGTATACAATGATACGGCTAAGATATGGCTCCGGGAAGGCTACAGTGCTGTAAGTCTTTGGTGAAACTCCGGTGTTACTGATGGCAGAGAAAGAACGTTTGACCATGTCATACAGGACCGACACATTCTCCCGACCATAAACAACAAGGTTCATCTGTGCAGACAAGAGTGCAAAAGGAAATATAAATATATCATCATTAATTTATGTATATACCTTATAAGGAATAATTATACAGGCCATCAATTTTTATGGCCCAAAATAATTATTACATGTGGCATGTAATATAACATATGCTTGATATAAATGCTCTACTGCACATTCTTAGAACTATGGCAAGAGTTTCCAAGACAGCAGAAGCACTTCCTTTAGATTATGAAGCAGTTAGCAATTTATGACTACAGCCATACCCAAGTTACATGCAGTCAAAGTTGGGGGTCTCAAAACCAGCCTGCCAAGTTTTCTGCATTTCTAACTCCTAATTGGAAAATGCAAGACAGTTGAAATTAGCCAGTGGCTAGAGTCTCTACTCAAAACATCATTAGGCGCTAAGACGTGAGTAGTTGGCAAGAGGAAGATTAATTTTCCACACATGCGGTGAACCACGGCTTGACCAATTACTTACGTTTTAGCGCCTAATCTTGTGGCTTTTAGCCACTGGTACTAGCTTGCTTCCAATTAGGAGTTACAAATGCAGGGCAGGTTGGTTTTGCGGACCCCAAGTTTGACTGCATGTAACTTGGATATGGTTATACCTATGCAACAGTTTTTAGTAGGAAGCCCATGTGATTTAAGTGTTTTACTTTTCAAACTGATTTACCGAAAGTGTAATTTCATGCATTAATAACACATAAAACAGTTTTATCTTTATTATAAGCTCTAGCATTGTTCTGTATTTTGAATACATTGTTTTCTAATCAAGTAATTTCTGATGAGATATAGTCAGTCACCTGACAGTAAAATTAAATGTGCGATAATGGGAGAAATAAAATTGTTCTATAAAATCCTAAGATGTATCTGGTAGGTAACAAGTGTTGAGATCTATGGCTGGGGAGCAAGAGCTATTTTTCAGTCATAGTTTATTTATTGCATCACTATTGTAATATCATTAGAAAGCCCACAGAATGGGTTACCTTTTGAGATCAAAATCTTTGAAAGTGAACAAAGTATTAAAAAGTTATAATATTTTTTAAACTAAACAACAAGAAATGGTCATCCCCTTCCCTTCACTAGCCCTGCTCATCTTTCTCACCTCCTCTTCTCCCTTTTCATTACCTCATTTCCTGCTATAATTTCCTTTTCCATATCTTCACAGGACCAAAGTCAACGGAATTTAAGTATTCAGGTTAAGTCTCACGAACCGCTATGTTCCAGCGTATAGTGGTTCAGAGGTCAAAGGGGCCAACAGGACTAATCAGGAACAATTTGGAGCATGTGACCAAAGGCCACGAGGGAGGAATGGTCTGAGTGGGTGAAGTCACCCCTCACATGGAAACACTTTGACTGCAGTATCCACACACCTGCATGGAAGTCTTGGCATCCCATGATGGAGCATCTAGCCAAAATGTCGAGTAAGTTGATTATCAAGAAATCATTGACTAATTCATTTATCTTGTAAAAGTGCTTGCCAAATTGCAAAGGCACTAAGGGCAAAGGATTATGTGTAGTGGAAGCCATCTTAGCCAAAAACTGATGAACTATTCATAGCTCACGATCCCTGTGATTCTTGCTTCAGCAATGAGCCAGCATGACTCTACAACATAATGTACTCAATTATCTGAGTTTTATTTTTACTCTCCCAAACTTCAATCATTTGCAATGAGGACCTGTCGTTGGGTATATAACCATTCTGGATACACTTGTAACCTGTCCACCCAGTTACAGTGGACAACTAGTTTAACTTTTGGACTATGTTTGTAGAGTATTGGATTTATATTATTATAAAAAACCTCATGCAGAAATAAATATATTATGTGCATAATGTTTTCAATGTATATGTCTACAAATAGTGCCCAGCATGACTGGTAGAGCTCTGGTTCAGCTGTTCCTTTCAACCTCCATCCACACTATTTTGAATCGACCATATCCTCACTCGTGTAATTTTCTCTTTTACCACATCTACCATTCCCTACTACTTTAACTGTTATTCCCGCCCTCCTACTCACAACCATTTCTTCCCCCCAAAACTTACTGTGCTGGCAGAATAAAATTTATTGTAGAATTTTAGGAGCTGTTTACGGGTATTGGTCTTGTTGAGTGTCTCGAAGTTGCCTGTGGCAAACTGTGAGAAAGGGTGATTTGGATTAGAAACTTGCTTCAACAGTTGCTCGAATTTCCATATATCCACTAGCAAGTTCTTTTCATGTTCTTGATTCACAGCATTCAATTCTTTGTTGGTATAAATCGGATTGAAGAGAGGATCGATAAAAAAGTGAGCAAACAAATCCAGGGCATGCTCCAGAAACCCATCCTGGATTTGGAAGAAATAGTTGGTTTCTTGATTAGATGTATATGCATTGAAAAGGCCACCATGAGTAGACAGGTAGTTAGAATACTCGCTGTTGTCTGGGTACTTTTTGGTCCCAAGGAAGAGCATGTGCTCACAGAAGTGAGCCAGGCCCTCATAGTCAGCTGGGTCTTCAAAAGACCCAGCTGCCACACTCATGGAAGCTCCAGATAAATCGGTATTTGGGTCAGAAATGAGGACCACACGCAGACTATTGCTCTCCAGGTTGACAAACTTGTAAATGCGACCATCCCTAGGGGAAGGGCAGACAATATTGTCGTTCTCACAGCTGCCAGCAGGAAGGGGAGTGGATGTTGCCATGTTGCTGGCACTCAGGACGACCCCAAGGGTTACGCCAACAACCAAAGCAACAACGACAATCACTAACAGCAACATGCCTAATACAAACCACAAACACTTGCGATTGGATTTGTAGAATTGTCTTCCATCTTTTACTTTTACTCCATATTTGTCATTTTCTAGATCATCCTCTGAGGTGGACTGAAGGGGAATATCATCTTCATATGACATGTCTTTCTGCAAGGAAAGTTCAGATGGACGTGTCTTTGTTAATGCACAATCACCAGACTAGGAGTAACCAAGTTGCTCCTCAGGTATGTGAATACACTTTTGCTCGAACAGAAAGCTCCACCAGATGTTGGTCAGCTGGATAAACTAAGGGAAAACACACAAAAATTAAGTATAATTATGTATATATGGTACATGTGCTACTAGTATAGTACCATATTAAAAATTTGGTTGTTTACTGCCCAGCCACTTCTATCCCAGACCTATAATATAAGTAGACGAATGGAGTTTATTTCTAAATAAGGCACACCACCAATTCTTCTATAACTTATTTTGCATATGCATCAAGCAAAGAAAGGAACTAGCTAATTTCGGGAGCTGGAAGCAGTTCGCTAGAGATAGCATCTCAAGTGCTTTTGGAGGCCACCATATCTACAAAGAACCTTGAATCAATGGTGAAAAACTCTGGATGAAGCCCATTTTCAGGACAGACATGCTGTGGGCATCCTCAACATCTTGCATCTTTCTTTTTCAATGTCAGCAAGACCAGCGCTTCCTGGCAAGGTACGATATAGCTATGCCTACAAAGATAGTTTGTAACTACCAACAGCAAGGCCCGTGCTTAATAGCTTATTCCTCTTCGAGTCCTCAACCAAAGCTTCCCTTTGAATTCAAATAATCAATCAACAATCAATCAATCAATCTATCTATCAATCGATCCACATACATCCTCTTTTATATATAAGTAAAAATAGTTGGAACGCTAATGTAATAAGCTACAGATCAGCATAAGCATGGGTACCTAAATGATATCGTTGACGGATCATCATCATCCATTTATCGTCATCATATTATTATAGTATGCTGCCCATGCATGTGTGTGTGTGTTTCTGAGCATGCTAGTTCTGCATGTAGCAACAACTGTCATTAACAAGCAAATGGCATACGTGGAGGATTGAACAGAGAGTCAGAGTAAAGGCAAAACGTAAGAGCAACTATTTCTAGGGAGTGGGAAAGAGAGAGAAGCACAGTATTAGCACATAATAACCAGAAGTATCTTAATGGGGTATTGCAAAGACTAGCGAGAAGAAGTAGAGGTGAAAAGTCCCAGCAATGTGAACTTCTACCTTATGCCAATGTGCACACTGTGCCAGCATACCATGCTTTAATGTTTAATATGGAAACTAAACTGTTACCACAATGGAAAGATTAGTCTTCCATTTTATGAGTATCCATAACCATCAGCAAAGCAAACATTCTCAATAATGAATACAGCAGTGCCTTCTACTTCATATCTAACATACACATATTATCTGATTATATATGTAGGTGATACATAAGTATGGTCAATTATTATTAGCGGAAGAAAAAATTGTAAGGTCCCTAAGGTCCCGAGTTCAATCAAAATTGTGGATGGACTTAGCTGGCTGTTACCTGGCTGCTGGGTGGCAACTCTCAAGAACCTGAACTTGAAACCATGACAACCGTAATTTTTCTGTTTTTTTAAATTAATTAATTAATTCTCGATGAACTCTCTGTTGAATAATAAGCTTACAATAAACTTCTCAATAATCAACTTGAAGTTATATTCAATTTCAAGTTGATTATTGAGAGAGTTTATTTATTGTCTGCTCGTTGTTGATTTTTACTTCAAGGGATGTTGTGGTGCACAACACATTGGGACATACTAGCTGGTAAGGATGAATTATCAATTAGAATGCACTAATGCGTTGTGTATGTCACATAGTGGATACTAACTACCGGTAAATATCAACATCACGTGAGTCTTAGCATCTCATTATTCCTGATGAAGGCTAAAGCAATAGTCGAAACATTGACAGTTAATTTTTCTGTGTTTATTTTGTTTGTTTGTTTGTTTGATTGTTGTGCATTTAATTTTATGTCTCTATCTATCTATCTATCTCTATCTATCTCTTTGTTTGTGTGTTTCTTTGCTTGTTATAATTATTTTTTATTATTATTTTATTATTTGTTATTTATTTATTTATATTTGGCCAAGGACAAGCCAGACTGAATCCACCATCAATGAGGTTTGGTTGTTTGGTTGCCAGCATACTGGGTATATATATATAGAGAGTTCGGCCAGAAGCTGTTTCCCTGAATCATTTTGGTATGTAGGTAAGCTTAATCAAGCATATTATAGGAATTCTTTAATGGATTCATAAGGTGATAATACCACAATGCAAATTCATTTATAGTAGACGCAAAGTTTGTAGATTTTGCAATGGCATCTGAGCAGTGGCCACCATGAGCATGCTGGTAAGAGTGGAGTGCAGTTTTCTGTTAGTGCTGGAATGTAAGTTTACGGTAATTAAGTAAACTAGTAACAATTTTTCTGTCAATCTAGGGTTTAATCAAAACTGGGCCTATCATACTTGGATGGGTGAAGACCAGGAAAAACTATGTGGTTTGGGTGGAGGTGAAGTGGTGATTTGTTTGAAAACCTAATGGTGGTGTGTGGTAATTTGGGTGGAGGTGAAGTGGTGATTTGTTTGAAAACCTAATGGTAGTGAGGTGGGGGGTGGGGGGGTTTGAAAACCAAATGGTTCGGTCTAGCTGGGGGTTAATACATAATACAGGGAGGAAGGAAGGAAGGAAGCCAACCAACAAAGAACCTCTGAGCATAATGAAGTCATGCCCACAAGGACAACTTCTAGGTATAATGAAGTCATCCCACAAAGAGAACTTCTGATCACAATGTAGTCACCCCCACAAAGACAACTTCTAGGTATAATGGAAGTCACCACCACATAGAGAACCTCTGAGCATAATGAAGCTATCCCCACAAAGAGAACCTCTGAGCATAATAAACCACACCACATAGAGAACCTCTGAGCATAATAAACCACACCACATAGAGAATCTCTGAGCATAATGAAGTTAGCCTAACAAAGAGAACCTCTGAGCATAATGAAGTCACCCCCACAAAGAGAACTTCTGAAAATGAAGCTATCCCCACAAAGAGAACCTCTGCGCATAATAAACCACCCCACATAAAGAACCCATGAGCATAATAAAACCACCCCAACATAGAGAACCTCTGAGTATAATGAAGTTACACTAACAAAGAGAACCTCTGAGCATAATGAAGTTACCCCAACAAAGAGATTTTCTAAATCGTCTGAACATAATAAAGTCAAAAAGTCGTCTGACCAAAACTGGCCTGGCTGGAGCAGATCCAGCACCTCGGCACTGCTCACAATGGCTTTTAGCATTGACATGTTCACACAAAGTTGGGGTTGCATATATAGGCAATGGCTGTAAGAATTCACATGCACTGGCTGTGCATTTGAACTGCTCACAAAACATTGGACGAACAGCAATCAGCACTCTCTGCTAAAAAAAGGTTTGAGCATCCCCTTCATACTATTTTCACACCTAGCTATGAGAATTGACAATGCAATGTCAATGAAAAGTGACACTACCATGGATCATATATCGAATACGGGATTGGAAGCTCATCATACGCTCCCATTGAAATTACCTTGATCATACTTCGCTATAACACTGAAATAGATTTTAGGCAGCTAACAGAACCTTCCTTACTGGAGAAGTAGCAAGTGCATCAGAGGTCAGATAAGCTCTTGCAAAAGTCCAAAGAAAAATTAAACAAGCTTACAAACTTTTAATGAGGGACAGTACTTGTTGTTTAACTTATAAAGTATAGCAGGTCAACACGGTCTGCAAATGGAGATCACAAATTTTTTGTACCTTTAAAAGGATAGGTTGGCCACTTTAAAGTGGATGTATAGGCTCTTTTGGCTGAGCTTTTGCAAGAGGTATTTCATTTATAGAATAAGAATGTGATTTATTCCGACTACAAATTTGTTTAACACACAAATAACAAGAAGGATGGGTAGACCACTTTGAGGTTTAGATGGAAATATTTTTTATCTTTGCAAACCTGTTAAAGTAAATCTAACGTACCACTTGGACGTACCTCTCCTATACATGCAAATACATCTGTCACATTCATTTGCTATCTTTCAGGGAACACTGTATGATCATGTAGTGACTTACAACATTAACTGTGATTAACTTGATATGCAAATACTTCACAGGCAGAGGATGTTTTTAAAAATCTCATCACAGCCTTCTGAGCAACCAGCAATGCCAAGGAACCTTTAGAGGAGTTTTTGGAACAGCGAGGTCAGTGTGGAAGAGTGAACGCAATGCATTTCACTTCAATAAGAACACTCAAGCTCTTAGGTCATCAATGTTTGTGTCATGATGTGGAGCACAATTGCGAGAAGTACCAGCAATGATGCAAGTATTGATCTCAAAGCCACTGGAGATGCAGATGTATAAAAAATACACACTACATTTTGCTAATCCACTGGTCAGTATTCACTCATCATTGTTCACTCCTAACAGTTCTGCCCTATAAAACATCACTTGCTCCATCAGCCTTGCCATCAACCTTTGCTCACTCCATCAGCCCTGTGCACTCGGCTTTCTCTCATTCCACCATCCTATTTTTTTGAATTTTTTTCATGAACTTGAAACAGTATTCAGTTACAGTAAGAGGGAGAAACATTATGATAATTGAACATTGTAAACTTACTTTACATTTGAAACAAACAGTTGGTTTCTGATTCTTTGTGCTTATTTTAATGTTTGTTTGGCTCCTAGCTACCTGCCACTGGTAAGTGAGTTCCTTCTACTTCTACACCCTGGTAGCTAAGATGATCAAACCACACATACCCTACTTCCATGCATGCTTAGAGATTTTGTCTACAGGATTTACTGTCATAGCATTATAATATAGATGGAAATCACAACATTTTAAGTTGCTAATCCTATTCCGTAGGTCAAGAATCAATCTCAATACTGTGAGAAGTGATCACGTAAGCTTGGGGTAGGGGAGGAGACTGGAGCAAAGACCTTCCAAGTGCAATAAAAATAATGAGATCAAGATTTATAACTCTTGTACTTCACAATGCAAACCCTCCCACATGTTCAGTAAGCTGCAGGCAGCTACACCACAGCAATAAAAATAAGTGGACCAACATATGCAAATTAAGCAGGAAGTGCCTTAGCTGCTGGTTTAAACAAGTATTTAGCTACATGCTAGATATTATCACAACAGCATTAGTTTGTCAGCAAAAGGTAAGATCTAAACAAAAATATTAAGCAAGTACCAAATTTGATGAAAAGGCCATTCAGTATAGCTAAACAAGAAGAGCTTTTAGACTATTTTTCAAGGGCAGTATTGAATTATGTTATCCTCAAAAAAAAAACTCGTTCACTAAAATGGAGCACTCTCGTTTATGTTTATCGGCAAAGAAAAAAACCTGTCTAAAATGGAACGACTATATACGTCTGGGGTGGTAGACATTAGCCAACACAACAACTCTTACCTTGTGTTTGTTGCTCCAGTAGACGCAAAGTTGGACCTCGTGAATGTGGTCTGTTTACAATAATTATGGACAAAGCCGTTTCCGTTGCATATACAGGGTAGAGTGCGCGCGCGAGTTTGAACTTTGTCGATCTGGTGACTTAACCGATTGCACGTAGTAGCCGCGGGCAAATTATTCATGAATTAACGAGGTATTTTACTTATTATTTTTATATCTTCCGTTCTCCAGGGACTCCACCCATGAAACTTGGGTCATATTCAGCCACATGATAGCTCTACTTCCTGTAAAAAAATCGAGCCTTCCTTACCAACTGGGCAGAACTAACCAGCATTATAAAACCTTGTCATCTTCTTGGGGGTGAATATTTTCATATTTTCACACTATTATACACACATTATAATGCCAACACAAGATGGAGCATCTATTTACAAACCCTCTACCAGCTGCAAAGCCAGTGGGTTGTTTTCCCCATCAAAATGCTAACACATAATAATACAAAAAACAAATTATAAGAGAGTGAAAATGCTAACACATACTAGAATAAAACCATAATATAAAACACAATTATGTAAGGGAGTGTCTTGGGTAGAGCTCCGGTCTTGCTGTCACGGGTAGAGTAGAACTTGCTCAGTCTTGGGTATAGCTTGCTTGGTCTCCGGCATGATATTTCACCATGTTTTTATTCTACACAAACATGAGATACCAGGATAAGAATAACACTTGAATACTGGAGAGACGAGAGAAGTAGATGAAGGGACAGGGAACGTTTATTCTACACAAACATGAGATACCATGATAAGAATAACACTTGAATACTGGAGAGACGAGAGAAGTAGATGAAGGGACAGGGAACGAGAGAAGTAGACGAAGGAGCAGGGAACAAGAGAGAAGTAGACGAAGGAGCAGGGAACAAGAGAGAAGCACAGAAAGGAGCAGGGGGTGCATAAACATTACTGATAGTCCACCAAGGTATGGTATTACGAAAACAGTCACGGCCTGTTGATCCACCACACAAAGGAACCTTACAAAAACAACACTGGGACCTTGCCTCATGCCTGTAACCTTTACTAATGCAAACTACACAGCGCTTCTTTGCACAGCACTGTGGGAAATGACCTAGTTTTAAATTGAAGCGATCTAGCTGACTATTTGCCTGACTACAACGTTGACCTGCACGCTGCCAAGAAGAGAAAGAACCAATCAAAGATTTAGCTAGAACAATCCTAGCTTCTAGATAATTACCCTTCCTTACTGATATTGGAGCTCGGACAGAAGAAAACAAAATAAATGAATTCAATAAACAAGCTTCTATCAAATTTGTAACCAACAAACCATCAATAGAATTTACATGTACATAACGCATTAGCTCCAAAAACCGAGTCCTAGGCATTACTTTACGAACCAAAGATCCAGACAAATCCGAGTGATTAGTGGACCAGTACAATTCTAAGTATGGAAGTGTGGAAACTCCCATTATTATCAACATTCCTACAAAAGCTTTCATTTCCTCTATATTAGTATCTACCCATGGCCTGGAGAGACTAGCCATCCTAGAAACGTAACTGTTCATCTCTGCTACTAGGAGTTCCCACACTTCAAGAGTAAAAAAAAGGTAAAATGCATCTAAAAATGTACTTGATGCACCAAGCAATGAAGAAGTTGGACCAGCTGTTGCTGTATAGTCCAATTTCAAAGGAGTTGGCTCCTTTATTTCCCACTTACCTGTGACCTCAATTAGCCTAGAACCAGTGCCAGATGCTTGGGCAGAACCAGTGCCAGATGCTCGGACAGAACCAGTGCCAGATGCTCGCACACGCCTATAACCTCTGGCCCGCCTACTACCAGTACCTTTTGGAGGACCACTAGCAACACTTACGACTCCACTACCACTTGATCTGCTTCCCCCTTGGCCAGTACTCCCTCGCCCGCCTCTCCCTCGGCCAGTACTCCCTCGCCCGCCTCTCCCTCGCACAACTCCAGCACCAGTCGTGTTCCCACGCCCTGTAGAGACTTCAGGCAAGGCTTCCTCATCCTCCAATGTAACAAAAGGAGTCATAGATGCCTCATCTCCACTCTCATCATCTGATGCTGTAGGAAAAGTAGTGGGGAGGGTGGGAAAAACAAGATATATATATATATCAAGTTTGTGGTCAACATTTGAAAATTCAAATTCAAATGATAATCAACATCAACAACTCCAACCTACACTCTTAGCTATAACTTTTTTTCTATAACTATCCTGTCTGAATTTGGAATACCAACAGAATAAGCTAGTATTTGGCAATAGTACACTCTCAGTTGACTATGGTAAACAAAGGCTATGAAGCGCTAAGGTTAGAAGAAACTTACAATCGAGAAGTCCATCCAAGCGCGCCTCTTCTCTTAGAGCAACTGGATCCAGAGTGTTTCCTCGGTATGCATAGATGTCTTCACCTTCTTCCCCAAATGAATCTGACCCAGAATCGCCAGAATCGTCGGCTAAAAGTTGAGAAATAACGTCCTCTCACAGGAGAGCATCTTTGAGCAGTTTAAAAAAAAAGCTCGACCAACAAAAATGGCGTTCAACCGCAGGATTTTTGTTGCACGATGCATCAACCGGAAATAATCATTTTTGTGACGTTCTCTAGTCTACTAGGCATGTGCAGAACTCAACCGGGGCTGTTAGCTTCATTTTATATATTTTTGTGTGGCGAAGGATGTAAGGTCTCGCGCGCTTACGGCGGTTAAGGGGGGGCTATGCATCAAAACCACAAAATAGTTGTACCTATTTCTAATTGTCATAACTTTTTTTCTCTTTCGTCTACACAATTATTTATGATACCAAAGTCTTTATTATTCTGTGTTTGTTTTTATAAAGTGTTAATATCTCTATATACATAATTTTCTCAGAAGATACATGCAGAAACATCGAGGTGACTCCAAGATATTTGTGGCAGACCTAGCTGCCTAACGATTTGAAGTCATTTACAAAAATCTGATTCATGGATATCACAGAGTACTAAAAGAGCTCTAAAATGACATACATAGCCAAAAAATTGAGCAAACGGTTTTAAAGTTATTCTCGCAACAAGAAATATTTCCATTAATTGTGGGAATAAGCATTCCAAGTTTGGAAAACGAAATGTTTGAGTTAGCACTGAAATAACTTGACAAAATATGTTCTTTTACAAGTTTTAGCAATTCCTTGATCTGTTTTATTTACTTCCGTGACTCTTGGGTTTTTCTGTGCCTATATCTACATGTAAGAAAGAAAAATATGATGAAAATTGTTATGGAATTTTCCTTTACAGCTGAATGTTTTTGCATGTCAAAGAAATGTATGATGAAGTAGATCCACCATAAGAAGCATCCTATGTCTCCAAAACTTTGGAAATAGCAAGTAGATAGATGCAACAACAGTTTGAACTGATTTCATGTGTAGTCGCCAGGGGTGTGTGTGGGGGGAGGGGGGTGGGGGGAACGCAGGTCATTTTATTCCCTATTTCCTTATGCTTTGTTCCTAATGATATGTTGAATGTCTCTGTAGACATATTTTCTGGGGAGATACATCAAGATCCCTAAATAAGTTGATCTATCTTGCCTAATGATATGTTGAATGTCTCTGCAGACATATTTTCTCGGAAGATACATCAAGATCCCTAAATAAGTTGATCTATCTTGCAGTACAATTCATAACTGCCCTAATTAAAAAGACCAAAGTCCCAGATTTTGTCAACTGATAGAGAAGGCCCTTATCTGCAACATGTGAACAGATTATCAATAAATGTAGTGGTTTTTCACTGGCAGGCCACCACTTTGGCAACTGGAAAACACCAGGAAAAATCCCAAACCTCACCACTTCAAATCACCATAACTTACTAATACTTAGAGTACTAAAAATTTTAGCACGTACAAAAGACAGATAATTAGAAGGGCTATCCGGTGATATAAAAATTATCTTTTTGGGGTAAAGTGTAGAAAAGTTATGAGCTTTACGGCAAAAAAACAAGATTTTTGGGGAAAAATGAGAAACATATAGACCAAATTAGGGCAAATATCATGCAAGATGTGTCCTCTTTGAAGTTTCTTGATCTGTTACATGGGAAAAAAAATTGTTTGCCAGAAGAAGGGGGAGAAAAAAGGGAAAAAAAGAAATCTCGAATTTTGGAGGCATAGCCCCCCCTTAATCCCCCACCCCACCCCAGAACCATTTGCCTTCTTGAGTTTAGCTTGACCATAGCTGACCTTATACAGAGGACAAACCATAGACTGTCGATCTGGTGACTGCCAGTATTTGGTAACCCACCGTCCTAATCCTAGTAAGTATGTACTGACTGACCCCCCAGAACCACTTGCGACTTCTTCCAGAGTTTAGCTTGACCATAGCTGACCTTACACAGGAGGACAAACCATAGATTGTAGTTAGACCTTGAGACTGGTAACAAATCTCTCTGGAGACTTGTGATAGCTTCTGGCTCACCAGCTCTTGATGTCTGTCCTTCAACTTACATAATTTTCTATATCAACCCATCACTATTCCAGGTTGTCGTAAGTTTATACTGTTTATTTTTAATATAGATTGTTATTAGTGTTATTTACTGTTACATAGTCTCACATTGTGCTGTAATATAATATATAGCTCAGCAATGTCAACAATAAAAAAAATTAAAAAATAATAAACGTGAAAGAGAAAATAGCAATGGAATTTTACCCATTCTACACAAAACTCTTAGCATTGCTAGCTAGGTTAGTTTGGGCTATTCACTGAGATTGTATTCTTCACAAAAAAATTCAATTTAGACAGGACTGGGTTGTTAGAGGATAAGAAGAGATGTGGGTTAGTTAGGGATGAGAGGTGTATCATGTGTGTGATAGTGGAGCAGGGGAAGATGTGTGTTCCAACACCTCTAATCTCTTGCCAAACAAAACCTTCATCTCTTCCCTCCTCTCCTCCAGCTTCCTCCACCCGCTCGGGCTACATCATTACTATTTTCTTAATTGAGGAAGAAAGGTTTTAGGCAAGGGTGAAATTTCCCCGACAGCCCCTTTAAAGTGGATGAATAGGCTCTTTGGACTGAGCTTTTGCAAGAGGTATATCATAAGAATGTGATTTATTCCGACTACAAATTTGTTAAACACACAAATAACAAGAAGGATGGGTAGACCACTTTGAAGTAAATAGGAAGTTACTGTATGAGATGAGGTTTAGATTGGTAACTAAAAATCTATGCAAACCTTTTAAAGTGAATCTAACGTACCACTTGGACGTACCTCTCCTATACATGCAAATACATCTGTCACATTCATTTGCTATCTTTCAGGGAAGACTGTATGATCATGTAGTGACTTACAACATTAACTTTGATTAACTTGATATGCAAATACTTCATAGCAGAGGATCTCATCAAAGCCTTCTGAGCAACCAGCAATACCAAGACCCTTTAGAGGAGTTTTTTGAACAGCAAGGTCAGTGTGGAAGAGTGAACGCAATGCATTTCACTTCAATAAGCAATAAGACACAGTCAAGCTCTTATGTCATCAATGTTTGTGTCATGATGTGGAGCACAATTGCAAGAGAAGTACTAGCAATGATGCAAGTTTGGTTGCATATATAGGCAATGGCAATTAGGCTAACTATTTCAAGATGGCTTTAGGCTTAGCGTAGCTAATCTAGCCACCTAGCTATAGCTGACCACTTACCTTGTCCTCGAAAAGTACTCTTTTATTCCACACTGTTTAAGTCGCTTTGTGGTACAGCCAGAAACACCATCACGGCATGTTCTCTTACTTTCGGTGTGTGTGCAGCATTAAAAAAAAAAGGGGGGGGGATAAGGGGGGGGGGGCTTGAGCCCCCTAAGCCCCCCCGCTGGATCCGCCCCTGAAGTATAGCAGGTCAACACGTCTGCAAATGTAGATCACAAATTTTTGGTACCTAGGATAGGTTGGCCACTGTCAGGGAAATCAACAGCCTTTTCAAACAATAACCCACCATAACCACTGCAACCATAACCTACAGCTAATGATCACTACACCACCACAACCCCAAGGACACCAACAACGGGCATTGTGATAATAAACTAGCAGTATGATTGGCTAGGCATATCAGGTGACTGTTAGAAAATACCTAACCAGAGTGCTACTCTGGAGTTTTGACTGATATTTGTAAGTATATTATGGTGTATGTTTACTTCCCTGACAGGAACAAAGAGAGAGAGAGAATCAACCTGAGGGGTGACGCTGAAGTAAGGTCCTAAGTAGAGAGGACTGAGACTTGGGGCACAGAAATTAGTGGTCTAGGTAGGGTGACTGGTGGAGTAGCCAATCCGGTGTCGAGAACAGGAAGTACGATGTAGAGTTTTCCCATTGAGGCAGACCTGGTTGATAACTGGATATAGTCAAGTACATCAAAGTTGTCAGCAGGTGATTTCAAATTTTTGATCACGTCTTGGATTTCAAGCCAGTACACAATTGGTAGCAAATTTAACTTGACCAGTCTTTCCTTATACTGTAGAGCCTCAAAACTTAGAATGATGCATGTCGCTGAATTTTTTCTAGTTTGACAACATCTTTGATAAGTCTAGGTTGCCACAATTGTGAACAGTATGCAAGAGTACACTTCTTACCAATATTACGTATAATTTCTTTCTGAGAGTGATATCAGTTGATGTAATAGCTGTTCTTATCAGATGCATAGCTGAATTTGCCTTTGAGCACAGTCTAGTGCACACGTAACCACTACTCAATTGAAGACCCAGATCAGAACAACAGTCAACACTTTGGATCTCTGTGTCACCTATAGTCCTATGGAGTAATCATGACAGAATTTACATCCTGATTTGTTTGTTGAGAAGTGTACAACATTACATTTCTGTGGATTCAATTTGAGCATCCATTCCTTACACCGCACACAGGGGTGTAGGAAGCAATTTTAAAGTGGTAAGGCCATTCGAAGCAATGGTCCAAACGCTGATGGTTGTAGTTCCAGTTTGGGAGTGAGTAAAGGGAGGTATATATATATTGTATGTACTTAATTGTAATTATATATAATAATCATAACCAAAAAAGTATTACCATTTCTTATTATAAATTGCTGGTGTCATATCACTGTGTAAGAACTCCTCACCCCTATATATAATTATAGCAATTTAAAAGAGCCATCAACCTGGACACATCAGCATCAAGTCAACTGAAATTATTTTCTCTCTTACCAACTGTGTATAATAATAATGTATTATATAATTTATAGTTGTGTGTGGTATTCTTTTCTTAAAAAATTAAATTAGTGCCAAATAATTGTGTAAAATTAGGAACAGTAAAAGATTGATAGAATTATTAATTCATAGTGATCGAGTTCTATAGGTCACTGGGTTTGAATGTGCCAAAAATTGATAAGCGATGTTCACTTTCAGAAACAAAATCATTGGCAACTGAAATTAAGTCCAACCTATCAGTCGCATCTTTATGAATGTGCAAAATCATGAGACGGACTTCAGTCATGGTGGACCTCAAATACGATTTTATTCTCCTTAAAGCACTGAAGGATCTCTCACTAAAAGCGTTTGATGCAGGCATAACTAAAAGTAACATTAGCAATTTACAAACTTCAGATAGTAATTCACATTCAGCAGGTGAAGCGGTCTTTAAATGGTCAATGGCGTCATTTAATAGTACAACCTCATCTGAGCAGAAAATTGTTGATACAATTTCAAGTTGGGTTTTCAATAACTGACCATTGAAGTCTTGCTCTTGGTTGCTCACATCTGCAGTCTCATCTGCCATGATAGTGTAGAATGGAGCTGCATGCAGGGAGGCTGCTATTTTACGAAGAACCTTCAGACCCATGACTTTTAGCATCTCGTTTGGGATTTCAGCAGAGGTGTATTTATTTGCTCTGCGCTTTAGCCTCTTTTGTCATCATATCCACGAAGCCTAAACAATTGAATAAAGTCGGAGTCAGATTCATCGCCACGACCACGCAGTGGCAACGATTGTCTAGCCAAGAACACAACATTAGATAGAAATTTGAGTAAGCACTGCCAATTTTCCTTCATTTCCCGAGCATGAAGGGAGGAAAGACTCTCACCAATTTTCGGACATGACTGGGGGAGAGTAATGACTCTATCCTTATGACAATTGCTAGCTTCATGGGAAGAAAATCTTAGAGAAGCATCCTTCCAGTTCGTATATCCAGTTGATATATATATGCAGTCTCAATAGTTGCGACAGAAAAAAGCCGTTTTTCTTTGTAAGCCTTCACACAAATATAACAGAAGACTGAATCATGGCCCTCATCATAATGAAGCCATGTCCAGCGTGTAAACCATTGTGGCTGGAAAGATCTTTTAACAAGATTCTTTTTTCCAAACACACGCTTTGGAAAACTGAAAGATGGTTGATGTGGCTTCTCACCAATAGAGGGAATGGGTAAGTCCTTGGAGAGTGACATGTCGTCTTGATGATGACTTCGAAAACAAAGCTAACACTAAGTGACTTTCAGCAGGCTAGCTGCACAAACTATTAGCGAGCATGCTTTAGGCTCAGGCTAGTATTCAACCCTTTACCTTCCCAATCATTGGAAGGTAAAGGGTTCACCACGCCAGACTAGATTTAGGCATGCGCTAATAATATTAATTTTATCTCCTGACCAATTCCCTTGGCCGCTCTCTCAGAAAGTGGTAAGGCCATGGCCTTACCGGTCGCACCGCTTCCTACGCCCTTGGCACATCAAACGAGCACAGATCCTGTTGTAATAATCTTGACTAGAAATGACTATAACAAGCTAGTGGCGTAGGAAGCGGGGGAGGGCCATGTCCCCTGCACTTTCAACCATCATATCATTTAGCCCCCCTACTTTTGGGCATAGCAGCATACTGTAAATATCCTTATACTACATCACATGAGTGGCTAATTTGATTGGTTAATAACTATAGGTTACATAGGCGCATAACCTACACTTTTAACCGCATGTAGTTTAGCGCATGTGCAATGTAGGATAAGTAAGATAACCTATAGTAATACTCCACTCGCGGGAGTGTAACCTACTCGTTTGCGGTTACATCCCTCGGCTTCGCCTCGGGGTAACCGCAAACTCGGAGGCGACTCTTTGAATAGGCTATCCTATACTTATGGGGTGCCTCATGTAAAATTGAGGACAAGGGGACTTCCCAGGGAGAATCCCTGGGATTTTCCAATTATATTTTTGGAACAGAATCTACATCAGCATTGCAGCATGAGGCCATGCAATGAAAGTTAGGTATGTTTTCCCCATGTTTCCCTGGTGGACTAAACACTTGCTTATTTTCCAGTAACTTATGTATAGTATAATGGCATATATAAATCTATGAATTCATAGATTGGATTCCAAACTATAGATTGTGCAGCACAATCTATGACTGCCAATCTATTGCCTGCCAATCAATACACTTCAATACATGGTAGCATATTATAACACCCTTTGCATAGATTGGATGGAACATATCGACCAGTACTTATTATTGACTAGTTATACTGAGCGAGTGTGCAAGCCAAATATCTAAACCCACCCACACAATATGGGATAGTTGACGGGAATTTACAAAGACCCCATGCTACTCCCACGAAAAGGGAAGAAGGGAGAAGAGCTGTTTGTGAAGCAAGTTTCTCTACATTTGGGGACTATAGCAGTTCATCCGTGAGAATTGTCGCTGCCATAGCATTCCTTGCAGAATTCGTCAAATATTATTTTTTGCTCTACACTTGCCATGTCACTTAGTTCTTTATCTGCCAAGTCCATGTGGAACTTTTTCTCAGTATACATCACTTTTTTCTACATCATTAGACTCTCAGTTGCAATCATCACTTTCTCTGTTTCTCTGTTTGTTAGGCACGGCCTAACAAGACTACGAACAATTACTCATTATCATAGCTAAATACTTATCATGCATAACCACACACCATTGTTTGTAACCACATGCTAATTAGTAGAGGGCATACTCAGTAGAGATATACCGTGTTCGTAAGTTAGAGAGTCTTGTTCTCTCTGTAATAATCTTTTATAATCCTATATCTAGACATTGATAAGTGACCTAGACCTGTTAGGAGATAGCTCTTGTGTGAGCATCCAGGAAATCCTAACATCTGGTGGCAGGGTACTTACCTAGACCATTGAAGTGATTTAGAATATAGAATTGACTATCGCTTAGTATCACAACTAGTGGTACCGATTTAGACCTTGAATTTTGACCAACTACTTGCTAGATCAGTTTGACAGCATTGTCTTGCTAGGATTAATAGGGCTGTATGCCAGTGCCTGTGCCGAGTTCTGACTTACCTGAAACCAACCCAACCACCCATTTCGGCCTACCAACGAGAATAACACGGTAACCATGTCCAACAGAGCAAAGAGAGGAGCTACTATTATCCCAAACAATGATGACAGTGGTAATTCCACTAAGGACACAGAGTCAGGAAATGACACTGACTCATTTTCTGCCACAGTGGCGAACAAAACCTCATCTCCAGACATCACTTCCCTTTTAACTATGATGGCAAAGATGCAAGCTGACACCATGGCTAAGCTACAGGCTGACCACTTGGAAGAAGCCAAGCAAGAGCGGTTAGAGAGAGGAAGCACAAATACAGGAAGCTCAACGCATCCGGGAGGAAGACTATAGAAGACAAGTGGAACAGGCACAATTGCAATGGGAGGCTGCCGATGCCCGATGGCTCGCCATCTTCCAGAACTACGCTCAGGTGACCCAAACACAGCTTCAAGAGACCAAACGAAGGGAAGATGACCGGACACAGGAAGCCCAATGAAGGGAAACAGAGGCAGGCTAACTCTGCTCAAGCCCTGAGAGAAGAACAGGACAGGAAAGAAGCACCCCCAAAACAACAGGAAGATGAAAGACGTGCCTCAGATAGAGACATGGGGAAGAATATTCCTAGCCTACCCAAGCTAGGTCAGACAGATGTATCCCTACTCGCCTTTGAGAGGCACATGATGACTTACGAGGTTGGTCGCAGATACTGGGTCTCCCACCTACTCCCGTGTGTAGACGGAAGAAGATAGTCAGCTTACCAGTGGAACAGCAGGAGGACTTCGACATAGTCAAGACTGCTCTCTTGAAACTACACCACATTGACGCTCAAGCTTTCCGATCCAGGTACCAGTCTCGCCAGAAGAAGCATAGTGAGTCATGCAGGGAGATGGCACTATGAGGCATCAGGATGTTCGATGCATGGACTAAAGAAACCACAACCAAGGTAGAACTAAGAGACCTCATCCTTACGGAACCCCTCATCCACCATCTGCCAGACAACATACAGATTTGGATTCAAGACCAGCAACCTACCGACCCACTAGCTATGGCAGAGCTAGCGGATGACCACTTGAGAAACCTTACCAGTCGAGGAGATCATAGTAGTGGACTGCTTCCGGGACAGTATACTTTCATGGAAAGAGAGACCACAACCGGCAGTGGACAGACAGAAGACTGCACAATGGTGACCACAGAAAGCAGTGGGTACCACCCCAGAGCTACCCCATTCAGCCCACTCCACTGCCTCCACCTGGGCCAGATTCATCTCCCAGGCCGTGGAACAGTGACTCCACTCCAAAAACCATCAACGTGAAGATTCCTCATCCTGTTCCCTATCAACAACACCCAAGTGGCAGAGGAAATGGTTCACAGACCAAAGCATCTCACAACAATCTTGCTAAGTATTCAAACGACCACAGTGCTTCAAGTGTCATGAATGGGGACACTTATGCGAAGCCTGTCCCCAAACAAACCTGCTTCACATTCAAGCAGATATAGACCACCCACCTTACTACTGCATGGGACGGGTGGATGGAACAATTGCCAGATGCCAGTTAGATGGTGTCTCTGCAGTGACGATTGTGGACCAGAAATTGATCAAGGAAGACAACCCAGTACTTGGACATGTCATGGCTACTCCATGGTTAGGCAAACCACAGAAGTTGCCAGTATAGTGGAAGTCCACTTGGAGTTAGAGGGTCGTCCACTCCATTTGAGAAGGTCGTTATTGATGTTGTAGGACTACTTCCACTCACTGAGAGGAAAAATCGATATCTACTCATGATATCCAGATGTGGTACCTCTGAGAGTCACCACAGCTAAAGTAGTAGCTCAAGCC